>VXBQ01009297.1:827156-871214 GCA_013400175.1 Phainopepla nitens | reverse complement strand
GCTGCTCCCCGCCTGCCCGCGCTCGCTGGGACGCCCCCGCGGGCGGTGCGCGCTGCGATGCCGGGGGTGACACGGGCCCTCCCTGGTGCCCTGGTCCCGCCGGGTCCTCGGGGCCGCCGCTGTGCCCGCGAACGGCCGCGGAAATGAGACACTTAAAAATGCCAACCTGACTTTTAAAAATAAACCGTTAATTAATACCTCGATCTGTGGAAGTTCGTCTCAAAACCCCAATTTACAAAATAAGAAGCTCAACAACCTGACCTTTTAAAATAAGCCATTAATTAATATCTCGATATATGGAAGTGCTGCTAAAAACTCCCAAATTAAAAAGTTCTGCTGTTTAACTCTGGCCCCAGCAGTCTGGCAAAGCTGCTTCTCCTACGAGGCAGGGTTTGTATCTCCATGTGCTGCCATGTGTGGGTCATCCAGCATCTCTGTACCCCAGTTCCCCTGACTGCGGCCAGGGAAGAGAGTACGACCAGTTTAACTTTGGTGCTGTGTTGTACGGAGACATCATGGACATGGGAAGTGCTCCAAAACCATTGCATTTTTGTTGCTGGGTGGAGAAAGGTTACACTTCCTCTCACTCGGTAGCCCCTGTGAGGAGAAGCTGAAGGAATTTCTCCAAATAAAAGAAACCAGTGAAGCAGGGATGATTGGGAAACAGCCATGTTGCATCGTTTTCTGCTATGGCTTTGCACGAGGCGAACTATTTTGTGATCATGCAGTATTCATTATGCTGTGCATTCCTTCAGGAATTACAGTATCCAGGCTGTGGGTTGTGAAATGCTGTAACAAAGAAATTTTAAAAAAGAAGGGATAGAGAAGACAAGGGGGTGATGCAACAAACAAAACGGCAAAGTCCATGCCAAGCTGAGAGTTGCTGGCTTTTATCTGTTTGTTTGAAAAAAATCCAGCCCAGCTCTCTCGTTAAATAGAGCACTTTCCTAAGCAACTGTTTGTTCTTCCTGAACAGTAAATCCAGCCAAAGATGGGCTAAACAGTTTCAGAGCAACAGGATGAGTCCTCTGGCCTTTATGAAACACACAGTAAACAGGGTGCACAGGGCAAGGCTCAGGCCATGAAGCTAAAGCAGGAGTATAATAAATGGAAAGAGGATTCCTCCTCCAATCCATCTGAGTGCTGCAGAGCTCTCTGCATCTAACAGCACCTCTGCACTCGCATCACGGCCTGACCCAGGCAATCATTAGTAGAGTCTACGCTAGGCACTTGAGACACATAAATGGGAGACCAAGTTCATGAGATCCTCTTAAAAGTCATATTTGACTTTTTAAATGTGGGGTTTTATGAGCCTTCTGTTTTTTGCTGTGAGGATCAGCCTTATCACACGTTCCTGCTTCCTCCCTGTCCGTGAGGGCTAATAGCAGATCTTTAAAAACTGGAAGCTGAGATTCTCAGATGAGTAAGATGCCTGTAAACACCGAGGCTTTATGGAATGCCTGAAAAACATGAGACTTGTGAAAATGAATAAATAAATAAAAGCCAGACTTGGCAACGCTGACAGAAAGGACTGAATACCAACTGCATTACGGTAACATTTTTGTGGCCAATCTTGCAGCCTCAATGTTTTAATGATGGCAGCCTTTACTGCATTTAACAGAAGCCTGGATTTGATTCTTTCGGAATAAAAGGGCTTTTGAATGCTCTGTAAAGGCAGTTTCCTGACTTCATTGATCGCTGACACAAACACCAGAATTAAATCTCCTACATCTTGAGCTAAAGCAACAATCCCATTAATTTGGAGAGCAGTGGGCTTGTACAGGAAGCAGTTGCTGGAAGACGACATGTAGCATGAGCCGAACCAGTTGGCTGCTCTCTGCGTTTTGTGTCGCCAAGCAAGAACAGGGCCAAGGTAAATCTCCATATAGCCATGTTTTATTTGGAGGCTGCTAACAGCCAGTCTGAATGCATGAAGGAATGTGAATAGCCACATCAGGAAACTCAGCAAGAGATTATTCGAACTGGCAGGGTTTAAGAAGGAAAATTAAATTTGCTCTTTGTTGTCCCTGCCTGTTTTTCCACTTCTGAATCAGAATAAAATGAAGGACCACTCCAGAGAACTTGCGCATTCCTTCACATAACTTCAAGTTGTGATGTAAAGACTATACTGCCAGAAATATCTGGAGGTCTCAGCGCATACTTTCATTAAATACATGGAAAGGATTGTTGTTAAATTACAAGAAAGTAAAAAAGTTTGAAAAAAGGTGCATTCACAGCAGGCGAACTCTAACCTGAACATAACTATGTACATAATGATGGAATGTGGCTACTTTTTGGCCCGTGCTTTGGAAGTCTGAAGTTTTTTCAGGCCAGAAGAATTTTCATGAGGTTAATCCTTCTATGGCACAAGGTTACAAGAGGTGGGAATGAAGCAATAGTACAGCAGAGGTAGCCCAAGCTCTCCTGAGAGGAAACAGCCCCACTACATAATCTTGGCTCAGTAGTTCCAGCCGCTGCCCAGTTAATGAAGAGAATCTCGATCAGTTGGAGAAGCTCTGCCCCTGCTGACCCTCCCCATGGCCACCCCATGTGCTCACACCCTGCTCAGGATTCTGCTGCCTTCACCCCTACTTGCTCACTTATTCCTCCCAGGACAAGTGCACAGCAGCTTCTGAAAATATCACTTCAGCATATCCCAGAAGTGAATCTTCTAGAATTGAAACATTGACTTCAATATCACAATAAAGTAAAAATGGCATTTCTTCTTCCCCCAAATTCAATGGACTCAGTAAAGATTAGGCCTTACACAGCCATGTAGATGCCCTCATTTAAGGAGTTGCCAATTTTCCAGCTGCACATTTTAGTATATCAGGTTACCCCAAAGCAAGGACTGTCCGTATAATGTATGCAGCAAACTCCAAATTGGATTTACAAAGTGACCTGGTTAAAAACCCCCAAATCCACAACATTTTAAAGGCAGGCTTCTGATAGCTTGTTAAGGGCTACTCCATGGCCTGCACGATTCACCCACAGCAACTTCTGGCAGAGGTGGGGGTGAGGGCACCTCTGACATTTTTACCACTGCAGGGTGAGGCTTTCAGTTCCTCCTCTTTGATTATACCCAATTATATAAATACAGGCAGAGCTTTTAAAGCACGAAACCACCATGACTTGCACATTTACTCAACTGCATTTGAAATATCTGTACTTTCATAATTACAACATTGACAAGGATATCAGAGGGAAGGCTAATTTTCATGAGGGAGAGAGGATGCTTAGCGATTGGGAATGATGTGCATTGATCTCAATATTCTGCTCCACTACAAACTCCTAGAGTGAACCCCCATATATCTGGCATTTCAGGACAGTGCTTCCCCCACCTCCTAGCCCAGGCTGCAGGGCACAAAATGCTCTTGCTCCCTGTCCACTTTGTGTGTAAGTCAGAATAGCTTGGGCCACTCTCAAGCAGTGAAGTGCAGATACCTAGCATTGTTCTGAGGAATGAGGAGCCACACAGCCCATCAGCTCTCCTGTGGCACTGATGGCTGCCCTCACACAGGTGGAGTAGTAAAGTCCCAAGTGGTCCTTGCTGCTTTTGAGTGTGTTCTCAGATCTCTCTGCTTGCCTGCCCTGCAGGTGAGTTTTGAAAACTAACAGATTGAAGTCAACAGGCCCGAGATATAAATGCAAGAGGGACTGTGGAAGTGAAAGAAAGGCCTAACATAATGTTTAGCTTTGGACTTGGAAAATCCATAATTATATCTTGCTGTATGTCTGCACAGACCAAAGCTCACGGAGACCATGTACAGGCTATGTTTAAATGAGCGATTCCAGGTACCACAGGCAGTGTAGTCATGGTATCAACACAGGCTGCAGAGTCCACATCTGAAACCCAGAAAATATGCAGGTAACCACTGCTGTGCTCTGCAGCTCACCAGCTGCTCAGCAGGTAATATAAAGCTAGTTCAAGGTACGATTCCACATGTTTATTTTAGCAGTGAAGCCAGTGGAGGAATTTCTTGCTTCCTGTCACTCTTTTTTGCTCCCGCATCTCTGTTCCCTTCCACTATCTCCTGTTATGCCACTACAGCTATCCATGAGGCTCTCTGGAAATAGAATAATTTAATTTATCCAAATGGAGAAAACAAAAACAAAAACAAACAAACAAACAGAAAAGACAGAAACAATACCAAACAATTTTTCTCTAGAGTTGCATAGGGACCACCAGAGGCAGGGGCTGAAATGGTCAAGGCTGGAAGCATAGGTGGGAATCTCCCCTGAACATATATAAATGGAACTACTCCAAATGGTGTCACAGAAAGAATAAACACAGTTTTTTCTTTTCCAGTCAGCTGCCAATATTCTTCATTAAAACATGTGGGTTGTGTTCTCTCTAGCAGTGACACACCAGGGACAAGATCTGGAAGAAGGCTGCCTCCTGGAAGGACTGCTGCTGCACAGTATCCTACTGGTACATTTTGTCTTTTGCTTGGCAGCCAGACGTGGGACTTGCTTTTGACACTGTGCTGGCTTTCACTGATATCAGATTGTGAGGGGTTGTTTCATCAGAAACAAAAGAGTGAAATGGAATAAGGAATAAATTAGAAGAAGGATCAAGCTGTTGTTGCAATTCTTGCAACTTGAAACAAAAAGAGGTAAAAACCAGCAGAGATTTGATTATCAGCTTCCCTAAAATGATACTAAGAATGTAATTACCACACTCCTTCTAAAACAGGATATAGCTACAGTTATTGCAGCACCAGAACTGCACATGGAGAAGGATACAGAACATGCACTGTAGGACAGAAATGAAGATGTTTCAGTTGGTGAAAATCTTTGTTCTCAGGGGAGGCTGGAGAAGCTGAGACCATCTTCAGAGAGAAATGAGAATGCTGGAGGGGCCTTCCTACATGTTTTCAGACTATTGAAAGGCAACTGTGTTTATGGATTTTTCTTAGCCTGGGAAAATCCACTAGGAGAAAGTAAGGTCAAACAGAGTGTTCAAAATGACATAGGCAAGGATGTCAGCCTTTCCCAGTGTCCCATGAAGACATTTATGCAATATCATCTGTAGCTGGGCTGCCATACCTAAGGCTTTTGACACAGAATGAACTTTGCTTTTCAAATTAGAACTGACAAATAAAATAGATTATTCTTCTCTGCTCAAAAAAAAAAAAAAAAAAGAAAAAAATGTAAGAGAAGAAAAGAAAATCTAGGCAGTACATTTGGAGCCCTGGCACTTAGAGGAAATGTTTGTGATGACAAGTTTGTTATTCAGACCTGTGCCCATCTTCTGAGTTGAAGTTAGAAGTGAGAGTGCCCCAACCCAAGCTAGGGGCCACTCCAACACTGGAATGATCATCTTATAAACATAGGCATGGCCTGACTTAGGTATTTCAAGAGATGCAGCAGAAGATCAGCACTTACTGTCGGCCTCTGCCTCAGAAAAATCAGTTCATCCTGTGTCCTTGGACTTTTTAAAAGCCAAGCAGATAATGCCCTGACCACACAGAGGGTTTTGAAAGCATTCAGACACAATCTCTGTTTCCATGCAGTCCCTGGAAGAGCTAAAGAAAAAGCCACGGTGCCACTGCCAAAAGAGCTGAGCTGAATCTCCTTAATCTCTTCTGTATGTGTCTTTAAAACTAACTGTAAACTCTCACATTAGAGTCCAATGAAAGATTCCTGTGCTGGGCTGAGCCCCAGGTGAATAAGGAACCCTGGCAGTTTGAAGCATCAGTTGTTTGCATTTGAAAGGTATCCAATGTGGCTAGCCCATGGCTAGTGACTGTAAGCACTTCAACTTCACACTGCTAAATGCTGATGGTTTAAGATAATGCATTATTGTTAGTGGTTGACTCTAAAAATGGAAAACAGGTTTCATTAAGGGATTCCTTATGCTCTTTGAGTATACACAAAAAACCCTAAACAACCAAACAAAAAAACCCTCACACAAAAAAGCCCCAACAACACAAAAACAAACCCCAAGCAAAACTTGTACAGTGTTATTGGAGTTGTACAGTGTTATCGGAGTTGTTCCAGCACAAGAAATATCAGGGATCCTCCTGTGCTGAAATACAGTGGTATTAACCAAAACTAACTGTGTAAAAGGAGACATTCAGTCTGACCTTGCTGCCAGAAAACAGCAGAAAACAGAAAACTGCCTCCAGTATATCCACTGGAGGAAGATATACTTTGGTTTTCATTCTGAAGTAAACAGCAAAGTATATCCTCCTCCAGTGGCAAGTCATCAAATCTAGATTAGATGATGAATCTTCAGATGAAGAAACCATTCCTTCTCCATTCATTTTGAACGCACCCAGACAGCTCCTACTAATTAAAGGTGAGGGAGATGAATCTAACTTTAGTGAAAAACAGTTTCTTCCTTTCTTCCCTAACTTATCATCAAAGACAATGGAGAGACATCCCAATCGAGACTCCAGAGCTCCCAGAATGGGATGTGATGGGACACTTCAGGTGGTAACCTCTGTACCCAGAAGATACCATCTAAGGCAGATGTTTACCCTCATGTACAGTGCAGTCTGGCAAAGCCCAGCCAAACCCTGTAGCCAGATAATCCCCTTTTCAAAAACAGAAGTAATCTCTCCTGTACAATGAATATTTTCTGGAATTATAAAAACATTATGCCTATTGTTTTGAACAAAATCCTGACATAGTTGACCTAGTTGACATTTTTAGTAGTTTCTAACATTTCTGCATTTCAGTGCTGTTAATACATACCTACAATAATGTTATAAAGATCAGGGGCTCAACTTGTTTCAAGAAGGATACCTGTAAATACTCCTACAGGCTTTTATGGATAATGATCCCAATTCTACACTCACTTTTCTCTGGATAGGAGGAAAAGATGTTCATTTAAAGCCTGTTAGATAATTATTTTAACTTATATTTCTTGAACACTTATTTATGGTCCAGAAGATAATATGATTTAGAATTTTATAAAATGTGTTTAGTTGGCTTAAGAAGAGCCACACAATGATCCCATCTAGCTAACATGTTAAATTGGAATGAAGTTGGATTAACTCACAAGAAGGAAAACCACAAAGTACTCCAGATTCACCCCAGTGACCAATGATTCACCCCAGGCTGAATTTATGTTCAAGTAAGATTTTCAAAGTTACTAAAATTCTGGCTGTTGAGCAATTATTCATCTGCAGTTCTGAAAAACATTCTTCACATTCCCCACTTCTACTAAGAGTTAGTAAGTATAAAAAAATGAAAGAAATAAGCAAATGAAATATTTGAGCCTCTTACCAAAACACACTAACAGCTAATCATAATGTGGTCCAGGAAGGTGTGCTGCCATAATGTATTCAATAATGTGTTAAAGTTCCCATTACAGTCAAACAAAATCTATTGTAAGAGATTTCTAGATAGACTCCAATTAATATCACTTCCAGGAGGTCTTACTTGTCCCTGTGAGGCCAGACCAGCTGGGGCAGCCTGTTGACTGACTGCAGGGATTTTCATCCAGCTCACAGTCAATGAGCAGCTGCTGCTTTTGGTTCCTCTTTGAGGCTCACCCGAGGGATTTTCCTTGGATGGAGGCCTTGACCACCCGAAAGTGGCAGGCAGGTTCTTGGGCTTCTCTGCTGCTTTCTTGGCCAGGTGGTGGCAGTTGCATTTAGAAGAGTGGGTCAAATGGTGCAGACAACAGTGGGAACTGGGACATTTTTCCACAGTAGAGTTGCAGAATAAAATAATGCCACTGCTACAAATTCTAACTCCAGTCTTTTCAAATTTAGATAGTCTTTAAGCATAGTTGAAATGTTTTGTAGCATTCATACTATGAGCAACTCATATCTGAATGCTTTTTTCACAATATACAGTACCGTGTTCCTTCTTAGAAAGAGGAAGGAATCTCAGAGTTTAGGACTGGGATTGCCTCACATGGTAGCATACTGTGATTTAGTCTCCATTGGTAACATAGGAATAATAATTCCCTAGTCAAAGGGGGATCCTGTGAAGATGAACATGTTTTAGGCATTCAGTTAGCAGAGATACCATGACTGAATGCACAATTATCAGAAATGCTGAGAGGATCTTGTAATGTTATGTTGTCCATCCCCTTGTCCCAATACAGCATCATGGTAGGTGACTTCTAACCCTCTCCTAAAATATATTTACATGTGCCCTATTTACACAGCCTTGTGTCATCTCTAGATTTAATGATACCCCTTCTCAGGATTCACCTGCACAAACAAATCTGTTTTCACACCTTCCCTGTAGTTGCTTGAGATTCTTAAAGAGCAGGTTCCCTTCCCTTTTATCTTTACCCAGAATCCTCAAACAATTTGCTCTCATCGATCTGTCAAGGCAAGCATACTCAGATGAGATACTTCAAACAGTATCTTCTTCCTTTTCTTTCTTCCTGCCTGTCCTCTCTGAGCAGTCTGTACATATAGACAAACTTTAACTAGCTGATGCCTTCAGAATGCATGTCCAAGTCTCTGTTAAAATCCATCTCTCCTGCTCTGAAGCTGAATGAGTTGCAGAGCCTCTGAAAGGATAAGGCCTTGACTGCTGGAGTTTTTAAAACTATGCATCCCTTTGATCCCTTTCCCAATATGCACAAAATACTAAAATTCTCTCCTGGATTTCATTACACATAAAAAGACATGAAAGTGCAATTTGCTCCTTACTCATCAACAACTACCCATCAGCCTTAGCTCCAAGCTAGACCGTTCTGGCCACTTCAATAAATGGTTTTGAAATTCCCATTTCCAGATTGCCCTGGCAGGTATAACTGTGACTTTGCAAACAGCTACAGCTGTGTGTGCTAATTGCTTTCCTCTAAATTATTTATGAGACATTTTTGACTGATGACATTTCTCACAACAGCATGTGCTAACCATTGGCAGCGGGCTCCTGAAGTGGTGGGAACTCCATCACCTGCCGAGCTGCAGAAAAGCCAGCTGTTAGCAGGCACTGCATCCTGGTGTTTGCACTGAGCTGGGAGGGCAAGCTTTACCTGCTTTCAGCTCCTTTTCCAATGACTGCTCAATAGAAATTTATGTGTAAGCATTATATCTGCACATAACACACACCCGCTACTTTTGGGATTAGATCAGAGAATGCTGGAGACTGCCTAATTTAGATAAAGCAGAATATAGGGTGTCAATGACCTGTGGAAGACAATCCATTTCACTAAACAGGACTTTTCGAGCTCTGGTCCCAGAGGCAGCAGGGGTTCTGTAAAATGCAATTAGGACAGCTACAAATCAATAGGCTTAAATTCACCACATAGAAGGTAGCAGATTTACTGGAAAATTTTTACAAGATACATAAAGTGAAAAAGAATGGAAAACACGACTACAGAGAGAACAAAATATTTATAATGACCCACCACTTCACCACTGCTTTTTCCTGGAGGGCTTATCTGTGTCATCCAGCTAAAAACTACTTTTAAACCTATGTCTGAAGGTAACCATAAGCCTTGTCAGTTAAATAAAAAAACTTGTATTCTAGGGTCTAGCAATTTATGTCAGTATTTTTCCTTTCCCTTTCAGATATGAATAACTGATAGGGAGAAGCAGTTGGAACCACGTTGGGTAGAAGAAAAACTTCATGTCTGGAGTTGCAGGAGCTCAACAAGGAGTAGCCAGAGGAATGAAGCAAGGCAGCCTGTTAGAATCACTGCTCACTACTCGTGCTGTGATTACCTTCCCAGGAGGCTCTCAAGGTTGTTGGGTGAGCTCCTGATGTGACATCTTCATGAGTTTCACAGCTGTGTTTAAGAACTAAGTTTAAACAGGATTCTCAGCCAAATTCTAGATGAAATTGTGTACTGGGTATTTTCCTAAGTAGTAGTTTTATCCTGCCCATTCTGCAAGTTTTAGACAATTTGAATTTATTTTGTGCTCATTTATTCTATATATGCCAGAAGATTCAATGTTTTCTGTACAAAAGTGTACTGACCCCAGATACAGGAGTTCAGACAAGAAATAGAGAGTGACAAAGGGGGCTCTGTTGTTTTTCAGAGGTGAGCTGGTATTTCAGAGCCAGGTCAGATATTCCTGAGCTACTCTGCTCAGTGCAGCAAAGGTATAAACTGAATTGTTGTGGAAGGTGTGCAGAGGACAGCACACCATAATTCAGCTGTGCATAAGGTCAGGAGGAGGAAGGCAGGGCAGGATGTGCCATTGCTCTAAGAGGCACCCAGAAGTTTCATTTCCTTACTCCTTTCTCCCCTGCAGTGGAGTTGACTCTCTGGCTGTGCCCTGTTCTGTAGGTGGAACTTGGGAGTTGAAACAAATGTCCCAGGTTCCAGGCCTGCTCCCTCAGAGAGGTGAGCCACATGGACTCCTTGCACTTCCATGAAACAGCTGCCTGGGGATAAGGGGCTGGGTTCCCTACAGAAGAAGAGGAGGAAGCAGAGATGCTCTCAGCCACCCATCACAGATGCAAAGGAGACAGGACAGAAGGTATCTGTCTGGATCTGACACAGACTAACAGCATGGCACAGGTAAGGCTAGGAAGTCATTCATGCCTCATTTCTCCCACCTGTAAATTATTCCTCCCCCTTCATCCCCATTGGCACATCATTATGACTGCTCAATTAATTAACAGTTTAAAAGAGCTTTGAGACATTCAGATGAAAGAAAAGGAATTTTTTTGTATTTCTGCTTCTCCAAAGTTTTATGTATAAGCACTGAACTTTTTAAGTCCTTCACTGATGATGAACATTTACTTCCTATTTATGGATGAGAAAATTAAATCATGGAAATGTTAAAGCATGTATTTTAAGAAACAACCTCAAGTTCCAAGATTCTACTTTCTGCATGTTCAGCTACATATAAACACAGCTTGCCTTTCACTCCCAATCCTACCTGTGAGCAGCCACAAGGGAAGACATTCACCCACTGGAGATCTGGCGTTCAGGATGCCAAATTAAGTATCTCAAAACTCAACCCTTTCTAGGAAACCTAAAAGAAAACCCAAGAAAACCTGTCTGGAAGCAGCACACTCCAGTGCTCTGCCCACCACATTGCACACAGCACCCTTGTGTTTGGCCAGAGCTTTGGAACAGCTTTGTTTCCACTGGGGGATCAGAACCTGGGATCAGACTTTGGGAAGTATCTGTCACATGGCTCTCCAGCACAGTGAGTGTAAATCAATGTACTACAGGAGTGAGAGTTTCCCTGAACAAAACAATTAAAACTCTCGCATAAAAATAGAATGCTGGAAAGAAGATCTGTCCATTCTGCACTATTATTGTGTTTAACAGAAAACCCAAGTTCCTGTCAAAAACGAGAGAATAGACAATCTCCAGCCAGCTTTAATAGCAAGATCTTTTGAAATACTCAGCCATCTGTCACAGCAGGAGTGCTTGTTGTTCAGCCCTTCTGAAAAATTTGGCCTTTCTTTGGGAACATGATGCTTTTGAAACTTGGCTCTCAGGACCCTCCTAGGAATCACTTCTTCCTTGGAAGGTCCTGCTCTTTTTGTATCTACCACACAGAGCTGGACAGAGCTGTCCTCAGTGTGGTGCAATCTGCCAGTAAAGCAGGTAGAAATGGGCTTGAAGCACAGAACTGGAAGATTGCCCTGAAGTAGCCCTAAATCCAAGGAAAAATGGGTAGGTTAAGTCCAGGACTCACTGTACTTTCATTTAATGTTTCTTTCTTATTAAAAACATTACACACATATTTTAGCAAATTTCCAAATGCGTCCATCTCATGAAAAGTGATTACAGAGTTCTCCTTTTCCCCTCTTCTGACTCTTCCAGTCCTTTCTCTTCCTTCTCTCACTATTGTTGACACTTTGTCCTATGTGAAGAAGAGGTAACAAAGGACTCAGCAATGGAATGAACTGCTCCATGCTCATAAAAGATTGTTAATAGTAAGACCTCAGTTTGGGGTGGGAAAAAAGCTTCCACACAGAGCTTTCTGGGGGTTAATAAAATCTGCTATACAGAAAGGAAAATCCAGGAGCAGGTGAATCATCTCATCCACTGGGAGCAGGCAAACAGAGACAGAATCATGCACAGCACTGTGCTGGAACAGAATCCCCCAGTAAACACCTACATCTGGAACCTGCAGTGATTCTCCTCCACAGAACAAACATTTTAAAGCAATGATGTGAAAACAGCCCAGCAAAGTAGAGCACTAACCTGGACATTTGCCCTTTCCTCTCCTACTGTTGTATTAGAAGAACATGTTGCTGGTCTCCATTTTAACAAATATAGGTAGAATTCCTTGTGGTTCTCTGGGACAGAGACAAAAATCAGGTTACCTTCAATGAAGCAAGTCAATAGGATATATAAGAATATTTTTTATTTCTGAAGTGGGCCAAGAAGCTTTGAAGTTACATTAATACCCCCAGATAGAAAGTCACACAATCCCTCCTGCTGCAAAGAAAACCTCAGTAAAATAGCTACATGAAAGTCAACAGCAAAATTCCCACCAGTTTCACTGTGAACAAGACTTCAGGCCATAAATCTGTTCTGTAAAGGGTTTCCTACCAAATGTTTGAAAATTTTTTTTTCCAAAGGAAAAATAAAAAAAGTTAATTGTTTCATTGTATTTTCTATAAAAAGCCATAACCAAACATTTCATTTTAGATTGGGGTCAATCCCAATTAAAAAAATTTCAGTTCCCACACACATCTTCACAAAGCAGTGGAACTCTGTTGGCTGACATGTTCTGTTGCTAAACTGAACTGACACACAAGAGCTTGATAATGCCAGGCAAAATGTTTTGAACTTTCCAGCCCCACAAAAGAAAAAATAAAAAAATCAGCATATCAAGATTCTTCTCCAATCCTCCCTCCCAAGTTTGCACAGTACAAATACATATGGCAATACTGCAATTTTTTGAAAGATATGTTAAATCTACAATTCACATCACAAATGGCTACCACCTGGCACAACCCTACCAAAGCTGAGAAGTTACTCTGGAAAACAGAGCATAATTTAGAACAGAATTCAGCCTGAAGAGCTCCATGTCCCAAAGAGCCCAACAAAACCTTCCCCTTGGCTCTGCTCATGCCTTTTCAGGAGGAGCCCGGCGGAAGGGAGGCAGTCAGTGTGACTGCCAGTTTTGCAGAGTCCGTGAAACTCTTCAGAGACGTGACCCCTGTTCTGGCTCTTGGATTTCCAACAGAGGAGTCTATTAAAAATTATCCTCCCCAGGGCCCCAACATCTTCACCCTTAACCTTTCTGAGTCATTAAAGAGTGTTCAGCCCATAATACAACAAATACAAACTTCCCTTTGCTACATACAAAGCAAAGTTCCATTTGCCACAGCACAGCAACCTCAGAAGCTACTGAAACATGAAGTAACAGCCCAGACTTTGTTCTGCAAGGCTGAAGCCCCAGGAACTGAAAAGAACTTCAGCACTTGCTTGAGCTTAAGCACAAACTGAAATGCATGGCTGAATAGGAATGGCCTGAGGAATTATGCAAATGCCTTGCTGAATCCGGGTCCAAATATGAATTACTTTAAAAGATAGAGAAGCAAGCAGTGCAATTTAATCATTTTTATCTCCTTACCAAGAATGCACAAGTTCTTACAGCTAATATTACAGCATCTTCTGCTGCTGCCAGAAGCCAAATGACCTATTCTTTAGCAGTCAAGCTCTCCTCATTTTCAAACTGAAGATTAGTCCATTTATGCTGAACAGTGGCACAGAATGACAATTTCATAATACAGAGATTGAGAGCTATTTCACTCACATGTTACATTACCTTGCCCTTTATCCACTGCACTACCACTTGCAATTGACTATCATGGTAATAAGGTGGACCTGCTTCTAATCTCCAATTTTGTATGTTCTGGGATGCTGGAAATTCATTATACACTGCCACAGAGTGACCAACTGGATCTGACCTTGAATCTGAACACAGAATCTGAACTCCAGAAAAAGTGGAGACATAATTTATTCACATGAACAGACTGCAGTAAAGTTACAGCGTGAACTGGGCACTTCCTTAAAATGCTGAATAAAATGAACCTCCAGCAATGGCACTGCCAAGGGCAGCCAGCACTTCCCAGCAGACTCTCAGCACTGTCCACAAGTGATCCATCCCATAAACATGAAGGCTGATTGAAAATTTTTCTACACACGACTAGTCCTTACTTCTGCAAATATTCTCCCAGACATGAGCATTTTCAAGGTCAGATCCCACAGCTGTACTGCTAACAGACAGTGAGTGTCGAACACAATTTCCAGTTTGCTCTCCTTGCAGGAATATCAGTGAATCCAAAATATAATCTCTGATTATGTCACCATAGAAAACTAATGCATTACAGTAGGATATCATAACCCTTCTATACACTAAAGAAAGTCTTTATTTCACTGTGATCTGAGCAGAAATGCATTGGAGAAAGTGGAAAGCAATTAATAAATTCTGCTACCAGAAAGAGGATTGTGGTAATTACAGCACAATTGCCATAGAAGACATACAAAAGAGCTCACTGAGAAAACATCCCAATTTAGAATGCACAACTCCAGGGACTGCTTGCTAACAAAATACAGAGTATTTTACTTCTGGGTCACTGATTTCAATCTGGCCTCAAAGGAAAAAATGACTGGAAGTTAATGCCAGCTGACAGTGGTGTGAAAGCTGCAGGGTGGATCTCAGCCCACTTCCTAGCAGATTGGAAGACACAACCCAAGTATCTGTGATTTGTGTAAGTAATATGGCTAAACATTCAGGCTGTGATTCAATGATACTGCAAATCCAGCTGTAGGACTCTTAGGACAAGGAGCTGATATGACACACACAATTCTGCTGATTTCAGCTTGTCTGAAACCTTTTGACAAGTGAACAGTGCACAAACAGGTGCTGGGGCAGATCAGATATCATTATGCTTTTTACAGCTGTAAGAAAAATCCAGGCTGTGTGTGCCAACCAGTCCAACAGGAATGCAGGTAAGTGCCCACAGCTCTCTGGGATCCAGACTGCCTGGTATCAAGGGTCACCAATCCCTGGCCTCCAAGCTTCATCCTTCAGTGACAGCAGGTGCAGGTGTGTAGGAGCAGGCACATCAGAACTGCACTGTTTTACTGCTGTTGGTCACTCTCTGAAGGTGCTGTCTACACCTCCATCTGTCCTGCAAAAGGAGGGTGCCAGATGGTTTGCAAGTCACCCAGGGCACATAAAGCCACACAGGCATTAAATAGCATAAATAGCGAGGCATTAAATGACACCATCCCTGCTGGCACCACATCCCTGCTCATCAGTGCTCCATTCATTTAAACACTTTAAAGAGAGCAGGGAAATAGGAGATTAGAGAGATGTGCTGCTGCCTTTGATAAGCCTGAAAATAGAAGCAATGCTTGTGTTAATCCTGTAGCAGTAATATAGAAAAGGCACGATTAACTGCAGTTGCAGGAACAGCCTAGTGCAATCTATTTTCCCAGTGAATTTCTCCACGGAAAGATGGGTCACAGGGCACACCTGCAAAATGCATCCAGGCGTTTGTATCTGCATTGTGTCCATGGCCTCTGTTCCAACAGATGGTTGGCCAAAGGATTTCTTCTCCTTTTATTTTATTTTTTTTTCTGAACACACAGGAGCAGAGCAAGCCCTCCTGCCAACAGCGCAGTGAATGCAGAGCATTCAGCAATGAAAGGGTGACCTTGATTAGTGTCTAATGTGTAAAAACCAGTTACTTTTCAGCACATAATAAACTAGAATAGTTCTGCTATGATCTGCCAGAGTTCTGCAAGCCGCTCTGAGGAATACTGTTGGAGATGCTGTCTATACAGTCTCTGCTTCAGGCACCAGCTAATCCTTGGTCCCTCCACCCAGGTGGTTTCTCCTGCTTCACTGCAAGATTCCTCCTAGAGAAGAGTATGTACTGCATAAAAGACTATTACATGGCCTTTATTACATAAAAGGCTATTCCCTAATCAGCAGCACAGATGTTAGGGCAGCTCTACCTGATTTGTACCTAAAGATAGAAAATGCAGACAGCTTTTAGATTCCTTATTTTCTGTCTTATTTCCTTTTAAAATCATTATATTCTGTAAGCAGTATCTATCCCTCGTTGCTGCTAGTAATGGAGAAGAGTGAGCAGCCCTGTAGGTAAGAAAAGAAGAAATTCTGGATCCATTGATACTGAGTGAAAATATGCTTGCTGAGTGTTCCCCTTAGAACTCTACACCTTTGGGAAGGAAGCCAAAAGAGGTTGGATTAGCTGGTGTGAAGGCTTGCAAGATCAACCGTAGCTTGGAAAGGCAATACCATCATAAAGGTGCTACTGAGAATAGAGAGGGATTAACACGGTGTTTGAATGGATCCACCAAGTCTTGGGATGAGGAAACATGAACAGTGTTGGCATTATGTGATTGTAATAAAATCAGGCTGATGATGGAGAGGGGGAAAAAGTGATACCTCTTCTCTACTAAATAACAAGAAAAGAATGCTGGCCAGAAGGCTGCAGTTCCTGTGCACACAGGCACATTTCACTGAAACTGCAGAGAAAACCCCCATTCGGGACAGACTCTGCATCAGCAGAGGCCACAGAGGAACAGGAATCAGGAACTGGAGGTAGCAGTACAGAAACAGAATAAACCAAGGAGTTTCCACATTCTTTAAAAACCTAGGGCACTCACAGGACAAAAGCTTCCCTGGGGGCATGGGAGGGGGGTAAAATCCGTGCTTTGAAAGGGAAAAAATTCACAGCTTATAAAAAGGAGGGTGGGAATCACAGATCTGGAAACCAAATGCATACAGGGGCTGCACTCTTCGTGCAGGGGGAGGGGTGTTGCAAACGGGAGGAAATATTTTTGTGCTTTTCAGAAATTTCTAAACCCATAAACCTACAGCCTTCACTTACATAAGGTATTCTGCTCTTTCCCTTCCATTTTAGAGCTTATCTGGAGAGGAAAATGTTAAGCTGTTAGCATTAAAAAATAAGGAAAAAAAGGTAAGGTGTTTTTAATTTTAAAAAGAAGAAACTTCTTTATAGCTGCATAACCAGTAAAAAGTTGCCTCTGGTGTTATGTCCATGTACTAAGTTTCCTTAGGGATCCACTTACATCTGCATAATCATCTATTTTAATTATATGATGCCATAGGGTATATGATACTGTATGGACAAGTGAAGAGACAAGGAGATGACAGTGGGACAGCAAATACAGTGACCACATTTCCATCAGCAAAAATGACTGTTGCATGCAGTCATGAGCATGGGATAGAGGAGGAAAAGTCATGTGAAATGAGTTACTTCAGTCCCTCAAGTCCCTAAAATAAATTCCTTCAATCCCTTGTGAGGCAGATTTTCTCTCTCTTCTGTTTCACATCTCAAACCCAGTATGATTTCCTGCTCCAGACTGTGGCAATACACTTCAAGCCAAGTCATCCATCTTCTCCAGACTATGATCCCAAGTCTCTGCCATTTCAGAAGCCCTCAGCTCACAGCAACCCCCCCCAATCCCAACTCAAAATCCCACCATTTCTCCAACCTCTCTGTTATCACTCACATACATAAACATTGACATTATCTATACAAAAAAGATCAGGAACTTCTGGTATCTGAAGAATCCCAGATCACTTCTTCCAACCCTGAAATGTTCCCATTTCCTAACCTCATTTGCAATGGAGGTGATACAAAGAATGAGACTTGTTCACTTCAACCACAGCAGAAGGATCTCCAAGTCAGAGGGAGATCAGGGGAATATGGCCTCTGCACAGCCAGATCTCTGAACAGCACATGCTGTTTATCACACCAAGCCAGAGTCATGACTGCATCTCTTTCTGGCAGATGAATCCTTTCTCTTCTCCCGTTTTTCCCCACCAGTGGCTGTTGTGCTCTCCCAGCACCTCTCCAGAGACCAGCAAAGGCTGTGGTAGGTACAGTGGCAGCACATATGCATTAGTCATTTCCCAGCGATCTTTATTAGCTGCTCTGGCTCCTGTAAGCTTATGCAAATTTTGTAATGATGATTCTTAGATTTTTGGAGGTGAATCCCAGCAAATTATAGCAGCAATGAAGGCACCAGGACCAGTGTTGAAGCTGTCCCACCTGAGATCCTTAGGGACACCAGGAGGTGAAGGGTCTACCTGAAAAACAGAGCAAGGCACAGGGAGGAATTTTCAAAAATTAAAATATTTCTAGCAGAAAGACAGATGGTGACATGAGCAGGCTAAAACAGCTGCCAGAGTTTGTCTTTCGAATGTTTGGTTCTAACTATCAGTAAAGCACATTCTACCACTGAAAGTCAGTTCAACAATCTCTGGCTTAGTAACTTTAGATGTTCTGTTACAGCTTGAGAGAGAGTTGAGTGGAAAGGAGTTTCCAAACCTGGAACTACAAGGGCTCAAACTTAGTTACAGATTGAGCTTTAACTCCTGAGCACACTTGAACTTTGTTCTAACTATAAGACAAAAGATGCACAGGACAGAATTAAGCAGCTTTAAAAAATGCTGTTGACATTCACAATTTCATAAAGAATGGTTTCACCTACCAAAGTGAAAAGATGATCATGCAAGTGGGTAAAATATATTAAACCAGGAAAACAGTGCTAGCATTCCCCATAAAGAAAATACTCTGCAATTACCAAGAGACAGGATATGGATAAGCAGTTTTCAAGAGGAAAGCCCCTCTATCTCATTAAACAGCTGCTTTGCTCCTGCATTTTTTCCCTGTTCAACTCTTCACCTTTAATCTGCAATCCTCAGCTATGCTGCACACACCAAGAATGCAAAGCTGACAAGCACAGGAGGGCCTCCCTTATCAGCTTAGGATAAAAGCAAGAGATCGAAAGGATGGATTGTCTGTGATTCTTCATTGCAGACTGGTAGATATTTTATGCTGGTTTCAGACAGGCTAAAGATTTGGAGATCTGAAGATTCATTTATCTTGAAAGATTTGGAGGAATATTGGTAGAAAATAAGCGATGAACTTTCCCGTAGGAAAGAAAGCAGTGCCGTGGTGTGCACGCCAGCGAGCAGTGTGACTGTGCAGGGCTGTGTGGCAGGAGCTGGGGACAGCAGGGTGCTGCCCTCGCTGCCCCTCACAGAGCACTGAGCACCCCCAGTGTTGGCTGAGGTTTAGAAGAAGATGCAAATCAATGAGTCAGTTCCTCTCTCCCCACAGGGATGCAGAAAAGGGTGTGTGCAGGTATGAAACCTGCAGTAATACGCCAGCACAGGAAGTTTCTTCCTAATCCCAGTGACTGCCTTATGGCCTTTAGAAGGAGGATTTCGATTTTTCCTGAGGACAGCAGGTAACCCCAGAACACTGCTGAGCCACTGCTGCAGGCAAGAGGAGCACAGAGGCTCCCAGGCACTCTTCCTTGCTGTCTGAATAAAGCTCCTGAGTACAGAAAGGACAGCTTGGTCAGGGCCTTCCTTATCCTCCCCTCCCTGCTGTGATCACAGGGAGCTCCCACCCCAGGCCTCTGATGTGTTGGCAGCCTCTATAATTTAGAGTAGCTGTGATTTATGGCTTGGACAGAGCCTGTACTTAGGGAGTACAAAGGTAGGGCTGGCCTGACCAGTATAACTGTGTCATTGCCGGCCCTTTGTATTGATCCAATGAGTGATGGAAGTGAAGAATTCAATGGCTTTGCTGTCTGCAAGGAACAGCGAAGGGACAGGCAGCTGGGGAGGAGGCAGGGATTTAATTACCCCTCACATCCAGCACGAGCAGCCAAAAGTGTGATGGTGACACTGTATTGATGGGGGAATCGCTCTCGACCTCCCTCTGCACCTCCGCTCAGTGAGGAAGGAAACAGGAACAAGAATGAGAAAATTTTTTGAATGCTTCATCCTGCATTAATCACGTACCATATCCTTCTCCTCATCTAGTCTCAGGGGGATTGTCACAGCCACTGGAACAAGAGAAATGAGGGGAAGTTTACAGTTGCCTAAATCTGAGAGAGGTGTTTGTGGCACACAGCATGTTGTAGCTCCCGCTATAAATTCATGGGCAGATTTCCAACAAGTAATAGGGAGCCAAATCCAAACTATTCAGTGAAAGGCTTGAGCAACCTTTAATCAGACTCCTAATTGGTCTTTTCCTCTGTTTCAACATTTGTTGTTTGAGGAAACCAACAAAAGTTCCCAAATGAGCTTTTTAAAGTGCCATTCAGGATATAATCAGGTCTCTTTGAAAAGGGACAGCTCTAAATTCAGTCATAAATATTTAATACTGTTGTCTGCCAAATTTAGCAAATGGTTTAGTGGAGACCTGTATTTATCAAATTACCACCTTTAAGACAAATGCTTATGAGGAATGCTCGGTCTTCCTAGACCGTATTCTGCTAATGAGGGCATGCCCCATCTTTTCCACAACACCACTTCTGAGACAATGGTCCAGTTTTTACATTACAGCCATGTCTGCCTTGTACTGGCTGAGTAGCTGTCATTTGGATTCCTCCTATCAACTCTGAATTCCCTTTCATCTGGGGTCTGTGTTATGTGATGGCAGCCCAGAGCAGTGACCTATGACTATGCTTGACTTCTTATCTCATGACATGTGGACTAACTTACAAATGCAGGTAATTAGTTAAAGACGTTTCATGACAAATTAGACTAATGGAATTGTAATGGTTAAATTAAGTCTTGGGGTCAGTTTTAAGGTCCCTTGTTAAGGGTGATAGTTAAAATGCAAGCTGTCAGACTCTGGGAAGTATCTTGTTTCTTTTAATAAAGTGCTTCTTTTGCATGTGAAAAGCCAAGGACACAACGGCTTGATGGGGTCTGATCCAAGGGAAACAATCTGGTTGGCAGTTTTTGGATAAGTCTCCCAGTCCTGCCCCCAAACTATGTCCTATAAGCAGTGGAGAAGAGCAGTAAGTGTGCAGAAGGATCAAAGCACACAACTTTGCACTGCTCTGAACACTAATCTCTCACTCTCCCCTTGCACCTTTCAACTGAAAATTTCATCTGACATCTTTCTTCAGGGAGGAAGTAAATTCTGCAAAATCAAACAGTCCAACATAAATTAAACAGATAAATCATGTCCTGTTATTCACATCCTTCCTCCAGAAGGAGTCTGTGAGGCTCTCCCTGTAGGCCCTTCTAACAACAGAGTGACTTGATAACTCACTGCTAAGGATAAATGGGAAGGGAAGAGGCAACAAAATGGAAAACATTATTCTGCAATTTTGTCATTCCCTGGTGTGCCCATGTCTTGAGCACTGCCTGCAGTTCTGTATGTGCAATCTCAAAAAGGTACATTAGAGTGAGAAGAAGCAACAAGAATATCAGAGGTACCAAATAGCTTTTGTAGTAGAAGAGATTTCATACACAAGGACTCGTTTGCTTGATAAGCAATAGCTGAACTTGGATGTGATTGAGATATTTAGCATGGAGTGGGATGGAGAAAGCAAATGGAGTAATTGCTCTTCTTATAATAAAAAGGAAACACTTTTTACACCGTTGGTAGTTGAATATGGATGTTCACTGATGTAGAGTCCAAAGGAATAAGTGCATTAAAAAAATTAGATAAATTCATGGGAATCTAAGAGCCACTACATACTGCAATTCAGGTACAGCCTGGAGCTCAGGAAGTGCCTCCACATTGACCACCAGAAGCTGGAAAGACATCAGAAAAAGGAGTCCTCTCCAGTACTGTTTTAGGCTCTTTTTTTACACTTCCAGGACTGCAGTCTGAGACAGGACACCAGGCTGGGCAGGGCCTCGTTCTGACTCAACAGGGCCACTATCATCACCTGGTCTTGGGTCTCTCCTTGCTGCAGACAACGTATTAGTCACAGATAAGGTTAAGCCACTTCCCTTCAAAGACAGCCCTGACCTCTGATGGCCATGGCAAGGAACAGCTCGAGTGAGAGCAGTGTCCTGCCCCTGGATGTGGCGGTGAGGAGGGCAGGAGTATGTCGTGTATGTAAGTACATGTACATGCACATGTGACTCGGAACGAAAGGAGGTCCCTAATTACACACTCTCCATTTTTAGCTCCAAGCATATGCTTTGATCTTTCCTTTTCCAGCGTAAACCCAGAGCAGAGTACAGATTTAGACAGACATCCCCCGCTGAAACACTGCACTGCTCCCTGCCCAGGCAGAGAATCAGAGTGACACAAGGCAGCTGGTTGCTACGTCTCGGCATCCACACTTTGGAAATAGTGGCAAAGAGCACAGCACCAGGACCCCTAAGGAAGAGAGAGAGTAACATAAATATCTGCGTTCAGATATCATTCCAGAGCCAGTCCAGGCAGCTCTGGCAGGCACAGTACCCTTCATTGCTGTTTTCCTCTTGAAACTAGGATCAGTCTATTAAATTCACCTTGAAAAAATAATAAAAATTCAAGCCAGAAGAACAGGCCCCACTCTGATTTGGTACTCCTGCTTGGTCTTCTGCCATTTAGGCAAGGACTGTCCTCCCCAGTCCCACAACGATAGTGGCTGTAGGAGATGGAGACCCCACAGTCCAGTCACAGTGTGCTCTCTTCCTGACTGGTGGCACTCCCTGCCCACGTGTCCCCTGCCCGTGGCTGCACCTCAGGGAGCCCTGTGACAGACCTTTCTCAAGGGCGAGTCTCCCTCCTAGGGAATCTCTGTCCTCAGAAAAACACTTCCCTTCAGATGCTTCACAGGACAGCAGAGCATGCACCTTTCCCTGTTTCCATGTGTTCTGCTAGTGGAGTGGCGAGGTCCCAAGGGAGAGCATCAGCAGCCCAAAGTACGGATGAAATGGATCAACTCCAGTTCACCTTGGGACCACGAGGCTGGAGCTCCTGCTGGGGCAGCTTGCACAGCTCTGCTCTGGAGCTCCCAAAGTCCCAGCCAAAACAGGGCTGACATTGCTTCTCTTCCCATCCTTTTCTCCCAGCATACACACACAGAGTAACAAGCCAGACCTTTGTGCTTAAAAGGAACACTTAAATTATTAATGCACATTGAAGGAGAATAATTATTCTTTAGTACACTCACTACACTTTTTCTCAGGGCAAAAACTGCAGGGACAGAGAATTTTAGCATGTAAGATGCCAGTAAGATAATAGGAGGAAATCAAGGCCAGCATCCACTCAGTGTCTTGACTTTCTGTATCTTGCATTTCCCTAATTCCTGGCACTTGTCATTCATACTCTTTTCATATATGCATAATGACCAAATAACACCCAAATGCAACAATTCTCCTCCACCAAGAAAAAAAGGATTCAAAAGCCCATCAATAGAAGGATGCAGAATTCATTGCATTGTGCATCCTTGTAAATATGCATGCACACTCTTTTTATATCAGTTCACATACGTGAAATAGCAATAAGTAGTAAACACAAAAATATAAAATGAGAACCTCATGTTGTTACTACACTACAGTTCTTCTTTATGTGAGAGCTTTTAGCATTAATAGCTAGAGGAGAGTACACACAAGTCACTCTGAGTTTTGAGAGAACTCATTAAGTTCTACTGGTTTCTATTACAGAGATGGGACTATTTGGACCTTGAACATAAGACAGAAAGATGGGAATAATGATTTATTTGGAATATAAGAGAGAGAAAATACTTCCCATTAGTGGAATAGCAGCAGCTGTTAACTCTGTAGAGCATATATGTATTATTTTGAAAAGTCTGTAGGTAGGGAAGATATTTCAGCCTCAAGTATCCTCATAAGACACTGACATACTTAAGCTGCAGTCTGCAATATGTTTGTAGAGTTAATGCTTGACAATTTTTTGGTTTAGTATTATTATACAGAAGTGATACCAGGATAGTGTTGTCGAATAAATTATTATGTAAGATGCATAACCAATGGATATAATAGAAAAATTAATCTGAAAGACTGATAACATATCTAATCTAATCTAATATCTGTCTTTAGTTTTGCTTTGAGAGAGCCAGAAAGCAGGGCTATTCAAGAGTTTGCCTTTGGTAGAATACTTACTCAATCCTAGTAATAAAGGATAATAAACACTTATCTTCTTTGCTTCCACTGCAAAAAGATACAGATATTTCCTAAAATAACTTTGATATTTCCATGTAGGACAAAGCTAATTAGATTCACAGAGTCACAGAAATGCTGGTTGGAGGAGACCTCTGGAGATCTGCAGTCCAGCCTCCCACTCAAAGCAGGAGTGCTGCCAACACCAGAGCAGGTCACCCATGGGTTGGCCCCACAGCCTCTTAAAAATATATAAAGATGGAAATTTCACAACCACTTTTGGTGACCTCTTCCAGTGCTCTTGATGAAGCACCCTCTTGATGAAGAAATCAAGCATGAGAAAGTCTTCTGAGAATTGTAGTATCTTGTAAAAGACTAATGAAGGTCAACTAAATTTTCTTGTTAAGAAAGAGACATCCCTGAAAGTCTTGTCTCACTGTTAATTCTCACAGAAAGAGTAAAACCCAGTTAAAGAATATTATTTACTGGCCTATGTCTATTTTAATCCCTCACCAGTGAATATATCCTCAAAACCGCCTTCTGATGGTATGGAAATGTTCTCAGTTTTTTCTGATGGAAGGAGAACTGAGGTGAACTGACACTGTGTATTCAATTACACAGCACATCCAAAACAAGGCTGGGAGCTGAATCCAGATTTCCTACACACTACATAACTGATTTAACCACAAAATCACTTTAGTGTTACTTAGCTTTCTTTTCCCACCAGCAACTGCAAAGGTAAGTTGCAAAAAGTTGAAATAAGTGTCTAAGGACAGCAGGAATGATGACAGCCTTTGTCAGGATCTGAAATTTAGAATTGCTCTTTTTTACCACATAAGAAAAAGTCATTCTTCCTTGTCCCTCTAAGTATGGAGCTCACTCGGATCTCGGTCTGCCATTCTTTCACTTCATCTTCACTGAGTTGAATCCTGCAGCTCCTCCTGGAGAATGTAAATCGAAGTCATTGACTGGCACACACATTGACCTGAGATTTCTATCTGATTTCAAAGATGCCACCGGACCCTTTGAGAAGGCTTCAGTCTTTAAAGAAACACTTAAAAATGACAAATGGTGATTGGAATGCAGCAGTAGGGGTGGCAGAAGCAGGGTTCAATGTGTGTATCTACACTCTTAAAATGGATCACTTGGAATGTCATTGAGCATCTGCCCTGAAGAGCAAAAGAACAGCCAGGTCTCTGTGCTCACTTCCTATCATTTTATTCCCCATCATTATTGTGCCACAGAGTCAGCTTATCTAACAGTAGGAACTGACTTCGTGGAATGAGGATTTACTCCTGAGAATGGGACCACTCAAGCCCCTACAGAGGAGCTATTTTGTACCTGCAAACCTTCTCTGCACTCATCTCATGATAGCAGAGAGATGCAGGCTCCCACTACTATCTCTAAACACACAGTCTCCTGTTAGCCAAGATCATGCAGTGCCCCTTTTACTGCAGCAATGTAAACATTTACCAAGAGAAGACAAGGAAATATGATCTGACACAAGAAGATTAAGCTGTATGGCTTTTTCACAGGAAGCCAAGTCCTTTAGCTGTCAGGTAGAAGCCACAGAGTGATGCCTATTGTTTCTTAAAGAGTAATTACTTCTGATTGCTTCCGAGTACACTAATTTGTCTTGATACAGAATGACAGCATAACCCAGAGCGCTGGAGAACTGCATTACTTTACCTGTGTACAGGTTTTCTGGGGCTGGCAAGTACACCCGTGCTGGTTTGAGCTGGTAGAGCATTGCACTCACACTCTGCAGGGCTGTACCCAGGCAGGAGCAAAACCTCTGCCCGTGAAGGGCAGTGCCCTCACTTGGTGCTGAAATGAGATCTCAGAAAATCCTGTCTGGCCAGGGATGGGCCTGGCTCAACATGGCATTATGGGAAGGCAAGGCAGAGGGGACTGGGAACAGCTGGTTTCCAGAAAGGAACAACTCACCTGACTGCAATCGCTAATTTTCTGATCTGCTCTTACTCTCTCATATTCTCATATACATTATATATGCTACATATGCTGCTACCTGAATCTATTCATGCACCTATGAAAAGCCTTTTGCTAATTTCATTCCAATAAATTCAGTAGTATTCCTTCCAAAAGGCAGGAATAGAAAGAATAGATGGAAAACTTGCTACTTCACAAAATTGTTGGAAATGTCAGAATACACTGTGGGTGCCACCAAAAGTCCTGTTGCTCAGGGATGACTTTGCTATGTCACAATTCTATGTGGTTGTTGGAGGGCAGGAGGAATCCCCACACCAGTCAAAGAATTCTGCATTTGTCAGTGCTTTGCTCCTGTTGTGCAGTCAAATCAGGAAAATCTGGAAATTTTGCAAACTGAAAGCTGAACAAAATGTTCAGGTTAGGTCACTCAGAGTATTTTGTTGTAATTTTTAAACATTTTGTTTCTATTTTAATTTTTTTCATTTAAATCTTCTGATCTCAATTACTTTAAAACTTCAAAGTAGAAAGTGACTTCAATTGAAATAAAAATATTAAAGTTTCAGGTAAAAAATGTCAAAAAATATTGTCATACACATTCTGAAAAAGCAGTTCCATGCTTTGGCTGAGTTAGAGAAGATCCTGGTTCATGAATAATTTCAATTTTGAAAAATTACAATTTATAAGAGGGGAGAAATAGTGAAAGGAAAACCAAAAATCATAAAAGGATATCTTAAACAGAAGTTCACCAAGGCTGTTATCCAGTGATACTGTCTATTTGCAGAAAAGAACAGTTTTATCATTACTGGCTGTAGTTTATCATAACTGACTCTAGTCAAACAGAAGCTGCCCAGGACCTGAAAGTCAAACCCACAGAGCTGCAGTGAGGGCTCACAAAACTGACCATCATGCTCCCAAACTTCAGCCATCATCTAGGAATTCAAAAGCCAGAGAAGAAGCATTGCACTGTTTTTTCCACCCTCCTGGCATCCCTCAGATTCTCCTTATGCCACTTTACAAGCCATAGCAGCTCCCTGCTGCTCTTCATGTTTTCTGACACTTCTAATAATTCTGGTCTTAAAATTTCTTCTTTGCAGGGAGAACAGTGAAGGCCTTTCAACACTTATTGCAGATTCATTGCAACCTGAAAAAAAAAGACAATGCTCACCTCACATTACCTCTGTGGTGGCAAAATTATTATTTTTAAGATCTGAGAGGGCTGGCTAAGAAGTTTATCCTAACTAGAAGAATGCTGCCTTTGGCTTAACAGCCTGTGATTGTTCCCCACTCCCCACTTGTGAGGCAAGATAATACTGAGTGTGCCACTCCTGTGGGCTCCACCAAGAGCCATCTCTCCATAAGGTCTCATTATCCACTTTGATTCATTCTTAGTATTGTAGCAGTTAAAAAGCTTTTTAAGGAGTCCCTCCCTCCCAGGGTTGGCTCCCTGCCTTTGTTTGCCTAAATGTTTGTTTTCTTCACCTGTTTTTTTTCGGAGCCAGTATGTAGGCTGGATCTCTGCAACCACTTGGAGGATGAGGGAACAGAGGGGGAGATGCTGTCCAAGTGTTCTCTCACTGATGATAGTTAAAAAGGCTTCTGTCTGACCTATTCCTAATTTTACCTCTGTCATGATGCTCTTGGAGTCCCCAGTGTCTCCAGCCTCTTTCATGAGGGCACATCCCACTGTGCCACAGACACTGCAAAGGGAGACAAGAGCCCATCAGAAATGCAAGGTCCCAGCAGCACATAAATCTCTGGGGTCATTGTGGGAAACACCAGAGCCCTGAGAGCTGCACAGGGGCTGGATGCCAGTGTGTGCTGCAGGCAGAACAAGACCTGCCACTGGTGGTTAGTTCAGGTTGGTAAATAATGAGGACTCAAATAACAAGGGCTGCAGAGGATTTACAGAGCTGATGGACAAAATGAGTGGCCAGAGACCAAGCATGGATCAGAGGCACTTACTGGTCCTCAGGCCTGCAGAGCCCCTGCTGCCTGCAGCAGCCAGAGCCCACCCTCTGCAGCCAGAGCTGGCTTGGGCAGCAGCTGGAGCAGGACTGGGTCTGATGGCTCAGCACACACCTGCTCCTCCACCATCCATCACCGTGTCACAGTTGTGCACCAGTCAGGACAAGCCCAACGCAGTGAAATGTCAGCTGCCTGCTCTCCCAAAGTGCACAGAAGCACAGAAAAGGTCCCTGTGACCTGTGCAGACAGATTTTTGGAAAGTTCTCTCCATGTGTATAGATGCTTCAGGTGTGATCAAGCCAAATTCTAATTACAGTCAATAGAAGCACCTGTCCAGTGTCCAGCATCTATGGGATAGCACTCTGAAAGCAAATAGCATTTCAGACTGACTTCAGTTATTTACTCTGCAAATTTTGCTGGAGTAGCAAAGAAATTCAGCTCATGAAAATATAAAGGGAATCTCATGTATAATTTTTAGTTAGAATTTATTGATTTAATTCTGTCTACAACCAGAACATGAGATCTAATTTTCCACTGGACATTAATTTAGAGAGTTTTCTGAATTTAAAAACAATAAAAATGAAGACCAAAATGTGACCAGTTCTTAAAATAACCTATAGAAAATAAAATCACATTAAAGCGTTAAAAATAAATGTGTATTTATGCCAGAAAACAGTTTTTCCAGATTTGAATTATGCATTGTGAAATAAAAAGAACATAATAAATGCCTCTCTTCATTTGTGTGGGCTTCATAATAAAAAGAACTGATAAATAGGTCAAGATAAAAAAACAAATGGATGCCGTGGTTTGGAAGTCTTGTTTTGTGTTATAGAAGTAATAAAGTAATAAATCAGCATTAACATAAACACATTTACTCCTCTTCTCCAAAGAAGTTAATTGTTTCACGTAATCAATAAATATGTAACATTATTGATGATGTTTCCTTTTCTTAAATCAACCCTGAAGTAATTCTATTGATTTCCATCGAGTTACCAAAGACCAGTTTAGACCCACTCTGACCATTTAAATATATAACTCTGGGAAGCACCTTTCCATAAGATCTGTGACATTAGTTGCCATTATTCAGTGTTTCCAAATACAGTTCTTCCATAAAAGTTATTTACCGGCTTCTTACACTGCAGTTTATCACAACCTTCATTATTCCCTCTAGGAGTTGCACTAAATCACCCAGCTGACAGCTCAAGTGATCCAGTTCCCTGACTGCTGGTGCTTCTAAAATAATCAAGGTCCAAACCGCCTTCTATAAAGCTTCCATTTAATCAGTGCTGACATGCACCTTAGATTGCACTTCGGGAGGTGCCAGGAGTGCCTCCAGGGCTTTGTGGCTTTATCACCAGGCAGACAGAACGTTGTTGTGCCGGCAGGTCACACCATGAGCCCAGCCCTTCATGTGAAACTCACTGCCTAGGAGGGGGACTTGCTTTACTACCAAATCTCCCTGCACTTTTACAGTTTTGACCCAATTCAAGGAGGTGGGGAGTAGTGTTGTTTGATTTTACTCCGAGGAAGCAACAAGAACAGAAAGCCCCTTGCAGGATGAGCCAGGTGACAGTCAGGATCTGGTGCAGCCTCTGAATCCTTGCCTGTACGTCATGGGTCCAGTCAAACGACTGTCTTGATGAAAAGCTGGGTATTTTTCTTCTTCTGACAAAAGCAGTGTCAGCAGAAACAAGTTTTCTTCCAGGCATCGTTCATACAGTATGGGAAACTAGTTTGAAGTAGATTGGCAAAAGATTACAATTATTCTGCCAATATAAGCCATGTCTGCACTAGGGAGCTTCTGCCTCCAGTGCTTAACCAGCCAAGCAGCCCTGTGGGTAGACTGACAGATATACAAGGAAACTTCCTTTCTTTCAGTGGTGCTAGCATGGATTTGTCCTGATAAAACTGTGAAATAGATACTGGCCCTCCGTTCATTCTTTGGCACTTGAACGGTTTTCTGAGGAGCCACAAGAGTCAGGGCTATAACAGTGAGCCATAAAAACAGACAGAAAATATAAACACATCTGTCCCCATCTCCCATAAAAATTAACAGCATTGCACTGAAGAAATACTTTGTAAAAGTTCCAGGCAAAAAATATATTCTTTGAATGATTTTTAATAAAAAAAGTGAAAATTTCCCACCAAAGACTAAACTTCAAGCAAAACGATCTTGTCAAGAATCCAATTTTCCACTGAAAAGCATGATAGGCTCTCCCTTAATAACAATAATAACAGTCACCACTGCCAGTGTGCTACAGATGGAGCAATGGAGCAAGAAAATAGGATGTTCTTTAACAGAACGAGAAGAATAGGCAGCATTGCCCTGGACACCGTGCTAATAGCAGTTTTTGATCTTGGTACAGCAGAGTTTCCTGCTCGAGAGCTCCAGCTGACATGGAGCACTGCAGGCTGCTTTTCAACACCTTCACACTTGCTGCTCTCACTCGGAAAACTGTCGAGAGGGAAACCACCACATACTGCAGCAGGATGAATTTTAATTCCAGTCTTACAAATTTGCATCAGAAAACATCGAAGACTGATGGAAGGAAGCTTATCTGGAAGAAGAAGATAAGATCAAGCAGGAAAAGTCACTTCTCCAGTCCTTGTGTCAAGGGCTGCTCTTTGCAGCAGAGGAATGCATCAAAAACAAATACATAAATCAAAATATATCAGTCTTTGGGATATAGAAATATACTTCCAGCAAAATACACAATGTTTGGAGTAGAAGATGAGACAGAAGGAAATGTTTTTTCAGCAGGCCTGTCCTGGTTTAGATGAGGTACCAGCCAAAAGGCTGGGAACAGATTTCAGGTCTCAAAAGTCATGCAAAGAAAAACTGATCAACTTACAATTATCTGAATAATGCCCATAGTGGTAAAGAAACAGAAGTGGGAAACAGATATTTTGACAGTGGACTTTTTCTTTCTTTCTTTTTCTTTTTTTTTTTTTTCAAGATTCCTCTATTTTTGTGCTGCTAAAGCAATTGTGCTTTAAAATTCTGTGCAAAACAGGTGCATTCTGTGCAAGAACATATCCTTGCATGCATAAACTGAAAAGTTCTGAGTATCCCTGTGTCCGAGACTGGGAAAATCAATGTTCCACTATGAACAGAGACCTCACACCGAGGCTGAGCACAGACCCTCCAGAGCATCCACTTACACCCACAGTGGCTAAAACCTCTCCTAGGCTCTCCCAGAGCTGCCTAGGAGAGATTTGAGGAAGGGGAGCTCTGCCAGAGCTTTGCCACTGCGACAAGAAGCCTTTGTATATTTTCAGTGCATGAACATTTAAGTAGGCCTGACATACAATGAAACCTTACAGATTATACCCTGGAAAGACTGCACGAGGATTCAGCAGGTCCCACAGATCTGTGAGTGAAGGCACTGAAGCTGCTGTGGTGGCTTAACTTGGACATGAAAGACACAGAGCATGAGGTGCCTGATGGCTTTTTCTCTCTGATTTGAGGACTGTAGCAGGAAGTGTTTGGCACAACTGTCGGATCATTTTCAGGCTTTGCCCATTTTCTGTGACGTAAGTTCTTACTTTGTTGCTTCCTACAAAATTTAGATTTACACTGTCATTTCACCGGTTGATAACATCAATAAATTGATGACTGTCTCCTAAGAGTATCCTGAAGTTCGATCCAGCTCTATCTGAAAGCAATAGGTACTTGTGCAGTGACATCAAGAGGAGCTGGGATGTGCTGAAAGAGGAGGAAAGAGGTAGATCTCTTGTGGATGTACTTTTGAAAATGCCTTCTAATGAAGGGAGAGGCAAAACTGTTATCTCAGCTTTACAGATAGAAACAACAGTATAATTTGGGAAGAGTCCTGCACTCTGGTGTCTAAAAGTAGGTCTCTGCTGCAAATAGGCTTCTACAGAAAATCTACATACAGTTAAAGACCCAAAGGCTCAGAGGCAGATACTCAGAAGTGGCAAGCAGCCATAATTCCTCCTGAAACCACTGGAGTTTTATGGATGGAACTGAGGAAGCACTCTCTCCACAAGAGAAGTTGCTGACAATAAATCAGCAGCAAGTGTTGCAATTACTGCCCCACACAGTGTGATGCCTTGCTTGATGCTGCCTCCACAGAAAAGAAATTCTATTGATGATACTTCTCACAGTGGCACTGGAAAAAAAAAAAACAACAACAAACAAAACCAACTTCACAGCAGTTTTGGCACAAGGAAAGATCCAGACAACTGCCAGTCTGTCCTTCAATACACAGTCCTGACCAGGAGGAAAATGACTCATGCAAAGTCTGGAGCAAGACATGGTATAATGCTTTCATATGGCCCCAGACACAATTATAATTCCTCCCATCAGCTCTTCCTGCTGACATCAGCTTTCTCATTGGTTTGGCCTAATAATTAGGAAAGTTCTTAGAACTTAACCAGAACATCATTGTTCCCATGGAAAACACCCCACTGCTCCTGTGATGGGAAATAGCTTTTTTCCTCTTCCCTTTTGAAAATTTTACTGCTGATCTGGCTAGGCCAGGCTCCAAGTCTAAGCTAGGTTTCAGTGTGCTTTTACAACACTGGCTGCGCATCGGCATATCCCACTGCTTCTGAAATCAGCCAGAGAAAATGAGCCTTTGTAGGGAGCAAGCAGAAATGTCTCAGAAAAACAGATGAGCAGCCTGGACTATACCCTGGAAGCAGAGCAGGAGGGGGAAAGGCTTCCCACACTGCCCTCCCTGCCCCTGGTCCTGTCCCCTGGCTCCCAGCTGCTGGGGAAGGAGGAATCCTGGTGCCAGCACAAACCCATCCAGAGGTAGCAATGGCCACGGAGAGAGGAAGAAAGAGCAGTTAATGAATGTCACTAAAGAGAGTGTGAGCTGCTCCTGGGGCTCAGTGTGTGGTAAGCAGAGAAGTGATCAGAGGTAGCAGGAGCTAACAGATGTCTGGCAACAGTGCTCCAAGGGAGCCCTGGTGTGCTGGAGACAAGGGAGGGAGGGAGCAAGGGAGGAAAGGAGAGATGGCCTCCAAGGACCGGGGTGGATGGTCCCTATTTGCAAGAGGCTGACAGGAGATATTCCTGCAATCCCAGCCTGCCATTGGGGGAATGAATTGGGTCAAGCTTCTCTGGTAAATCCAATCTCCCAACTTTCCAGCACTATTTCCATATTTCCCCTTAAAGAATTCAGTCAGGGCAGGCGCTGTCACACTGTGACTGCTCAGGCAGACACAAGAGGACGAGATGTCCTTGGAATACAGAGAAGGTGAGGGCTGGCCCTTAACTGTGTCTGGTGATGGGGACAAAGCTCCACCCAAAGCTACCATGGTCACACTGTCTCAGCCTCAGGTGATGATGGGACTTGGCTCTGTGCCTTCGCAGGCAGGATTTTAGTGAGCTTCCAGCAGGTAAGTTATGACAGTGTCTGTCAGTTCACTGTCCCATTTACTTTTGCATGATGTTGTAAGGATTTGGAGACTGGAGCTCCCAGCTTTAAGACGGTAATAACCCTTTTGCAGCTTAAAATAAAAAAAACAGTAAACCCAGTAGAGGATACAGTTAAGCAGTAAACCAGCTTAAACTCAGTAAACCAGCTTAAACTCAGTACATTTAATTTGCTTTTCTCACCATCCATCATATCATCTTGGGAGAGCTGAAAGCATCTTATAATAATTTGAAGAGTGAGAATTTTCTGGAAGGATACTTGCTAGAAAATAGATTTTTTACTCCTGGGTAACAGCAGTTTTACAAAATCACTCACTTTGCACACTGACCCTTTGCCATTACCAAGAATAGTTGTTAATATTCATTTTAAGAGCTCAATTTCAGATTCTTCCAGCCATGTAGGCAACACTCCCTACCCAGCTATTCCACTAGAAGGGATGCTCAGACCATATTATGGATTATATATATATAACCACATGCATGCCATACTGCTCTACAAAGCTGGAGTGGTGTAAGGAGCAACAACAGCCAAACTCAGGAGCAACCCAGCCAGGCATCACCTTGGCAGGCACTTTCAGGTGTAGTGATGTGTTCTGTTTCCTTCAGCAGTGAAATGACCCCTGACTTTATTATCACCTCTGCACTGGGGTGTGCTGCCAGGAGAGACCATCACCTGAGGAACCATGCTCTCACTGGAATGAGCCAGGGATGGGAATTCCTCAGGCTGGCATTGCTGAGAAATATTTTATACTGCAGAGCTATAGCCCTAGATTCATATGGTATTACAGTACACAGCTTTCTGTGCCTGTCTCTGGGAGGAGAAAAGGTGCTCCTAGCTTGTGATAATGTTGGGAGGGCACTCTTCCCTCCTGCTGTTCTCACTGACATGTCGGGTGTGCTGCTGTGCAGTCCACTGGGTGTTGGTCTCCCTGAGAAGCTGATATGACTTTTAATTCAGATCATACAAGAATGCACTCACACTAACCTTACCCAGCCATACAAAGTTGAACTGGATGTGAGGGGCACCCAGAGAGTAGATTTTAGCCCTCCCTGTGGACTGCTGAATTGTTTGATGCATTGTTCCTGGGAATTGTGTGCTTGTTCTGATGAGGGCTGAGAAGGAGGATTCCTTGCTGGGCCACTTAACATAGCAACATTCCTGATAGTGAATCATCAGAATAAACAATGTTCTTCAAAGTGGAGCACAGTTTCCCATTGTGAACACAAATTTGGCTTTTAATTTACTGAAGACATCACAGAGAAAAAAAAAGTTAATTCTTAGGAAAGACAGAAGTAGCAGCAGTCACCTGTAACTCAGCACCAAGGGGATCAAATCACTCTACAATTAACTCTCACAGTGCTCCAGCTGTGAGGACAATTATGCCTTGATGCAGAAACTGAAGCATAAGTGGTTGACGTGCTTTAGACTCTGTTCTGGGTCAGCACTCAGCCAGTAACAGAGCCCAGGAGTCCCAGCCCACCACCACCGGCTGAGGGGTCACTGGGGGATGCTGGGCAGATGCACTGACCAAAAATTCATGAGTGGCTCCTGTCTGGAGCTACCTGCCACTGCCCTGCCACCAGATCAGCAGGCAAGCAGGATGCAGCCTCTTAAGGGATGATCTTTTAAGCATTCCCAATCCTATCAATCAAAACAAGACAGGTTTACTTAAAATGGTTTAAGTAATAGCTCTTTGCTAACTGAGAGGATTTTGTCAGAAGCAACTTAAGGACCCTCTTCTGAACGTTTCTGCAAACAGTCTGAGGATGTGATAACATCTGGCAGGAAGACACCGACAAACAGCTGGGAGAGGAGGAAAGAGAGGAAGACAATAACCTTTTTTTTAGCAGAATTGGATTCAGAGATGGATATCTGATCCTGGCTTATCACACTATCACCTGAATCACCCGGTAAGAAAGGTCCCACAGAGGAAAAGAGAACTCCTTTGAGCACCTACCTAAGAACGCCTCCTGTGGCCCACACACCAGGTCAAAATTTTGGCTAAACAGAGAAAACGCAGTGAATCAATTAGGGTTTAGTTTTTGTTGGGGGTTTTTGGGTGGATTTTTTTTGTTATTGTTTTTCATGGTAGAAAAATACCCAGATATGCTATCTCTCTGAACTTCATTTTAAGCTAAACTCTGACAAGCCTCTCACACACCAGAAGAAGAATTTTCACCCAACCTTAAATTTATGCATCTGTTTAATCCACTCTTTTTTTTCCCACATAGACAAAGCTTTAGTTATCCTATAGATATAATGCAAATTATGAGGTTTTGCAGCAAATTATGATGTTTTCCACTACAAAAGAGCACTGGTAAGTAGATGCAGACCCATTTCTGGCTTTGATCCTCACTGTGCCATGGAAAAAGTATTGATCAGTTAGTATCAATTAAAAAAACCAAACAGCAAAATACCCCACCAAAATAATATCCCATGTTAACATTTCAGAAATCATTGCTGTGTTTTCCTAATGTTGATGTTAGTCAAGAATAACTCAAGGACAAGCTGCAAAGGTGCACAGAACCAGGTCTTTTATCAGTATTGCAAAAGGCCATTGTTCTGCGGAGGGGATCAGTGAGGCTTTACCCAAGGTCAGGAGTTTAGTGAGTGTAACTGACCCCAGTCATGCTGCTGGGTAAGCTGGTTAACCAAGGTGAGGAATGAATCTCTGAGGTCTCCAGAGGTTGGTCACACTGGCACGAAGCAGAGAGCTCATGAAGCCCAGCTACTGAAGTGCTCCCAGTCTGGTTTGCCCCTTAGGAGGCTGTGGAGAATAACACATTGTTTTTTTTCTCAGATGACAGTGCCCATTTTCAGGATTACTTCGGAAAGACTGGAAGGTGAAAGTGTCACAGAGGCATTGAAAAGATTTGGAGAGCTGCAGCAATTAGAGGTGCCTTTCCTCATGTCTGGGAGAGCAAAAGGCTGGAATGGCTGTGGCAGCACAGCCCAGGGTAGCTCTGGGGTGCTGCTGGTCCCAGTCACTCCAAGGAGGCTCCGTCTGTGGAGCCAGTGAGCTGCACCTCCCGCACTGAAGGGAGCTGGTGTTTTGCCTCATGGAGAACACAGCTGGGGAAGCACAAAAGGCAGCACCTTCAGGCCCTTTTTGGGAGTTCAGTCACGCTGAGAACTTTGAGAGCCATGTTTATATCATGAAAAGATTGATTTAGGCGTGAGTTGTCCATATATCAGAGTTCATACAATGACATCTAAAATCTCTCGTCTGCAGAAAATCTCCTGTCTTAAGGGACAGCTCCTAGCTCTACTGAAAACATTTCAATCACTGAATTCATTGCTTGGCTGTGCTAGCCCAGTCCAGGGCCCAGTCCCTCAGGTTGTTACTCAATAAATGCAGCTATTGATTTCATCAGGAGCCGTTGTCTGCATCAGATCAGATGCTAAGGAGTTCACAAGTTGCCAGGCTGATAAAGAGTTTCTCCATGACAGAGTGGCTCTCTGTTGGAGAATATGGCTCACAGATATTAACTGTTAGTGAGCTAAAAGCAGCAGAGATCCACATGGTGCATAAGGTGTAAAACAAGTGATTTATTAGACCAACATGCTTCAGCAACAGACTGAAAGAGAAAACTCCAAGTGACATCAGGAGGTGATAAGTGGGCAGCAACAAGTGTAGTTTTGCTACCGTCTACACCCTGCAGTCAGTCCACTTGTTCCAGTTCAGAGCCTAATCTTACATTCTGTTCTGGCCTGAACCCTGCAAATCTTGGCACCCAAGAGTACTCTCACTGAGCACTGAGACATCACAGCCTGCAAACAGCTAATAAAGCAGAAAATGTTTTCAGCAGCAGACCTTGAACTAGAAAGCATCCATTCCACCATCCTTTCAGTATGATGCATGCATTTAAAATAACCACTCTTACACTTATACAAGGAGAATTGAAAAGTCTGACTCAAATTGAGGCTATGTACTCCTCAGGCAAAGAATGTGTCAATGGGGAACTGATTTCTCATCTCAGATTTTGTACCCTCTCAATCTGTTTTGTGTCGCAGTCTTCATTTTTAACAAAATCCTAAAGAATAAGAGAGACATTAGTAGACTGCCATCAACTTTGACCAATTTCAATTCCAGCATCTGAAAAACATGGAGAGGCTATTATTTTGTTTCAGGGATTTCTCTTTCTCATACTATATTTTGAATTCTTTGGGGTAGGGACCAGTCCTCTGAAGATATCAGAAAGCACATACTGATTTTCAGACAGCAGTTGCAATGAGTATCATTGACTCTGGGATATTTCTGAAACTTGATTAATCTTTCTCTGAAATAGTCTTTCCAAATTATTCATAAGACTAAAGTATATTTAATGCCAGCAATACTTAACTGATTTGAAATGCATAGTTAGTTATATTTTTCCCTTTTAAATGTATTTTATGCCTAAAAAAAATGTTTCTGCAGCATTTATAATAAGGAAGGACAACTCACACTTCCAGAATATACAAGTCTTGTCCTTGCACTGATTTATACAGGTTTGAGGTTGACCACGAAATGAAATTCTGGCTCCACACAAGCCAATGGCAAAATTTTCATGAAGCTCAGACTTGAGCCACGCCACACACGACACGTCCCTCTGTAATGTGAATGGTCTCTTAGATGGTACTGCGTGAAGTAGGACAACGGTATATTTAGAATAAATATGTATCATTATTTAATACTAATACTAGTACTAATAATATTTGGTAACATAATTGCCTTCTGCCCCCAGGAGTTCAGAGCTCCTCCTGCTCACATTCCTGAATTAAGTGGCACAGCATGATTACATATTCTCCCTCCTTTTCAGGTGAGGAAACTGAAGCTTATAGAGAGGTTAAGCAACTTGCCCAAGGTTACAAAAGAAGCCTGGAATATGATCTTCAGACATTTAAATATATTACCAGTGGCTTAAGGGCTCTAATTTCTGAGAATTATAATTTTGGAGAGGCCCAAAAACACCAACAGAGATCAGATTGGGGGAATGTTCAGGAACATCTCTCTAAAGCACGAGGCAGAGCAGCACAGTGATTATAAATCTCTCAAACTGTGCAGAGGTCCGGAGCCAGTGGATACCTTCTGAAAACTCTGGTCTAAGGCATCTAGAAAAGTGAATGATCTGATGAAGAAAGAACAGCCTTTTGTCATTCTAAAAATACCAGGCCTGTACATCATGTGCACTGAGAGAAAAGTTCCTGTGTGAGACATCCTGAAGAGACAGAGAGCTTCACACCCTTTGTGCCATTGCTTCTTTTCACGCCTAAAAGTGTTTAACAAAAATAAGTTTCACTTTAGTCACAACTCTGCCTACATTCGAAGCCTTAATGTAAAAGTGCTTACATACATTCTTTTATTCTTTACTGAACCAGGGCTGATTTCAGCTCATGAGATATAATCTCCACTGAAATCAGTTCATTTCTTGCATTCTGCAACAGAGAAAATAAAGAGGACAAAGAGAGGTTCTCCTACACATTCTATAGAATGAATTTTTATGAATTCATTTGTTTTCTTAAAAGTGAGTTCAGTATATTAAAAAATCCAATATATTCTTTCTTTGACGTTCCACTTCCTTTGGTTGAAAGGTCTGACTGAAAGATGCTGCTCAAGACTGAAATAAAGAGCACCAGACTCCCAGATCCTATGGGACTCAGAGTGTAAATCTCTGAGTGCTCAGTTGTGCTGCTTGCTGAGTTTACACCCTCTGTCAGGCTCTCAGCCCGAGCCAGCAGTGCTGTGTTCCACCCATAAATGGCTTTAGAGCCAAAGCCCTCATCTTGAACAGCACCTGGCAAGGAGCTGTGAGATAGTGCAGTGTTCAGAGCCTCAGCACAATATCCCTGTGCAGGCAACTCAGAAAACCAAGTGAACACCTCATTCTGCTTATGCTGACACTTCCACAGGCAGCATTACATACTTTCTTGAGATGGCAGTTCCCAATGAGCATAACAACATCCATATCCAAAAAGCATGGGTTAAGTGTGTTCAAGAGCACTGCAAGCTGTGCGCCTTCATCAGAGCAGCAGAAATTACCTTGTTCTTTTCCTCATTTTGCAGCAATTTTCTGCATTAACAGAATTTTTTTTCTTTCTATTGCTTTCCTTAGACTGTCCTTAAGGTTCCTTTAGACTTCAAAATTACTCGGGAAATTTGGTGTTGCTAACATTACTCTGTAAGTTAGGAATCTGAGGGCGTTTATTCTTTGTGCTGGCAAGCCTTCAAACTATCTTGATTTTATCAGCTATAATTCATGTTTTGTTCACAGGACAAGCCTTTTCTTTTGTATTATTTTGAGTCATCTCTGGAAAAAATCACCTCGCACTAAGACGTAATAAAATATGAGAAGAGATTATGACTTATTAAATTAAGCCAAAGCATACACTGTATTTTGGTATAGCACCATCCCTGGAGGGAAAGTGAATACATTTTCAAATTAGTTCTGCTTCCAATTAGGCAGGAAAACAAGTACCTAAATTTTCAAAGGAAACCAACACACAAGGTGTGCAGTGAACACAGGATACCAAAAATCCCAGCCCATAAGCAGCACAACAGAAACTGCTGGGTGCCAACAGTCTCAGCCAGGACTGGGGGGCTGCACAATGTTATTTGTAATTTTTTTGCTCCAGTCCTTCCCCTATAAACTCTGCTTGCTCTGCATGTATTTTGCTACATGGGTGAATCTGGAAGAAATGGTAAAGCATTTTTCACAGGCATCTTAATTCACACCTATAAACAGCTTAAGAATAAAATGACCTTCTGCCTGTTGGATGTGTGCCTCCTATCTCTATGGGTCACTTATTTCAATTATTTAAGTTTGCAACATTAAATGCTGTACCATTGGAACAAACAAGGACTTCAGTCATTGAATTTAACAGCAGCAGGATGAGGCAGGTATTTACTTTTTGGCTCACAGAAAAAGAAATAAGATAAAAACCCCTCTCTGTTAAGCCCTCAGTGCCCCAGTATTGATAACCTTTAAAAATTATGTCAAATACACAAGAGATGGGAGATGACTCAGCAGCTCCTAGGTTTTCAGAGCAGATGGAACGCTGATGTCCCCACATGAGAGATTTCTATACGCCTGCTTCTTGCTGAAGACACTGGTTCCAGTCATGGAAGCAAAGATTTTTACTGCAAAGCTGGCTTTGCTAATAATAAGTGTGAAATAAGGATATTTCTCAAGGGGATTTTCTAAATTTAAAACGCATTCTGCTTCTTAACACCTCCTATCCTACGGAGTGCTTTAGCCTACCACAGTCTAAATGCAGTAATTAAGTGTAAGTGTAATTTTTACAACTGTCTATGGCAGGACAAAAGTAATTGTCAGGGAACTGTCACATCTCCAGACTGTCCTGCTTCCAGTCCATAAGTCATGGCTGTGGGACCAAATTATTCCTCCCAATTCCCCTCTAGTTCCACTCCAGTGTATTTAACTTGACTGTGGTACCACGAAAACATTAGTTACACTCCATCTGACTCTCAGTTAACAAAAAGCAGGAATATGCCATATTTCTCATTACACAACCACAACAAAATCTCAGCCAGCCCCACTGATATTTAACTTCCTTGATCCTTTTAGTTATCATGTTGGTTGAGAGGAGGCACAGAGTGATGTCCTGAATGTGAAGTTGGATGTTTGATTTCCTTATGGATTTTGCATCCTCTGCCCACTCATATCCAAAGCAATGGCCACTTCTACTCTAAGAACAAAACCCATCTTTCAGATTCTTTGACACTACTTATGCTGATCTGTTTTGGCTCTGTAACTTTATTTTCTGAATTTTTATATGGAGACAGTTACTCTAGCATATAGCCAGGAATGATTTTCAAGGAGTAAATAGCAGGGCTGGGAATTAATCACAGGACATTTGAGAAGGACCACCAAGCTCTTCTCCTCTGCCATGAAAACTGTCTCTGCAGGGCTGTTCCCTCACCACACTGGTGGTACTAGGGACCAGGGACAGGGTCAGAGTTTCTTTCCTGACCTGGCCAATGCTGGGCCAGTAGCTGTTCCCTGTTCCCTGCCGTGTCACAGGAGCTGGAAGAGGGATGTAGCATTTCCTCTGTTGGACAAAAACACCGGTATGAAAGGGAGGAAGCAGGCTGGCCCATCTGGGTGCTCTCATGAGACTTTCTTTCCCTGAGGGCACCTGGGGAAGTAGGGCTACGGGCAACACTGGCATTTGTGCCCTTCACCTTGTTTCATGAATCTTGAAATGATCCTGCCTAATAAATCTTAGTGGTAAATCCAATCATCCGGCCTTATTTCATTAGTTTTGCTGCTCTGAGAATGGCAGGCTAGTTTTTCCTGTAACCCTTCTGAATTTCACACATTCCTTTTACTCTCAGAATTTATTTTCCCTATGGAGTCTGAAGTAATCTGAGAGAGCAACAAACCACTGCACCATTATAAGCCCCAGTTTCTCTATCAGTGTAGTCCAAATATGCTTCTTACTGTGCTTGCCTCTGTAATAGAGGTTTGTACAAGCTGCCAGGCAGAGACTGATGGGAGACAAGATAGGTATTTTCTGTGCAGAAAACAAGAAGCATTATTAGGCTGTGCACAGTTAAGAGGAAAACTTGCTAGGATTTAACTACACTTGGGCAGTTTCCCCATTTAAGGTGAGCAGCAAAGACAAGAGACGCTCTTGCTGCAGCACTTCACCATCACTGCTGAGGCAGCCCTGGGCAAGATGAGATAGCACACTAGTGTGGACAAAGAAATATTGGTCAAGGTTGATTTGGTAAAAGTTCTTCCCTCATAAAAGCACAGAAATTTCTAATGTTCACACAGATTAAATGGACATCGTTTTTAGTCACATTTGGAAACTCCCTGCCCACCAAATTGCCTGTCACTTGGGCATTAAAAGCAAAGTTCAAACACATTTGCTGTAAGTCCAGTGAAATATTATTTCAGAGCTTTGGTGCTTTACTCAACAAAAACAATTTTCTCATTTTGAAAGGCTGTGCCAAGTATTCTAACAACTGTAGCTACAGATCATGTAACTGAAAACCTTCCTAATGTGAGCTTGAGAATTTTTACTAGCTCTAAAAACAGCTGGTCATGAACATACTAGTCAGAAAAGAATACAAAACAAAACTAGTAAAAAGAGTGTTGATTGCTAGGTCTCTCACGGGTATTTTTAACCATTTCTTAAATATGTTTTGCCTGTCTAGAAGTGAGAATATTCACATTATTTATTTCACATCTATCTGGGAAAAAAATCCCCTAAATTCCTAATGAAGTGCATTTGGTTTTGACCAATACTTCTAAAGTGAAACCTGGTGTATGTACTTACACAAAAAGTTTATTAATTTTGACTGTTCTAGGATGAAGCAAAACTCCTTGAAGACGAGTCCCAACCTCAAAAATGTTTTTGAACAGGTTTCAGGGATCTGTCTTCTGTAGCTCTGTGTAGGCAGGGACGTGCTGTGAGTGTAAAGGTGAGGCTGTGCATGAGAGAAGAAAGATCCTGACTCTGTTCATCCCCTAAACTGGATAAGCATCCTTGCACTGATTTTAGTGCTTTTGGTCAGACTATACTGACCTGTCTGCTCACACAACCTACAGGAAGCTTTCACTGATTTGCTGGGATCTGGATTGATTGCTAGCTTTGATTTTAATTGCTAAAATTCTTAGTAAGTGGTACCTGGATGTAAGTATTGATTAGGAACTAATACTTAACAAGGGCCATACAAAAATACAATAAAAATGTCAGTTACCAGGCATTGGCAAATGGACTTTTACTGCATCTTTGCCAATTACAGTGCACATAAGTGGTGCACCTATTCACTGTGCCAAGATGTACTATACTACAGTAGTAAACAGGTAAACAAAACATGCTTTCTGTTGCTATCACTACCACAATAGAGAGAAGTGGATTTTTAATTTCCCAGACATTTCAATGAATAGTAGAAGGTTACTTTAAAACTTAAAAAACAGGATAAAAGAAAGAATCTGACATAAAGCCATTCCTGAAAGGCAGGGACAGTCTTAGTCAAATTATCCCTGGTCAAAACTGAACCTGCTCTCTCTATTTATGCTGTACATGAACTGTACAAGCTGGTAGAAATACTGCCTTCAAACCAAGACATAGCTCACCTTATCACTAAAGAAGAAGAGGAGCCCAGTGGTTCATAATGGTCTGCAAGTATTTGATTGACCTTTCCGTGGTTGCTGAAAGGAATTGCCGTATTGCAAATCTGATTGTCTCCCTGTAATCAGTCCTCATGGCAATTTCAGGGGGTATGTCTAAGAAGGGTCCCTGAATACTTGAAATGCAATAAGGATATTGATTAGCATGAGTGACCTCTGCCAAGAAAGGTCAAAGGGAAAATTCTCTTTCAACTTCTCATCAGCTTTTAGCAAATGAGTGCCAGATCCCATGCTTCCAGCTTAGCGGCACCATGGAAACCGGCCCAGGTGAACTGCTTCCCATTACAAAAATCTGTGTTAATCACATGCATAAGGATGATAGAAACGCTCCCTGGGCTCCCCAGTGCAATGAAACAATGTGACTTAATGACATTTGCAGGATCTCATATAGAAAGGGAGGAAAGAATAGGATTTCCTTCAGAGATAATTAAGATAAGGAACAGGGACATCAGTAGGGTAACAAAAAAAGGTTAAAATAAGGAGTAAAAAACCTATGCTGCTGATCTCAAGTTTTGCACCTTGGCCTTTCATATCTCCGCAATAATTTCCAGAGCGCTTCCCCAGCATAGGCCAGAGAGAATTTTTTATGAACTCCTGAAAATAGATTTAAAATTCACAAAGTCTCGTAACCACCGCCATGCTTCCTGCTGCTCTCCTCTACGGTGGTTTTTCAGCTAAGAGCTCCGCGGAGCTGAGCAGGCTGAGGCACGGCTGTCAGCGGGCCACAGAGCGCGTGGCGCCGGGCAGGGCAGAGCAGGGCAGGGCAGGGCAGGGACAGGTAGGGCAGAGCAGGGCAGGGCAGGGCAGGGC
>VXBQ01009297.1:736810-826809 GCA_013400175.1 Phainopepla nitens | reverse complement strand
GGCAGGGCAGGGACAGGCAGGGCAGGGACAGGCAGGGCAGGGCCGGGCAGGGCAGGGCAGGGCCGGGCAGGGCAGGGCCCGATCCGCGGCGCTCGGCCCGCGCTTTCCCCCGGCTCCGGGCCCCGGCCCCGCCGAGGCGCAGCAGCGCCACCTGCTGAGGGCAAGCGCGCGCTGCACCCTCAGCCGCCTCTCCCTGCCCCGAGAGCTTCTGCTTATTCGTCCTCGGAGATCCTGTGTTTGTCTTGTAAGGCAAGATGAATAAAAACGGAGGCCGCTCAGGCAGGGGTTGTGACATCAACACTCAGGAACTCACAGGTGGGTACGCATTGCTGCGGCCAAAACACAGTCTGGTGTTAGAGAGCAGGGGAGATGGAATAAATACATCCCCGTGGCTAGGGAACAATTTTCTCACCTCCCCAGCAAGCACTCACACAATAAATATATTTCCAACTCGTGAAATGGGGAAAGATTTATCTTTTATCACTAATTTAAGCTCACTGAAAAATCCAGCTGGCTCTTTTACATAAGGAAATCAAATGGCTAAGTCAGAACATATTCTGGTAAAAATCAGCATAGCTCCAGGGACCTCCACTCGGGTGGATCAGAGCCAATTAACTCTGCCTTGTGTACAGAGGTCTGATAAGTAAGCCTGTGCTGGGGATTAAGTCACCCGAAAGAGCACAGACAAGGCCAACTTTTATCTGCTGCTGTTTGCGAGCAAAGGTGAAAAGACAGTTGGTCAAGTGAACCAAACTGGGCTGGAAGCCAACTGGTAAAACCTCGGAGTCACTCCAGGTTCAGGGGTTCAGGTCTGCATAATGGGGACTGCAACCCAGCTTCCCCCTCCAACCCCAAGCCATTTGACTTAAATACGTGTCCTAACTGGCACTCCTGAGTAACACTGCCTTGCCAGAGAGGCTGCGTCCACATTCACATGAGTTTACACACATTTGCTTTATCCGCCTGTGACGGCAGATCTCAAACAAGCCTTTGCACTAGATCTCAAGATTTAGCTGTTTTATCAGCATCCTCCAACTCTCCTTTTTAAAGGCTACATAGACAAACGTCTAATAGCTCTGCAGTCAGTGTACACCGACCTCCCACACAGGGGAGATGGAATTATCTCCACATTACCGTTCCTCACCTCTGCAATTCCTCCTTTATTTTTGAGATGGACTTGATTAGGCTGTCTCTACTCTAAGGAGGGCCATTGCTGCAGGGACTGGCACGTGCCTGGGGCTTCCAGATCACTGCACAATGCAGTAAGTGGAAGCATAATAGCAAGTGGAAGCTTGGGTGAACCTCTCTGTTTCAGACAAACAGACTGTTTAATCTGTCCAGGGTTTAGTGACTGATAATGACTGACAGACTGTACTGATAAAAACAAAAAAGGCCTTATTTGCTCTTACCTCCCCATAGTCTTGAATTTCTAAGAATAAAAGAGCTACTCTTCCCTAGTCTGCTCCTGTGTAAGAGACTCTGCTCACTTAGAAACCTTTTCCTACACCCAGCTCCAGAGAAGGTTGTTCCTGAGCAGGGTGCCAGGCAGGGGTATGGCACTGCAGATGTTCTACCAGTTCCCTGGGCAAAGGCATTCACACCTCCCTGTCCTGGTGCTCTTCACCATCAGACCCTGAAATTCTTTTCCAGATGCCACATGCCAACAGTCCAATCATACTGAAACCAGGCTAAAAGCCTACATTTTCCTGTCCCCTCTTTTATACTGTAGATGAGTTTACAGCACAATGTTCCCATCTAAATGGCTCTGCTTTTCTCTTCTTTCCTTTGCTACGTTTCATTCCACTTCTATTACTCCACTTCTCCACACCTGGCCCTTTGTCTAACACATCCTGATCCTCCTTTACTAATGGTGTCCTCTAAATGCTACCAGCAATTTGCATAGCAGTGTCCTTACCTGTGTGCTGAGGACATGAACCAATATATTAAAGCAGGATATGTTTTAAGACTAACTTAAGATATCTGGGAAACATCACCATTAGTTTTCTTCCAAGCTGATATATTTCCTATTTATAGTTCATATTTCTGTGTCTCCTCTTTAGCCAGCAGAATTGTAACATTTTAATAATTCCCCATATAGTAGCTATCAGACACTAAAGCCTAGGAGATCCACAACATTTTTCCTGACTATGAAAATTGATTATCTTAAAAATAGTAATGTGACATGATCCAACATTAGTAAAAGCTTGCTACATTTTATTCCACTTTCCTCTCTCTGTCCCTCCTATCCTTCCTCTCATATTATTCCTCCCTCCAAAGTCTATTCATAATTCTTACATGCTGCTGTTACAAGCCAAGCAACCCTGTTGTTACTGCTTGGAAATACAGGGCATTTTTTATTTGCTGTTCTCCAATCACAAGCCTGAGGTTCTGCTTGCTCGTTTCTCGTGCCCAGTCTGAAAGGGTTCTAGTACAAAAAGTGCCTTGTCCCCCATGCCCACTTCCTCCATAGAAGTGTACAGATTTTGCTGCGCAAATACAGATTTTTCTGTGACATTTTCTCTCTTCCATCTCTGCCAATGGCTTTTTAGGGAAGTGGTAAGCAGGCAGTTTGTTGCTAATTCCTGTTATGTTTGTAACAAGGCTACAGATCGTCATAAAAAGAAAAGATGCAAAAGGTTTATGTGCCATTGTCATCAGGCTTAAATGGACTGGGATTGTCTCTTGGATGAACAACAAACTCCTCGTGCATGTTTGCAAAGATGCAGCTCTTTCCAAGACCCACTCTATTTAACTCATACCCAGCCTTGGGTCTGCTCAGCTGCTGAAGCATCCTCACACAGGCCAGCAGGCTCCAGTACTGAACCCAAACAGCGTGGGCTTGTTCTGGGGAGATCCCAATTCCCAGAAAGGAAATCAAGCTCTGTTTCTTCCCCAGCACAGGACCTGCAGGCAAGACCCCTGCCACAGGCTGAGGTCATAAACTTTTGGCATTTTTTACTTCTCCTCTTTCTCTTGTCTTGCCAGCCAGGTAGTACTTTTTCTTTAAAAAAGAATCCCACAGTATCTGTCACCAGGTGCTTCCTTCTGCTAGAGAGGCTAGAGAAAGCTAAGGCTTTCTCCACTCATTCTCACTTATTTATAATATTTTTATATAATTCTCCCTTGGACTTCTCCAGTGAGATCAGGCTCACTTTTAAGAATATATATTTATTTAAATATATTTATCCCTACCTGCTGTTAACCCTTTCAAGGCCAGTGTAGAATTTTTGTATGAGGTCCCAAAAATATAATGAAGAGTTGAAAGAGACTGACCATGAACTTCTCCTTATTGCATCACAGTGTGATGGTCTGATTTACTAGAGAAGGAAAGTGGTTTGGTGTTGACTTAAATGTTGTTCATTAACTTATTTTCCATCTCTCATGTTTCAAACTGTGCTGAAACACAGTATTTGTTCCTTTGGAGAACATGTTATGTAAACTTCTGATGAAAAGTAAATATTTTCTTTGAAGGATATGTTTATACCTGATCCAGTCTGAAACATGGAAGCTACTATAAAGAAGCAAAGAAGGTCTCTCTATTCTGACATCATTCACTTTAGGTAAACAAATATGACAGCCAGTATCACACCAGGAATAGCTTCCAGGCAGGCATTGGTTTTAAATCTACTGGGAAACAGATGAATATTTAGGGCTGTATCACCCCCTCTTCAATGGCATATGAACCAATATGGTTGTATTTGTTTCCTATAATCTCTGCTTAGAAATACTAATATTTGAACAAATTCAGCATTCTTGTGCCTAAAACATGAATCTATATCACAAGCCTTATAAAAAGGCCAGGAAAAACAGAATTCTTATCCTTGATCGCCAGCAGCTTTGAGTAGTCTTGCATGTCCTTCAAGCTAAGGCAGTGCTTGCTGCCTGTTGATCTCCAGAGGCTTCACCAAACAGCTATTCATCTTCCCCAGTGGGGTGTCACCCCTGTTTCACTTGCACAGAAACTGAAGCTGAAACAGCCGGTGCCTCCAGCCACCGCTGTAATGCCGGTGAAAGTCTTGCTTTGTGTCGGCACTTTGCCCAAATGATCTCCAGAGACCCCTTCCGAAAACGTTTTATGATTCAGTGACTAGACCGGTTGGATTATCCAGGTTCCCCTCTGGCGGCTGTCGTTTCCCATGTGGCTGCACAGCCACTCGCAGGATCTGTTGCCAAAGAACCAACCTCAGCACAAGGAATGATTCACCCTCGGATGGCAGGACTCCTTGCATCACCGCACTGCATGGTTGGGTGAATGAAGAGGCAATGCCAGAGGAGGGTGAGAGCCTGTGGCCGGGAGCAGGGAGTGGCACCTCCCCTTTCCGGGGCAGTTGGCGGCACCTCGGCCACCCGTAACGTCAAGCCGTGCCTTTGGGAATGGAGCCTGCCCCATTCCCCATGCCTGCCCCATTCCCCGACCTGTCACAGTGCCACAGGTGTGGCTGAGTACCTCTGATGGACATCTGCCAGACTGCCCCGAGTCTGCTGCGGTTGGGAAGCATTAGGTGTGGATCCTGGCATTTGGACTGCAGGCACGGAGCCGTGGCTGAAAACAGCTGGCAGGGGCAGTCCCTGAGCCTCGTGATTAAAACCTGCTAGTAGCACCATCTCCTTAGTTTTGTGCCAGCATGTCACCATCTTGCTGAAGGTACAAACCCCTGCATCTAGAATATGCCTCTCTGAGACATCCCACTTGTGCATGTTTTCCAGAGTTTTCTGAGCACCAAAAATTTTAGGAACTAAGAGAGTTTGGCAGCAGGTAAAACGTTCTCAAGCCCATGCACCAAGCACCTCCTCTAGTTTCTAGATACTCTGAAGTATTTTTTGTTAGTAGGCTTGGGTTCTTCTGCCCTAAAAGCTTATCTTCAAAAACATGCTCTTATTTCAGATTCAGTTTCTTTGACCTTTGTTACACAGCAAACTTGAACTTCTGCTCTAAGAAAGCCTGTTCATCTCTTCCTGTCTTCTTCCATAAGCTTCCTGTAGTACTCTGCAAGTCTGTTTTACACCATCCTGTTATCTCTTTTGCTCTTGGTATATTTTCCATTCTGTAGTCCCTTCAAAGTTGGCTAAACTGGTTTCCCAGCTCAAGCTTTCCATTTGAATATCAATCACCCAAAAGTCTGAGTAAAAACTTCAGTGTTAAGTATCCCTAGTCTGAAGGGACAGGCCAATAATGGTTTTTTAAATATCTACAAAACTTTACATCTGGCCCTTCTAACCTGATTAGTTTCAGTGGAATTTAGTGTGCTTTCCTATTTTTTCCGCCCACAGTTCTTTTCACAGGCTTTAGTTGCTGAGAGGTTTCAATTTCTGGCATCCAAGGTCATAAATATCCAGAGATCTCCACTCCATCTCCCTGCTCTACCCAAGACACCAACCAGTCTGGCTCATTGCTCCTGTGTTTTTTCCATGGGCACTGTTGCACCTCCTCCAGTGTCTCTGGTAAATATAAACTGGATGGGGACAGAGTGGGAACTGGAGACGGAAATAGTTATTTCAGAAATTATTCCTGCCCCCAAATAAGATGTTTTGTGTTCAGCTCCAACTGTAGAAAGAGCCTTTGGATTGGAATAAGGGAATTTACTCCTGAATATAGCGCTAATCTGTTGGAATCACACAGTGATTCTTCTGTGTTTCTTCTTACAGAGATGTACTTCTTATGGAATTATTACTTTTTCTGGATTTATTAGGGGGCATTTTTGGGGTGAGTTACAGCTGATTTCAGAATGCAGAAGCAGCAAAGGGCATATAGTCCTTACAGAGCAAACTGTCTTTCACTGACAAACACATATTGATCCTAGCAGTGGGACCCGATTGGGACCAAGATCTGTAATTAGTTTATTATTAGTCTATTGGTTTATTACTTAGAGATGAAAGGAAAAAGTGTTTTCCTCCCTCATTACTGCCATAATACAGCAGAGAAATTGTTCATTTCTTACTGACTTAAATTTTCTTTTCAACAAAACTGAACAGAAATTATTTAATCATTCATCCTCTATTTACCTTTCATATCAAAGCAAAGTTAGCATAGGCAGCTTCATGATGCATGTAAGACAAATCCCAACAGAGACCATTCCAGGATTTCAGGGGAAATTATTTGTATCATTATTATTCTACCGGGCTGCCTGCAATTTTCATCTCAAACCCAATACATTTTCTCCCCAGTATCTGCAATGACTTCCAAAATTATGCAGATGATTATTTTATTAGCATGTACCCAGATGGTAGACTGCCAGGCACAGTTACTGTCATTGCATGTAGCTCTCTGTAATGCAAGAATTACTAAGAAAACAGTGGATTTGGCCACTGGTTATATAAATGAAGACCAAAGCAACAGTTACAAACTCAATTCAAACAAAATCAATAAAAGGTACGTGAATCATCAGACTAGTAACATTAGACATAATGTTAACGCTAATCTTTTCATGTCAGTCTAGCCCAACACTGAGTTGTGGGAAATGTCTGACAGGCTTCTGCCCCATAATGTCATTTCTCATTGACTTTATTTAAAGCCAGTTCTGTTTAAAGCAGTTCATCATCACTCTTGCAATTTACTCTATGGATATACCTTAGACCACACCTGAAAGACAAGGACCTAAGAGCAGAGCAAACTACAGCAAACAAGGAAAAAACACACATTCACTTTAAAACATCATTTTTGTACTGTGGCAATCAGATCCCTGTGACATTTGCCACACTAGACTGGTAGTGATGTTTATTCCAATATTGTATTTTGTATAAATGTAATGTTTGTCTCTTCCTGCCTCTAAGGGATACACTTTGTAAAATCACTTTGGATATGAAAAGCACTGTGGGGATAGAGTACCCTGTGTACTGTAAGATCACCTGGTGTATACAAAGCCCCAGAACTGTGTGGCTGCAGAAAACACTGTGCAGTGCTGCTGGGTCAGCTCCCTGCTATCAGGAGTGGCTGATGAGCTGCCACATGCAGCAGGAGCCAGCAGAGCCTCGGGTATGTCAGCACCCATCCTCACCCTGGGGGCTTCTCAATCACTGAACACTCCTCTCCTCCTCTCCTTGCTTTGATATCTTCCTCTGGTGTCCATCTCATCTCTGTGGTTCCTCTCAGCAGCTGTGGACTCCTCTTTTCTGGTACTGACACGACAGTGACCAACTAGCCTTAGGTGTGTTTGCCCTTACTTAGACCCCAGACTAAGAAGTATTTTATTCTATCTGGGCACAAGGACCAAATATGGATTGGAGATTCTTTTCCTCACAGAATGCTGGACCTACCTCTCTTCTCTGCAACACATTGTGCAATGCACTGTGTCTTCCTCTACAGACAGATCACTGTGGGGGAATGTGATGGCAGCAGAAGTCACCTGGCTTCCTCTGTTGGGCTGTGACATGTAGGTAGAGAGCTGTGGCAGCGTTTTCTGCTTGGAAAACTTCACTCCATCTCCTTCAGGAAGAGACAGAAGGCTACCAGCTTAACCACGTGGGTTAAGCCCTGCCCCTAAAGTGTGAAAGCATAATCCACAAGAGCAGGATTTAGCATATCAAGGAGACAGCAATCTGAATACACCTTACACAGTTTCAGAAATCTGTTCTCTATCTGTTCAGGCATGGGTGGGAAGATTGTACTATTGGATCTGGACAAGCTAGCAACCAAGTGTTATATTAAAATCATTGTGCCACAGGAGGCTTGTGAACACAGGTCTTTTGTTGAAATACACTATATATACTATATCTGCAGATTGGGTTTAGCTTTACACCTTGATTCTTCTGGCACAGCTGTTCACATTAGGAAAGTCAAACATGATGACAGATCTGATAGCTGGCACTGTCTGATGCAAACATGGGAAGCAGGAAGCAAGAGAAATCAAAGAAGAAAAATGTGTCTCTCCTTTAATGCACAACAGCAAACACTCCAGCCATATTCTCGCTGAAAGGAATTTGATGTCTCGGTCAGTGCTTTGCCTAATGAGCTACCAACATCAATCTGTCATCATCTGTATTATTTGAAATGGCCTCTGCTGACACAAGGTATATTCATGTACTGGCCCTCCTGGGCACTTGAGAGTTCAAGTCCTGGGCAGTTTATACCACACTGAATGATAATGAAGGGTAACAGAATAATCATTGGCTTCCTTCTCTCAAGGGGAGGCAAGAATGTTGTTGCAGGGATCTCCCCCAGCCAAGAATGGCTTTTGATTACAGAGCTGGGAATATGAATTATTTGTTTCTCTGTGCACAAATAGTCTCCAGCAATTCTTTGCAACAGTGCTTTAGCTCTCCAAAGCACATGTTGTGCATCTGTCCATCTGTCCTGGCATTTCCGTGAGCTTGCCCCAAGTATCTGACTCTCAAAAACTTGAAGGGCTGTATCAAAAGCCAAGAAAGAGATGAACACTGACAATAGGTGGGAATTTCAAGCAAAGAAATCCCCTTTTAGTGCCTGTCTTTACCTGTTCCTATAATACACACATAACATTACACAACCATCTTCAACACCTTCAGCCGTGCTCAGAAAATTACTGTTTCTTTCTGGAAATATCTTCTGAGTGAGACTTTAGATTGTAAGGTTTCTAACCAACACCCAGCAGTTGTTTCAAAACCCATATCTTTAACTTGAGTCATTAGATGGAATCTTCACACAAATGAAGCAAATAAATTGTCAAGAAACTTAATACAAGTGACAACCACTATATTTTTATTGGTCCAAAGTTTGCAAAAGTTCTTGTTTCCTTTCAGAAAGTACCTGGGAGTTGCAACACCATAATCCTAGCCAAGCCTTATGCTCCCATGTTAACGCACACTTAAAACTGCAGTTGAGCTACAGGTGAGTTACACAACAAGACAAATAACATGTTTGACACCAGTATTACCAATCTTTCTCTTAGGAACTCAAAGGTTTCAAAACGTGTGAACTAGACCTCACTTCCTCTTCCATAACAAATAAATATTGTATGTTCCCTTTTGTCAGTGAAAGGCTTTCATCCAGCTACCCCAAGGACAGCCTCATTTGTGAGACTTGTGTATGAACCACAGGATGGTTTCTTTGCTCCTCACGTATCCCAAAATGAAGGCAAGAGTTAGGAAGGGGCCAGATAAGACTGTTTTCAAAGGAACGTTTCATACCAAACTGCTTTTGGTAAGAGAAGAAGATAAGACTCTCCCTAGAGTGGCATTGCCGTATGTGCTCTTTAAGGCACATTGAGAAAATACCGGTCAAAACAGAAATGTGGTAGATAAATTCACCATTTCAGGTGGTTTTCAAACATTTTGCCTTGTGAAGTCCTAAAATTTTTCAGTGTAAGTGCAGCCACCATATAACATAAACGAGTTTAAAGGTCATGTAACACTTTACTGCAGATAATGTGACAAGGGGCAGCTCTTCAGGCTCTGTGAGAACTCAGAGAGGTGATGGCCTCAAGGACAAGCTCAGAAGTGGGATTCTTTCTGAAGAGAGTGCAAGAGACATATCTGTCAGTGACAAGGCTGAATGGTTCAAAGAGATAGTGATGGCAGAAGGGACAAGGTGAGATCCAGGTGAAAGTTGAGCAAGAAGGTCTGGTCTCAGCCAGGGCCTTGCAGATGCGAGGAGAAAACTGAGCTTGATGTTCTTGTGAATGGGGAACCACCTGGAGAAATGAGAAATGATGAAATACAGCCTTGCTTAGGGAGTAGGACCAATGGTTGACGAAGTCATCATATGGAGATCATCAAAATATGAACATACTGAGCTACAGTGACAGATAAAACAGGGATTTCAGACACATTTGACAGGAAGAAAATTATGCTGTAGAATCAGAGTAGTTGTGTTAGACAAGAGGACTCAAAAAGACCCAAGATCCCCTTCAAAAGACCGAAGACTGGAAATAACTAATGGAAAGATTAGAAATTTACTGAGACTAACGATGCTCAGCAGAACAGCAGAGGGGACATACCAGGAGCAAAGGCTGAGATGCCCAATACAGAACCTTGTAGCCTCACCAAAGCACTTCTGTGAGTTCTCTTTGCCTGTTTTATTCATAAATCCATGAGCACAAAAGCTGTGTTCTGCACTAGCCAGTTACATGTACCATTTCTAACTGGCACCATTTAATTAGCCCAGAATTTCTGGGCTGAATGTAAACAAAGCTACAGCTCTCTTTCCTCTGGCATAACGAAACAAATTCACAAATGTATCAGGAAAAAGTGTTGACATGCACGTGTTTACAGAAATGTGACACTGGATGTTGTTTTTAATCAGCCCATGATGCTCTCATTCACATCTCCCTTTCCCTGAGACACTAAGGAGGAGGTCACCTGGGCACTGGTGTGTCTGTTCAGAGAGCCTCCTGTTTATTGCTCTTGACAGCCTGGGGTCCCTGTCTGCTGTGAATCCAAGGCTGTGTAAATTAAGCAAGGAAAGCTGTAAGTGTAGTTACTTTGTTGTCATAAAAGTCATCCGTACTTTATGTCTAACATGCAAAATTTCAACTCCTTAAGCAGGAATGTCTATATAAATTCTTTCAAACTGCATTAACTTGGAAAGACTCACTTCCCCATTGCAAATGTGTTATTAATATATTGCCTCCATGCTATTAAATTAAAATGTCCCCCTCATGTTTCCGATCTTACTTCCAGATTTTTAGCCATGTGGCTGGAAGGCAGCAGAGAGTTGAATTAAATGGGTGATTTAGGGACATGCAGCAGTAAAAAAAACCCCATAGGACTTCATCATCTGCCTCACTAAAAATAAATAACTTTAATTTGTTTTAAGACTCTTTTGCTTGTCAGAATTATGTAAATCTCACTGGGATATTGATTGAGTTTGTCATGCCCCTGAAGGAGTGCTCCAAGGTGAGAAAGGATATCAGTTTGCCATCCTCCCACCTGCCATTCCCTAGCCCTGCCTGGAATAGTGTGGACCCTCCTGTGACTCATGCCAATGAGCCTTCACATGGAAGCACATGTACTATTTTCAAAACAGTAGCCCAGCATAAGTAGGGAACAATTTTTCATGTTCTCAAGACTCCCAAAGCATAAGAATTTATGTGCAGGTTTTTTCTACAAAAAATGTGCAGTTTTTTTCTACACTTACCTACAGTGCCAAGAGCGAACTTTGTTTCTCACATCAAAAATATGTCATTGCAGCTGAGCGTGTGGGAATCCAGAGAGCACAGCAGGCTTCCCTAACACTTGCTACTAAATTTCAGGATTTAACTCAGCAAGGGAAGATAACATGTGGAGTTATCATGTGGAGTTCTCCATCAAAGAGACTAACAGCGTCATAGAACATGACAGCACCCAGACAAATTGTGCATTTATATCTTAAAACATTCCTGTAAGTAGAAGGAATTAATGTGGCATGTTTCAATTTGCGTTTTTAAACGGGAGCCATGTGTCTGTGAATACCCTGGTAATGCCAGGACAGTCACTGGCCCTCCCAGGGAGTGGAGCTGAAATTCCCTTGCTGTTCATGGAGAGAGGAGAGGTCAGTGTGACTGCAGGGCGTTTGTTTACCCAGTGTGAAATACCTCGCTTCTGCTTCTGATCCACTGTTTGCTCCTGTGGCTCAGCCCTGCAGTCTCTTCCCAGGTATCCTGCTCTGTTTGTTCTAGGTTCTGGTATGAAGCAATGGTCAGGGGAACACCCATATAAGTTGGAAGAACAAACTATAGCGTAAGAACATAAAGCCAAAACCCCCCAAATCCTTCCGCAGCTGCTAATCTCTGATTTCACAGTTGCCACCTATCCATCTCCAGCACAGCTTTCCCACACCCATCAAATTGCACAGGAATGATACTGAGAGAACCATGACATCCCTGCAGGGCTGAAGCAAAAATATCCCACTGTTTAGAGTTGCATGGCAACATAAACAACTTTGACCTCGATAAAAGGGTAAGAAGTATAAGAAATTTAGGAAGGGGGGGTCTCCCATATCAGGTCAGCGTAACACAGGGTAAGTCAGTCAGGGGCTTGAAAACCCTCAACTCATAAAACTGCTCTTGTCTCTGATTGCAACATCAAAACATAGAGCAGGGAAAACGTGGAAATGGGGAGGAAAATTTAAATCAATCAAAAACTTCACTAAGACAAAACATCTTATATAATCTTCCCACTGGGAAGAGAAGGAGAATAGACTTCCATGTAACAAGCGCTAGTTTTGTCAGTTGATGTACTTCTGGAAGGCAATCAAGTGTTTCAGTGGCATAGACAATAGAAGAGCAAAATAGAACAAGAGAGAACAGAACAGAAATAGACTTGGTTGGCTTTGTCTGGGAGAGATGGTCAAAAATTAAAATTTATCATTTCAGTAAAAATTTCAATATTCTTGACAACTTTTTATGCTCTTTGAAAGAAAAAGAAAAAATAAAAGCAATACATTTTTCTTAAAAGAAACTCTAACCAGTGAAAGATGTCTCTGAAATAATAAATACTAAATCTGGAAGACCAAATTTCAACCCTCTTAATCTTCCTACATTTCTGATAAGTCCAGGAAATGTCTTATCTAAGGTTTTGCTGACTGGCATCTGGTTTTCCTGACTCTTAGATTCCTGTAATGTTTTGAATACATCCTTCTACCCAGTGATACCAAACATTTTTACAAACTTCAGTAAGTTATTTCAGATCACAGAATTAAAAGGAAAAATAGTTATTTTCATCCTGCAGTTAAAAGAAAATAAAGATTTAAAATTCAAGATCAGCAAAGCTGACTGAAAAGGAATCTCTAGCTGGACACCCAGGACTAGAGGCTCCCAAATTAGATGCCATGTCTGCACACTTTATATCTCACAGTAAGATATTTCTCAACTGCAAATAGCACAGCAAACTAGGGCACATGGTCAGCCTTCCTTCTCTTAAAGACTCTCATATTAAATAAAAATAAATTAATTTGCATATAATATTCTACTATTACAATTTGGTAAAACTGTTCAGACTTCACAGTTTTTCTTCAGCCTGAAATTCCTGTCATAGGGACAGTGGAGGACTTGGACTGAAGTGATTCTGAGCCAATTTACATCTGCTGAAGATTTGTCCATGTAGTGGAAAGGGGTCAATAAGACTATGCAAATCAATTAGTCTAATTTGTCTTGAGGTTTTTCTCAGACCTCTATGAGTTTTCACACACTTTATTTTTAAATGCTGATTATACTGTCATTTAAGAGAGCAATATGCTGCCTTGACAAGGCTGGTGACTTTAACTTTCGGACATTTTCCCTGCAGACATTTTCTTGCCTTCGCGTGCAGGTTTCTGAGTAGGTGATGGCTATATAGAAGACAGCCCTGATGTTCCAATATCTTGTGAACTCGATGATCCAAAAGTAATGTACTTAATCAAGTGTAAAGCAAAAGGTGATTAAGTTTTGCAGTGCTGTACAATGCCTGACTGCTCAGAAATGCATCTTTTGATGTGGTGCAGAGAATTGGACCAGTTCTGTCTGCTTTACCAAAAAATGACGTTTTAGTAATCTGAAAAGAGAGCCTCAGAAATCCCCACAAGTGTTTAACTTTGATGTGAGGCTTTAAAAAGATGATATTTATCAGTTTGCTTGGTTAATTTGCTTGAATTTTAAGCTCAGGAAGGTGTCAATTTGACATCTAGGGAAGTGGTTCTTTGCTTTTTTTCCAAATGAGGTAGAGCAGGGGCAGCAAGTTTCCAATCATCACTAGCTGTTCCAAGCATCCAACCAAAAAAAAAGAGAGAAAGCAGAAAAGAAAATCATCAACTCACCTTTCCATTGTGGTTTATATGAATTATTAAGAACTGAGATTCACTGGAGCCTCAATTTTTGAGCACAGAATCAATACTATATTTTATATAACAAGGGCACTAAACCCAGCTTGTTCTGTTTCCATCGCAGTGAAGCCTTGTCAAGTCTCTCAGGCAGCCTAATTCACCAGGGCCTAAGTCTCACACCACTGAAGTGAAAGGTGGATTGAGGTGGATTGAAAACAACAGCTGGGCCTGGAGGTGCAGATCGTGGCACAAAGTCGAGATGGAGGCCAGTAAGCAGTGGTGCAGCACAGGGGGCAATGCTGAGGTCCAGTCTTGTTTAACATCTTCATCAGAGATCTGGATGATGAGCAAAACTGGGAGAAGTGGCTGATATGCCACAAGGTCATGCTGTGATTGAGAGGGACCATGACAGGCTGCAGAACTGGGCTGACAGGAGCTTCATGAAGTTCAGTGAGAAGTCTGAAATCCTGCCCCTGGGAGAGCACATGAAGGAAAATATACTTGGCCCCATCTAGCTGGAAAGAAAAGGACCTGGGGGTCCTGGCAGGCACTGAGCTGAGCTAATGATGTTCCCTTGCTGCACAGAGGGTTAACAGTACCCTGAGCTGCACTGGGCAAAGCACTGCCAGCAGCTTTAGGGAGGTGATCCTTCCCCTGTACTCAGCACCGATGAGGTCACACTCGGTTTCTGTGCCCAGTTCTGGGCTCCTCAATACAGGAGGGACAGGGACATACTGGAGACAGGGTGGCAAAAGGCCACAAAGGTAACTAAACTACTGGAGCACCTCCTGTAAGGAAAGGCTGAGAGAGCTGGGACTACCTAGTGCAGAGAAGAGAAGGCTTGGAAGGGCTTAATGGATATAAACACCAGAAGGGAGGGTGCAAAGGGGTGGAGCAAGACTCTTTTCAGTGGATCCTGTGAGAGAACTGGGGCAATGAGCACAAACTGAAATAGAAGGTTCTGTCTGAACATCAGGAAATGCACCTTACTGTGAGGGTGACCAAGCATGGGCACAGGTTGCCCAGAGAGGTTGTGCAGTCTCCTTTCTTGGAGATAATCAAAATCCATTTGGACGTGTTTCTGGGCAACTGTTTCAAGGTGGCCCTCCCTACTTGTTCAGTGGGGTTGGACAACGTGGCCCCCACACGTCCTTCCCAAAGTCAACTGTTCTGTGATACTGTGATTCTGTGAAAGACTTGCTCACTTTGGTGGCGTTGAGATGTCACCTTCTGTGCAGGAGCCCATGGGATTCAGCTCACTTTCTTGTGCTCTAAAAACTATTTGCAGCCACTACTGCAAATACAGGACAATGTGTTAGTATGTCTCAGGCATGAAAGAGAGAATAGATCTGCCCTGAGTTCAGTGAGAAGTTATCTCTGCAATTTTCACCTCTTGAGTGAGGGCGCTGTAAAAAGGCCAGTTGTGGTGGGCCACAGGCCTGCAGCAATCCCACTTTCAGAGGGAAATTAAGCAGATTAATGTGTGTCAGTCTATATCCAAAAGGTAAAAGGCTCCTTTGTCATATTACCTGGACCCAAACTACCTGATTGTATTTTTAAACTTCCTTCCCAAACATAAAAAACAAACACAAATTTCCTCACATATATCACAAGTTACCCAAAACCTGCGAACTGCAAACATTGCACTAAGCATTAATAATCATGTGGGCACATTTCTGATCCTCTGTATGCCCACAAAGAAAGTTCACAGGGTCACCAAGAGGGGAAGGCTTGAGTAAGCCTATAGAGAAGCTAAGGAGAGGTACAGCAGGCTTCAAAGTATTTCCTTTTTGTCCTGCTTGGTAAATGGAATACAGAATGTGAGTGACAATGAAGAGGGAAGAAAGAAGATAATAAATCCTGTTTGCTATTTGAGGTTTTAAGTTGTTCTTTGAAACTGGAACCTGAAGTTGACTGAACTAGGTTATATATTATATTTAGGAATATGTAGAGCTTGACTGCAGAAATGTTATACATCCTCCAGTATTTGCAATTCTGAAGTAGAAAAGATGTAACCTAAGAAACTGAGTAATGACCACATGAAACTTATAAATAATATTCTAAGTCCTTCTCTGGGATAATTATATGTCACTCAGGTGAAAAACAATTTCAGTCTTCACCTGGTGGAAGTTCACCTCAATGTTTCATAACAAAAAAAGGAAAAAAGGGAATTAAAAGATTTACAGGTTAGAAACAGAACTGTGCATAAACAGTAAAGAGTAAATAAAATAAATAAGTAAATAAATTTGCTATGATTCAAAAGATGCCCACAAGGAACACTTAAAGTGTGTTTTTGGGACACCAAAGCTTCATTCTTTAATTGTTTCAGGCCAAAGTCAGAAAAACAAATGATCAGGAAAACAAATGATCAGGAAATCCCTGCTTCAAGTCATGGAGAAGAAACAAATCATGCTCAGATCAATTTTTTAATGCAAGAGTGAGAAAAAGCCTTTCTTTCCCCCACAAATCTCTTCAATTTGCAAATCCTAGCATCCAAAACACACCTCATGCCACACAACTGAAGCAAACGATCCAATCTTTTTAGTCTCTTCCCATTCTCCTAGTTTATCATGTAATCTGTCCAACTGAAACCTTTTTATTTATAGTGTTTTCTGTATTCACAGATTCTAGAAGAGAGAGACAATTACTCAAGACTTATTTTCCCAAAACTTTTAGCCTCTCTCACAATATCATGTAAGCTGAGGAGAAACACTTATCAAAAGGAAAAAACCCCAACTTCTAACTATGCCACAGTCCTTCTATTCATCTCAATTCTGCAGCTAATTCCTCGCTCTAAAAATGACAGCAGAGATTCAGACATGTTAAAGCCAAAAGGGACATTTACTGTTCTACAGCCTGATCACTGCCTTAACATGGATGGTAGAAACCTGCTCTGAAACCCCTGCAGGAAAACCATTTCTATTGGTTGAGCCAGACTGTCTAGCTAGAATCTATCTAGCCAAAGTCATCTCACCTGAAATTAAAGATTGTAAATGCTGGACACATCATAGATGCTTTATTCTGCTACATAGAATATTATTTTATCCTGTTACTCTTTTGTAAATATGCACACTGTGAATGTAAATAAAAGATTGGATCCAGCATTCCTAAGCATTTAAGCAGCTAATTTTCCTCTATATTCTCCTTAAAACACTTTGTGCTCTTTAGGATCTTCTGCCAAATCCTCAAATCTGTACAACATATTCCAGAAACATTCCTACAAGATGCCTGCTTTGCAAAATAAAACTCCAAGAACTATTGGACATATTCAGATTATTCAGAGAAAGAAAGAGCTGATGCAAAGGATTTAGGAACTATGCCTCATTTCCTATTCCAAATAAAGTCAGTAGCAAAAGTTGCTATTCAATTACATTTGCTGTTAAATGTGATCCTTAGAATTACTTAAAATTCCATTTTCTAAATTATCATGCTACTGATCTCACAATTTAGATTGGTGTCTGGTGAGATTTGGGCCCCAACAGAATGTGTCCTGTTTACAAGAAAGCTTAATTAGCATTAGCATCTCTACACATTTAACAGAAGAGATCACATTCCTCTTACATGGACAATATTTGGTTGGTAGAAGTGTCTAAAAAATGTGTTACATTTTTGCTGACGCTTTCTTCTTAAGCTGCTTTGGCCGACTTCGCAATATCCTACCTGATAAAATTTACTTTGGCCAAAATTAATCAGTCAGCTTGATGTCCTAACATTTACTTTTCTCTTGTGTTGTTTGCAATGCTTCTTGGAACTGGGACAAGTATCAGGCATGTGCTCATGTAAATCTGAGGTATGTACTATATAAATGAGGCCCCAGTTCTTGCTACCTAGCTACCATCTGAGCTGTATTCTTAGATCTTTATTTCTGAAAGGGATCAGTTTTCCTCAGGTGCCATGAAGGCACTAGTAGCTTTAATACTGCTTGTTCAGCTTCCAATTCACAAAGCTGTACCAGCAGTTCCCCCTGCTCCCTTGGGCTGTGATGACCCAGAATCTGAAGCAGCAGCTGAAGTTGCTGTGAATTTTATTAATGGCCACAGTCATCATGGATACAAGTTTGCCTTAAACAGAATCGAGGATATCCGTGTGGTACCCCAGGTAAGTGAGGAGCTTGCAGGCAGAACACTCTGTTCACCTGGGGGTGCTTGGAAATCACCAGAGCAAGGGCCTGCAAGGGCTGTATCCTTGGGAATATCCATGGGAAAATCAGCATGGCTCTGTTGATTTAAATGGGGCAAGGACGCCTGGTAGCAGTGGAGAATCCAGGTCACTGGAATGTATCTCTCAAAGAGCAGAACAGAGGCGGGGAGAGAAATGTTCAGATGTTTTTGTTCAATGCTAGAAAGGGCTCGGTTTACAAACACAGCATGTTGGCTAGAGCAGATCATTCCAGGTGCTGATTCCTAAGCCTAGTAGCTAATCTGGAGAAAAACTGAGGATAGTCTTTGAGATGCAGGTAATTACTTACTGGCTAAATACGTACCTATCAAAACTCCATGCTATTAGTGATTTTGTAGTAGGCAATTATTTTACCTAATGTCCCATTGAGCTGCCAGGGGGTCTAAACGGAAATAACAGTGGCTTATTTTCCCTAAGATCTATTGCCATCATTGTAGGCATCTAGAAAAGCCATAGAAATGGTCATGAATACAATGTATGTGCCAATTCAGAACCTTTGATTCTCTTAAAACGTGAAAAATAGTCCCAAACCATGACATGAGTGAAACTCCAGGGCTGTTTCTAATTGCTATGAAAGAGAAGATACTAAAAGATACATTTAGAAAAGACTACAACAGACATAAATGAGATTGGAAGTGTGTCCAGAGTTACCAAAAACACTGGTGACACTGCTTTGCTCATATTAATTCTTTTACACTAAAATGACTTAATTGGTTTAAATGGAATTACTCATGACTTGAAAATGAGAATCAGTCTTGGACCTAGGGAACCCAAGGAACTGTGTCTTATGTTACAGGTGCAAAGGAACTGGTGCAATTCAGTGTAATTCCAACGGACTAAACAAGACAGGTCATTGTTCACTGGTGTTTGTTTGGTATCTGGTTATAGACACATGAAGTTTTCTCATCAAAAAGAAAGCTGTTGATTTTTTAAAACTACCCAACAACATAAAAATAAGTTACCTTAAGAGTATTGACTCACTACATACAAGCTTGACTTTCCAAAATTTATGGGCCTGTTCCTTATTAGCTGGAATAAAATCAGTGTGATTATCTTGACTTACTCCAGATTTGGAGTCCTGGTTTTTTATGAAGTTAAAAGTAAGGACCTTTCCAGTTACTCTGGTGTATACCTGGAGCTACCCATGCCAGTCAGCAACAAAGACCCCTGTGCAACCCCAGGGAAGAAATCTGGTGATATTTTATGAAGAAATTACATCAAGTCCAATGGTTTATTTTTTTTCTTTCAGGGGCCAAATAATGACATCATATTTCTCGAACTTGACTTACTGGAGACCAAGTGCCCTATTCTCAGCCCTACACCTCTTGCAAATTGCACAGTGAGGAGCTTTGCAGAACATGTGAGTACCTGAACACTACCAGCTGGGTCCAAAGGTGCATGTCTGATATGTTGTTGCCAGAGGTCAGGCTATCACCAGATTCCCAAGCAAATGTCATATCCCTGTAACAGCCTACAACCACCCAATCACTTGTAACCTCCTTCTGACTTCACTGCCTTCATGTCATGAAGGACTTTACTCCTGGATCTCTTTCATGTCCTGTTATCTGAAGAGGACAGATCTCTGCCAACATAACATCCCACATACAGTCCATGAATGCCATGGGGCCTTCTTTAGGGGCTCCAGATTCAGTCCCTTTGCTCAGCCCAGATGTCACTGCCTCATTGCAAACCACAGACAGGGCAGGCTGTGAATCTGTGCAAAAATACCCTCCCTTGGCTACATGTGGGTTGTTACCTGGTGCAATTCCACCAAGCCATCTCTTCGAAGTTAAGCTGCAGATGAGCTGTTCCCTTCAGGCAGGGCTCTGCCTCCAAAGTAAAGCTCAGCTGGAGTTTACTGGCCTCAGATATTCTGTTCTTATGTAAGTGTGATCCAGCTGTGAGACGCTTTCCCTGACCAAAGCAGTGGAAATGTTGTCTGAGCCTGCTGTTTCTAGAATGGGGCCCAATTCACAGAGCTCACTAAATATGAATCATGATCTACCCCTGTATTCATCCGGGCTCAGATTCTATTTTCCATCGGGGGGGAGGTAACTCTAAATGTTCTCTCTTCCCAGTGACTCCAGCTTTGCCTTTGACATCTCCTCCCTGCTGGATCATGTTGCTCACACAAGGCAGCACACTCTGCTGTTACCATGGCCACTGACCAGCTGAGATTAGTGAGAATGTTATCAAACAGCTCTGTGGAAGGTCTTAATTCTTAAGTATTCATATTCTTTGCTCTATATGAGAGACAAACCTGTACTAAAAGTCCACAATCTTGCTACCCTGCTACTTTGGATACTTTTGAAATCCAGATTTGGATCCAGAATTTGTAGCTCTGATCTGCCTTTTACAAAATCACAGACATCAGGACACGTCTAGCAGTGCCTTTGCCATCAGACCGATGTTGCCAGGAATGGTCAGCCAGGATCTGTTCTTTTGAATTTAGTGGCCCTTTATCAGAAAATCCAATTTATCTGAACAATGTAACCATTTGATTTTTCTCTCTCTCTAGGCAGTTGAGGGTGACTGTGATCTTAAACTGCAGAGGGTGGATGGGACATTATCTGTACTCGCCAGCAAATGCCACTCACATGCAGGTAAAGGCTTTGTTCTGTAGGTTTGCATCTAGAGGCTGGAGTATTTTTACAGCAGTGGGTACAGTTCAGTAGCATTTCTGATTCTAAACTGCTGGGTATAAATATGGCATAAAGCACAACAGCTAATGGATTTTCTAAATCCAGCTCCCTTTTCTGGTTTCATTCCCTTACAAACCCACTGTTTCTCTTTGCTCTTCTTTACAGTGACAATTAAGATATTGTAAGACTAACTGGGGAGCAAGTCCCAGATTTTAGTCTTTTCAGTCAGCAGTTTAACCTTAAGAATTTGATTCCTTGTTGATCTGAGTTTACTTGTGCTTGTTGGTCATCAGAGTCCCATTGGCAGATGCAGCTTCTTTACTAAATCCAGCATTTTCAATACTGCTATGGGAAAGCAGAATGTCTATTCTGTGTGCTCAGTGTGAGATCTCTTTGCTCTGTACGAGATGTCTTCAGTACTACTGTCAGAATTGATGACTGAAATAACACACATAAACACAACTCCAGTTAAAATATCTTCATTTTTCTTTATTCCTTGGGTGAGCTGAAGCACCTTTTCACTGGTGTCATAGAAAGGTTTTCAGAAAGAAAATTTACTAAAAACTGAGTAAGTATAAAATGTGCTACTAAAGTCCACAGCACTCATCCTTGCAGAAAGATTTGAATGGCCAAGTCGTGTGACACACTGCCATCTATAGCCTGCACTGGAAAATTTCCTGCCACTTTAATTCGGGCCAATTTTAAACAGTGTTTTGTGTTACTGAATGGTTCTATAATGCCATTCTAAAAAACTGACCATCTGATCAAAACATGGTCTATTCCTCCTGCAGACTCCAGTGAAGACATTAGCAAAGTCTGCCCTGACTGTCCACTGCTGGTAAGTCTGAACAACACAGACGTGTTAGAAACAGTGTCAGCTGCACTCAATGCCTACAACAGCAAAACCACTGATGCTTACCTCAGACTCCTCGAGATCGGAAGAGCCAAAATACAGGTAATTTCTAGAACCATGTTTAGCCTTTCATGTGAACATAATATTTCATCTACAGCAATTGTGCACTGCTACCTAGCTTTGTTTGCAAACAGACACAGTTTGGTTGCTCTATTTCGCTCTCCTGATTTGCCTTTTTTCCCCAACTATAATGTGTCAGTTTAGCCACAGGATTCCCTTTCACTCCAGTGGGAGATGAAGCCACAATATTTGCCTTTTATCTTCTCTCAGCAGCTCTGCAGTTTCGAGTGCAAAGTCAGTTAAACAATTTTCCTGTTTTATCAGTATCACCCAGGGCATGTTGTTGTTACTGAGTTTGCTGTGGGTGCTACGAACTGCTCTGCAGAAGAAGCTAAAGCCAATGTGGAGGCTTGTCAGCTGCTGCCCGAGGATCAGTCTGTGAGTATGGCAGCACACCAGCCCCAATCTCCCCAGCTCTGAGGTAGAAAAGCAGCATCATGCTGGGATGTGCTTGCACTGGAGCAGGAATAGACCCCTGTGGGGATCAAAGTGCAAGAGATGTGTACCATCATGATATGTTTTTCAATATATCATACTTAAAGCTATATCACACCTTTCTCTTTTCTCTGAGGTATCTGGACTGAATTCTAATGGATTTGAATACATTTGAAAAAGGCTTGAGGACCAGAGACAGAATATTTTTAATCAATGGCATATATATTATTGTTTATTCTTAAAATGAGCATCTGAGAAAATCAGGCTCTTTGTACTGGACAGTCACATTGTCACACAGTCACATAAAAAAAAAAAAATAAGACCATTTCCCCCTCCTATCAGTTCTGACATATATGCTCTTGAGACTTATACTGTATACTTTACCAGGTTAAAATTCTCCTGTTTCTGAGGAAACGGAGTCCTAAGCAGTTTTAGGGGGTGGGAACTTTTTACCTAGATTCTGATATATTCTTTCCCTCTCTCATATCCAGACATACAAAGGATCTTACTGCAGAATAATACAGGAGTTTCCCTTATTTACTGCTTACTCATTTAAAGAGCTTGGCTTTTGAGCCCAGCAGGCTAAAAAGCAAGCACTTTACTGCTCAGATAAAACATGAGAAAAAAGCAGCCATTTCTAAATGTCCTGAAATTCAAAATTCTAAATGCAGCCTCCCTCTATTTTCTAACTATTTTCTCTTGACTATGTTCTGCTTTGCCAGAATTTTGGTTTCTGCACAGCAGCGTTGGTAAAACGTCCCTCACAAGACCTTCAGGTGGACTGCCAGTTGTACGGACATCAGGTACCAGCTCCAGATATTCCCTTGCTTCCCAGGGTATTTCCTGTTACAAGCCATCGCCTTGAGTTTACTTCTTTCACTGTAGACTGCATTAGTCACCTGTGATGACTTAACTTTTTATCCTAAAAGCCAAGGTCCTAATTATCCTATGGATTTCTGTGCTGGGAGTTATGTCTGCCATCCATGCTTGACACAATTTGCCCTCCTGACCATCTGGGGGATTCACATGTCTGACCATCTGGGGGATTCACTTGTCTAGCAGGGCAAAGGGAACCAAGCTCTGCTCAGCTAAAGGGATGGGGCAGATAAATGTAAAACAGAAATCAGCATTGTGAGGCTGGAGCCTTTTAGTCCTTAGACATGAATGAATTCAGGGACCTTGTCCTGCACTGCTGTAGCAAGGACATTTGATCTGAGTACTCTTCAGGTATTTTAGCCTACACTGGATCTCAGGAGGACTAGGTGGTGGTTGAATACTTCCTGTGGACAACAGCTCTTGATAACTCAACAGTAATTAGATATCTAAGAGGAATATGAAGGAGAAAATGAGACAGCTGGTCTTGAATGTTTCACCAGCTGTGCAGGTGGTCCTGAAAGATCATAGAGCACAGAATTTGGTTCTAATGATTCACTGGCTGTAAAAAATGTGTTCCTGGGTTCTTGTGCACGTGTTCCAATGCAAATAAGACTTCTGTGATAGTCAGGAACATTTGAACCTGAGTTGCAGGCCTTTAGCTAGTTAAGAGCAGGGTACCTAGTAAGGTATCAATTACCTGTATGTCACAAGCCCCAAATCACTGAAAACCAACACGACCTGTTTTTCTTTTCCAGCCTGGAGTTACCTACGCTCATCCAGGTCTAGACACATCAGCAGGACTGGCGCCCAGTGCAGCAGGAGTCACAAACCATAATCTTGGGCTTTCCCACAATAACCCTGTTGCATCTGAATCCAGCTCTTCAGAAATTTTGCGTTCCAGGCTCTCAGCAAAATCAGTAGCAAAGAGAGCAGTTGCAGAGGCTGCTCAGCATGACAAAGTACCTCGCCCAGTTGGCTTTGTGCCTCCTCCTCCTCCCTGCCCTGGGAAGATTCGCCATTTCGATATCTAGGCTGTGCTTCAGACATGCAGTGCAGCCAAACTGAGGGATCAGTGCAGCAGCAGCAGCAGCAACACACAGACCACAACACTGAGTACAAATAGGTGACAACACTTGACTCTGAGCCCTCCAGAGAGCAGAGCCATGGTCAGGGTCTTGCAAAGGCCTGCTGCAAAATATAGATGATTACAACATATAGTGGTAGTTTACTTGACATACAGGGATCCTCTAGTTAAAATACAGCAAATATTGTTTCAGTGGAACTGTTGTAAGGGCTATACAACAGTTGTAGCTTTGTGATAGAAACACCACCCGAAAGGTTAGTTCACAATAAAATGTTCAATGCTTTGCTACCTTCTATCTGTATATATTTTCATTTAGTTGTCAAGTATCTCCTTCACAGCATTATGAGTCATATTCTGGGCTTGATTTCAAAAACACTAAGCTCCTGCACTTCCCAGCAGCTTCACTGGGATGTGTGGGTGCTGAGCACTGCGGAAAATCAGGTCAGTCCTCCCTTTTGATCACACACCAATAACACTAAAGGAGTGGCAGGAAAAAAGTATTTTTCCCTTCCACCTATAATGTTTCCTACCATGTACCTACTTTTGATATCCACCAGAAGTACCCCAAAACTTTTGGACATGGCACAAGAGCATCCATGTCTGTGAAAAGAACAGAGAGTCAGGAAACACTCATTGCTGGCAGGCTGAAAGCATCAATCCCTGCAGCCAAATACATGTGTATTGTCTGTCTTCCAGCAGACACACAGGTGCAGTACAGTCATGGGGTCCTGCATGGTCTGTGTGCATATGAGGAAATACCAATTCAAGGGAATAAAGGATGACTGGCATGTATCTCATATAACAAGATCCAGACAGTGATGACAATTTACCATTGTCCTAGCAATCAAATCTTCCCTGAATTTCTGGCACATGTTAGAGGCAGAATCTATTCTAGGTAGAGAATTAATAAGGGGCTGGGGCCAGAAGGATCTTTACTGCCAGCCAGACTGGAATTCTGCAGGCCCTAGGGAGCAGTCTCAAAGACAGTCATGAATGTTTAACCAGGAACAGCATTTGCTACAAGATAATTATCATGCAGGCAGCAAAAAATTGCAGAACACATGTCATTTCTGAACTGTTTCAAATAACCTGTCCTGTTCTCCTAGTTACAACCATTCAGTACTCAGTAAGCAACACAACTAACACTTGCTCTTGGTGATAGTGCAACAGCTCACAATACAGAAAGGTTCTGCTCTGCTGTGTCAATGGGGAAGGGAAAAGTCATTGGCTCTTGTACCAGCGCTTCAGCTGGTGTGTAAAGAAAAGGCAAATTAGCTCAGACTCTATAAACCACAGTCTAATGTGATGGCAGCACACTGAGGGCAAGCTCTGCCTGTGAAGGTAGCTGCTCTCACATTTCAAGCAAATGCTGAGTTTTGCAGGAAGCGTGTTGTGGGCAATTGCACCAGCCACAGCCAGTCAGTGGCTCAGGGAGTTTTTGCTTTTCTGTAAAGCAGCGACTCCACTATATCCTGCATGCAGCCAGTCCTTCAAAAAGTGCTAGTATTAAGCTGTAGAAATCTCTTAATGCAGTTAGATAGGCGGTCTTCCCATCTCACTGCATGAGACACAGTGCAGGATTCAGTGAAATGGCAACTATTCTGTTTTGCATCACAGTGACATCAGATACATGAGACTTTTCAAAACTAGGAATCACCATAACTAAACAATAGAAATTGTCTTCTATATAATGAAATAGGAACTAATTTATAGAAGAGAGAGTGTTTTCCAGGCTTAGAAAATTTTCTGACAGCAGAAACAATGTTTATAGAAGAGATCCCTGCCCCTGGGGATCCCTGAAATACAGAAATGGTCCATTTTTTTATTGCCTTTTCAAACCACACAAAGCAAAGATATGTAGCAGAAACATCTGCAGGCTCCATACTTCATAGATGTTCTCCTACACCCGGTGTAACCACTCCCTTGTTTTCTAACACAGGAAGAAAAAAAACCTTTTCTCTGTGCATTCCACTTTGGTAGCTGCACTTCATCTTTCTCCTTAACATTTGTCCTCTTAAGGACATATCGTGCCCCCTTACAGATCTGTTTTCCATGACTGCTTTGAAGCAATCACTTTGTCTCCCACCAGTATAGCCCCATTTTCATGCATCTGGGCCTCAGTAACAGATTCAGTATTTAACAATCGATTCTCTGGGCAATGAGACATATGAAATGGCGGTAGAGGAAATACAAATGCCTTCTCCTTAGAAATGCGGCATGAAGAGTTTTGCCAGGTCTGCATTGCTGGCTGACAATAGTTTTCAGCTTGTTGAGACCCTGTTTTGCAAAAGCTCATGTACTTCATGTGCTGCTTTGGCTGGACATGCTTGGATTTCCCAGCTGTGTCCATGTTTTGAGGTCAGCCACTTTGACAGAGAAATTTTTCCTTTCTAGGCAGGGAAAGAGTACAAAGAACAGAGTCAGGGATATAACAATCCCCTATTATAAGAAGCACAGCCACAGCCAGTACTAACTGGCACCCATCTCCATAGAAATGCCATGCACTGTAAGGATAAAGAAAATGAGTTATTATCCTTTAGCCACAGGGGAAGCATCCCCAGGCACAAGGAACAATGTGAGCGAGTCTGCATTGCTGCTTCTGCGGTTCCTGTACTATGGCTACAGCAGAGTTTCTCAACATTCACCCCTTGTATCCCTTCCCTCTGGGATACAGGCCGTGCATTATCCCTCACCCGACACGTGAGGGGCTCATTCTAGCAGCCAAGTGCCACTTCTGTCCTGCTGTTGGAGTTTTGCACCTCTGCCACCGAACAAAGTCTTCTCAGAAGAGTTTCAGCTCCAGTGCTGTTGCAGGTCTTCTGGCTGTATCTATAATCCCAGCTTTCTATGGACATTCCCTGGCACACATTCTGCTGTCTCCCAGATGCTTTAAACACTTCTGGGCTAAGATTATTTACATAGCCAGTAAAAAACCTGACAATATAGAAATCCTTAACTATTCCAAACATCACAGTAGTATTCACTTGCACTTTTTCTTCCTCATTCAATAGAACTTTCAAACCTAAAGGTACTTGGTGTCCTCCATCAGAAAGCTGCAATCACAGAATCCCATGACAAAAAATAAGAACTGGGGATGTGGTAACCCAGCTTCTGGCATCCTTCAAGGTGAAATGCTGCAGAATCGCCCCTTAGTAGAATCACTGAGATCCTCCCCAATCCTGTCACTTCTCCAGATCTTCAAGATAGAAGCTACTTGTAAAGTTATTCCCCCTTGTCTCCAGCATGGAGTTCCTGACAGGTTATTCACAAGGCACACTGCTGTCATTTCAAACTAAAGTTTCTCCAGGAAGAATCTTCCATGACCCTTGAGGGGTCTCAATGCCCCCAGGGCTAAGGGGTAGCATTCAGCTGTAGGTATCCAGATGAGTAGAAATGCTCACAGAATGAACCCAAACTGAGCTTTCTATCACAACCAAACTGACTGCATATAATAGAGTCAATATATTTGTTTAAAACTGGCATTTAACAAATACAAAGAGCAAAATCAGTCAACCTTGAGGCATTTATCCATTTTCTGTTCAAATTACTGAGACCTTTGTCATTGTTTTATTTGGCAGAAGAATTGGACCACTGACAGAACAGAATTGGAGCCAGACCTATTCTGCATATAGATTTATTCAAGCAAATCTGGTTTCTTAAGGAAGCAGCTTTGTGTGTGTATTCTTATCCCTTGCCATGAGGTCAAAATTGCACGATCTGCCCAGTGAAACCCAAATTAGAGATGGAAAGCCAGGAGGAAAAAGTGCTCTCTGGTCTCAGAGGGAGCAACAACACTTCTGTAAAACCTTGTAATCATTGACTTAGAGTTTACTGTTGCAGCTGTAGGTTTAAAGGTGATGGTCAGTATGTAATAAAAAGAGGGCACAAGTTTATAAAGAGACACAGCTCCACTATAAGAGTCTGTGATCTCACTCAGGTCTCAGCCCTTCCATCCTGACTGACCACCCTGATCTGCAGCACCAGCTCTCTCAGCAGAATGGTTTGGCTTGTTTGGATGCTCTTTGGCATGCAGGTGCTTTGCTCCTGCCCTGCTGCCCCTCCAGGCCGAGGAGCAGGGGCTGCCCTGCTCTCCCCCCGCTGCGATGACGCTGCAGTGGAGGAGGCTGCAGACCTGGCTCTCCGCCACATCAATGCTGATCGAGAAGAGGGCTACGTTCTCAGCCTCTACAGAATTGTCAGCGCCAGAGAACAGCCGCAGGTGAGTCACCCTCTTGCTCAATATATGTTTCTCCCTGTGTCTATTTCTTAGAAATATCTATTTGAATGAAGAAATATACCAAAAAGGCAAATGCAAAGCTCTATTCACAGGACTCCTGAGGCCATGTCAACTTTATGCACAGACTAGAATCAATTTCATCACACTGTGGGCAATTAGAGAGCAAATCTCAGCCATGACTCTCTGCTGCAGGCCCTTGGAATAGCTCCAGGCATCAGTTCAAATTTGATATGAAACACCACTACTCTGATTTAATTTCATTTTACACCTTCCTCCCACTGCCTTGAGCAGTTGGAGTGCAAAGGCTAGTAAGTCATCGTGTGTTTTGCACAAAAGATATGAGCATTAACAGGTGTAAACACATCCTGCTTGGGACCAAGGAATTCCTTTACAGACCTCTAAAAGATGACTCATTCTCCAGAAGAAACCTGAAACCAGTTCAAGGGCAAAAAATACACTGGAAATACCTGTAGAATATCACTCACATTTCCTCAAGTATCGTATTTCTCTGTGTGTGCTTAATTTATGACAATTTTGTGCTACAATAACTGAATCTACTGGCACTAACTAGGGACAGCCTGAAATGAATTCACAAGGGCCTGCAGCAGATTAGGCACTATGGAAGCCTGCTGCTAGCACTCCCTGCAGTGCCTGCTCACCTCCCATAAGCTTACCTGAAAGGCTGAGTTCTAAACGCTAAAGAAAATTAGGCTCATTGCCAGATGCTTAGAGATTTGTACTGGTAAGGATATGACACTTCTTCCTGCAGCTCTTACAAGGACATGGCTCCTGCAGACACACTGTGGACTCCAGCAACTCGAGATCTCACAGCATTGCACTGTGTTCTCTGTATTGCCTTGCTTAGATGACAGAATGTGCCCACTAAGCAACTGCATCAGGTCTGTTCAGAATTTTTTACATGATGCATGTGAGCTGGCCCAGAATCCACATCAGCAGGCATGGAGCTAGGTACTCAGACCCCCTTCTTGGGGCTGTTTCCTATTGACAACAGTTAGAGCCCCCTATGATCACCCTGGGGTGCAGCATGGTGGGTGCAGACATGCTCTAAACCACCTCAGTTATCTCCCTACTTCTCCCTTCACCTGTGCCAAAGATATCTCAGCACAGGAGAATTTTGATCCTTGGTTATGATTTGTCTGTCACTCAATTTCCTAAAGACTTAACTTATTGCTTTAGAGCAAGTGTACTTTGTACATGTGGGGGTTTAATTTACTTATTTACTTTTATTATTTTTATTTTTTTCATTTATTATTATATCCTGTAAATAAGTTGTTTCAAGACATTGCAATAACAAACTAGACATTCTAAGCCCTTTGTCCCATTGTTGCTGCTGCTGGGACTGAGTTTATAAGGAGCAGTCAGCAATGTCAAGGGGTTCATGGACAGTAACAGTCTTATGCCACCTCCCATTCCTCTCAAAAAAATTAACAATTTATTCCCCTCCCCCACCAGGCAGTGGTCCTTCCTCTCACTTTCTTAAGCAGCCCTGAGGGTAAAAACATTTTCAAAGTTACTTCAAATTCAAATCTGCCCTTAAGCAACCTGTGGTTCAGCTTTGCTCTAATTGAAACTAATGAGCCATCTGCTATTAACTTATATGCAAGTAGGGCAGAGCTTGCTTTCATACAAGATACTCATGATTAGCTTCACTGACAGGCACTTAACCAAAATTACAAATCATGCCAAAATATTTTGTTTCTTTCCCTTGCACCAGGTCACCCTGCTGCCCCATCTCCTCTGGCTGCCAGGCTGCCCAGCACACACTGCAGCCTGGCACAAGCAGTGCTGAGGAAGGGATCTTTTTTGGCAATGGAAAGATATACAACTTTTTATTCAATACTAAGCAGATATCAAAAAGGCCTTTGCATAACAGTCTTTTAATGAAAATTAAAATAAGGATGATTAAACCTTCAGTGATCTGCTGAGCTCTGAATAAGCCCCAAATTATCCTTTTCCTGAGGGAGGATGATACATACAGAAGAAGGTAGACCAAAAGATGTGTAGATTTTGTAATAACCTTATCTGCTTGTTAGAGCTGGTATTATACAAGAGGCCTATAGGCAACAAGAAATACAGTTTGGTCTGCCCTGGTTGCATTTAGTGTTTCTAAGATCACTATGCTTTATAATCAATATTCATGATTCAGCTGAGGAAACCCATCTAACACCAAACATACTTGATTATAAGAACATTTCTTGAATGAGGTATTTGTGTCCTTTTGCCTCCAGAACACCTTAACCACCATTTTGAAAGCTCAAGTCACCAATTCCAAATATGAGACTCCTTAAAGATGCACGTCTTTCTTGCCTAATTCTTCTTCATGTGGATAGTCTTAGTGATGGCTTTTTTCTTATAGAAGACATAATAAAGTTACAAACTTGTACCAAATGCTGCACTACTCAAGAATACATTTTCAGCAAATAGCAATTACTTTTTGACTGGTCTTACTTTGTGTTTAATGATTTAAGCTGTATTAGCTATCATATTAAAGAAAATTATCATCATGGTATTTAGATATCCTGTATGTAAACAGAAAATTATGATTAGTCTCTTCCACAGAAGGATCTCTGCAGCAAGGTGTGGGGATATTGCTGTGCCACTGCACAAACAGCACTGCTGCAGCTCAGTGCCACTCTTTGTCAAAATGACTTTTGATCTTTTCACAGCCTTAAAAATGAAACTTATAATTAAGCCTCAGGATTAGTGTAAGCGAGCCCTGAGATCTCAGTGCAAGGCACTACCAGATCACTTTACAGAACACTTCGGGAAAAAAGGACAATGTGAAAATACAAAAAATAGTAGAAAGCATGAGAAGTTGCATATGTAAGAATAGAACTGAAAGACAATGGTAACAAAACAATTTAATCATTCCTTATATTTATTTTTTATTAGTTTTGCCCTTTCATATTTAAAGGATTTATTATTACTAGTATATATGGTAGAGCTGGCATAAAATCACCATCTCACAGATCTCTATAGGGTGTGATCAGAGTAGTTGGTGTCTCTCCATCTGCTCAGAACTCCAGAGCAGATACCACTCAGTGGTTTTCTAAGCAATAGAAGACAAAAAAGTCAGCAGTACTCCAGCTTTATAGGCCTTATGGACTGGTATTTAGTCACTGTTAAACAGAAGCCGTAACTAAAGCCAAAATGATACAGATACTGGCCCCAGACTTCCAGAAGACTGCTGCCCCATTTAGTGTTTTCTCCACAAACCAATGAAATCAAGCAGGGATGAATGAACACTGCTGTCATTCAGTTCTGGTTTTTCTCCCCCTTTAACAAAGACATAATCTCAGTCTAAACACGCAGCTAACGCTCACATCTAAGTTCTTTAGGATGTGTAAATGACAGCTGCCCTCTTTCTAGCTTTCCACTAAGGACATAAATAAAACATGATCCAACTAAGCTGTATGCTTGATAAATATGCTGGAAAGGTGCTTACCCATATCTACAGTGGAAGCAGAATGAGGAGCTGCACCATGCAGCACCTCATCTTCCTGCACTACACGATGTAAGCACTAGATACACAGAGCTGTACTTTTGGTCCTTCCTTGTACTTCTTGCCTGCAAAGATGTTTGGCCAAAAGTTGAGCCTGAATTGGTTTGTGCACCTTGTGCTGCAGTGAACTGAATAAAGGTTTCTAGACTGAAGCACAGGTCAGAACTCAAGCACTGGACTGAAGCTTTAAGTGAGTCTGAGACATCCATGTGACTCCGCAGGGTCTCTCAGAGCGCTCCCTGAGAGCTGAGAGAATATTCAAGCTTCTCTATCAAGGCAGCCTTTGCCTCTTTACAGCAAGTACGAAACATCCAGACTTGAAGAAGATGCTGCCCTTAGATATAAGATATTTCTCATTCTAATGCCTACTGGGAATGTTCCAGGTTAGCAGTTTTTTATTGTTGCAGTATTTATAATCTCATTCTTATCTCAGGCAAAATAACCTACCTTTCAAATCTGATAATCAAATGCGGTTGACAGTGAAAACATCAACATGTTTAGTCCTTATTCTTGGGTTCTGGTTGGTACCAGAATTAGAAGAATAAAACTGACCAAAGGACTGTTCTTTATATAAAGCTGGCTAGCTGCATGACCAAGCCTGTTCTAACAGGACCTGAATTTCACCTGATTTGCCACTTTTGTCACAGTGTTCAGTTTTCAGGATATCTGTGCATTCCACCTGTGTGTTTTCCATTTCTCCATCTCTCCTTTTTATGAGTCACTTCTTTGTTTGATACAAAACAAAGTGATGACCCTTGATGTGACCTTTTTGTTCCTTGTTTTCAGGAGATCACTGGTTCTGTCTTCTATCTCATCTTGGATGTAGTAGATACTGAATGCCATGTACTCAGCAAAAAGTTGTGGAAGAGCTGTGACACCAGACCTGCTCATTCAACTGTAAGTGTTTTATTTTTCTGTTTAATCTCACATATGATGAGTTACTCAGGTACTACTGATGACTGCAAAATCCCTACATTTGCATTTTTAGTGGGCAACATAACTTAGAAAAAATCAAAGCCTACTTTATAATATCCCAAATTTTACTCTGTACCTTCTAATCAGTTTATAGACTGTAAGATTTATTTTATAAAGTGAAAATTAAAAGAAAGTTTTTGACCAGAGATAATAAAGAGACCAAACTAAACAGCCCTGCTCGGACAGTATTTAGAATAATGGTTTACTTTTTATAGCAACCCTATAAGAGTTTATTTTAAAGACAACCTGTCAAGGATGGAATAAAAGAAACACACTTCTATATAATATGTGATTTTTAGTTTAGTTTAATTCCACTTTTATTCTGACAAATTTGCAAAAATTTCATTGAAGTAGGAGAAAAAGGAAAGCTCAGCAAAAGAAGCTGCAAAGACAGAAAGTGGTCCAAGACTGTTGCTACAGGTGACCAAAACTGTTCTGAACAAGTGAAAAAAACTCTTAGAAAGCGAAGAATGGCAAGAAATAAGGTTCATATTAAAAAAAAAAAAAAAGAAGAAAGTTATGATCAAATTGTTCTTGACGGCTTCTAAGGCAAATCAATTTTAACTTTTCAATGAAAAACTAGAAAAAAAAATTCTGCTCACTTCTCATTACAGTGTTTTTAGCAGAAAAAGGGCACAAAGCCTATATAGTTGTTATGGCTTCAGTGAAGCCAAGAAATGCATGTCTAGAGGCCTTGAGCCCACATGTAGGAATATCTGAGAAGCTCTCAGAGAATATACTTTCAACTCCTTAATACAAAAGCACAGTGGATATTAACATGCCAGTATTTTTTTCAGCCATAAAGTCAGAGTTTTTTGCGTGCAAGGATGACCCTATTATGCCACAAACTGATTTATGGTCCTTCCTACCATTCTCCCTGTGATTATAGGGAAAAGGGGGAAAGTGAAAGACAGGTGACTGAATCCAGACACTCTGAATTTTCTCTGGGTTTAAACTCTCTGGGTTCCAGACATAGACCCAGGAGCATCTGTGACACTTGGGCATTTCTGAGCTGCCAGAAGAGTGGCCCTGGGCAGGCAACCCAGCAGTCAAGCACACTATCTGCAGGGCTCAGAATCACACCAGGGGATGAGCTGGCCTTTTATTTCTAAATGAGATGAACAGAAATGTGCTTCACTGTCATTTGAGTATTGACAAAACTTTTGTCTTGAAAAGAATTCCATGACTGCAAGAAGAAAATGAACCACTCCTGTCTAGGCACTAGATGATCACTACAGGGTGCAATATTAATTGTTTCTAAATGTTTATATTGTTTTAGGTTTACGGTCAATGCAAAGCAATTATCTATATTAATCAGGCAAGAAATATTGCTCATCTGAATACTTATGAGTGCATTTTACAACCAGGTATGTCTTTAACATACTCTTTATAAGAGAACTGGAAAAACTCTTTGCCAAATAGCATTACTTTAAATTCTAAATGTAATTATGACACTGCAGTATCTCCATTAGCTTCAGTTGCCCTGATTTTCTCAAGTCAGTGATCATAAGGCCAGAGAGGTGCTGCAGCTCAAAAGAGTTCAGTAATAACTGTTTTAACCTCTGGGACACTCAGCAGAGCCTCTATATGGGCTTTTACTCTCTGAACCAAAAAACATTTTTGTGGGTTTGTGAAAGGCAAGGAAAAACAGCAAGCCCATTGTCACTAGGTTGAATATTTCCTTCAGTGTCTGCCTCCACTGCAACATTTTTATGGGTCAGCAGATATATAAAGATTCAAAATTTTTGGAGGGTGCAAACCACAGACTCTTACTCCAGAGGAATGGAGGACAAGTGGGCAGGGTTGGGGGCATAGATGCATTTACAGTGACCTACACTGTCAACATGCTTTTATGGTTGTCCCTTCTCTAATGACATTGCTGTGTTTGAATAAAAAGTTCCACGCAGATATATTTGGTCAGTATGTCCTGACTGCCCAGCTGATGATTCTCCTACTAAGCCTGAATACTCGAAGGCTGCTGTTCAAAGTCTTGCCAAGTTCAACGGAGAGAGTGAACAAACTCATTACTTCTCTGTCCTCAATGTCACAAGAGGTTCAATGCAGGTAAGCCAAGGCTCATCTGACTTGTTTTAGCCCTTAAGAATCCTTTGATTCAGAATATTCCTGATCTTCTTGATCCAAGATTCTGATTCCATTTCTTGCAAAAAGAAGGGCTTTATGCAAAAGTCAAGGCGTAGACTTGCTTCCAAAGTTCAGAAAAGCTTCACTGTTAACTTTCTTCTTCCACCACCATGAATTTGCAACTCCCTAATAGAAAGTATTTAATAAAGCACAGTCATACCTTCCAATACATACCTGTAATTCACTGAATGAGTCAAAGCATGGTTTAGAACTAATTTTAGACTAACAGAGAGCTCATGATCTCATGGCTAAATCCTCTTTGTTTACCACAGTATTATCTAGTCACTCTAAAATTCAGTATGTGTAGATAGCAAAGAGGTTTTTCTTCTTTGCCTAAACCATCAGATATTACTACAATATACTATTTAATCTCTTCAATTTTCTAACCCTGATTTTAGAAATTGTAAAATTATCCTGTTCATTAAAACAATCAGAAATTGTCAATAAGACACTGAAGAGGGTTGTAGGCTATGTAGTTCTATGTGGATACTAACTTATGACAAAATCTAAACCCATTTCCACTATGGCAATCCATGAGTTATTAAGATTGTGCATATATAAGTAGTAAAAAATGATCAGGCAATAAAGCAGCGCTGGCAAAAAACCATTCACTGTAACACAACTAACAGTAATGCCACAAGTATCACCTGTTCCTTCCAGACTTAGCAGGAGTTTTTCATATATTTCAAGGTCAGTAGAATTGTTTATTCTTCCTGACACATGCACAAGTTCTAATTGCCACTGGCTTCTCATTTACAGTGGGTCATTGGTCCTGCATATTTTGTGGAGTTTTTAATTCAGGAGACATCTTGCTCCAAAGATGACACAGTTGCTGACATCTCGAAGTGTGAGCCACTTCCACCAGAAGTAGCTGTAAGTACTTTTCCTTTTATAAATACCAGTTTTTCAGATGCTATGACTCCTCAGTGAATATTTAGTATTTATCTCCTTGGCTTTTTGCAGACAAGAACCAAAATCCACAGTCATCTTTTTATGGGTTGTATCTCTATAGTGTCTTGCAACTCTACAGACTGCTTTAGAATAGAGAAACATTTCAGCAAAATTCTGAATTCTTACCAGAACTCCATAAGCAAAGAAAACAAACAAAAAAATATGATCTAGAAAATGGTGGAGTAGCCATTGCCTTACAAAACTGAATGAGTCTAAAGGATTTTTTCCAAAGAAACAGATATATACAATAAATCACAAGCAATGCATGAAGAGTATATTCATACTACAATCAGGTCAGCTAAGGAAAGCATTTAGGAATTATGGAAAAAATTGTAAGAGAAACTGGAAGACTAAATAGGCATGTTGTCACAAGATAACATTTCAAGCCTCATCTTAAGTGAGATCCAAGTCATGATACCTACAGCTCAGTACAAATACAACTACTAGAAACAGCATTTTTTTCATGGTTTCTTTTACTAGTATGGCGTGAAATTGGTTCTGTGTGGAAAATTATATTATGTTCCACACAAAACTTGCCTGCATAGGGATATCTGCTGCAGGAGAACTTAAGCAAGCTGTTGTAGTTTGGCCTTAAGTAGCCAGCTTAGTTTTGCTATTGTGTTACCTAACCCTCTTCTGCAAACACAAGGTCTTTATCAACACACTGCCTGCCTTTGTGAGGTTGCCAATCCCAAAATAAAAGTTTGCCCAAGCTGTTTATCCCTACAAATACACTTAGAAGCTATAACTATTCAGCCTTTCATAATCCCTTATTTTACAAGATAGGAGCTTAGTATCAGGGCTCCATGTGAAAAAAATGCTTGTATTTTCTTCTTACAGAAGATCGGTTTCTGCAAAGGCTCTGTAGTAGACAGTCGTGCGGAACAGTTTGTCACAGTGTCCTGTGAAATCTACAATCAGCAGGTATTTCTTAATCTAATGTTAATATTGCAAGAGTAATACTCCTTTACAAAACAAGTATTGAACTTTTGAAAGCATAGTCATTCTTAAGTTTTCTAATTCACAAAGACATGTGCTTCAAGAGAGTGATAAGGCCAGATCAGGAAGAAATCTCACTTGTGATAAAACAGACTGTTGTTGGGTGGATAAAAAGGGAATAGAATATAGAGACAATCCTGCAGAATGTGTTCAGAATGCTCTACAATGAAATTGTAAATCACAGAGGGAATGCAAGGGGATATTACTGTAGTTACCCAAGTAGTATGCACCCATCTCCACCAGCACAAGAAGTAGTTGCATCCATTTATCCTTTGAGCTGGTGTTCTGTAGCTGGTCTTGGAGGACTAGAGATGCAGCAGATCTTTAGTGTGAAGGGTCATCTTCGTATCTGAAGGAATTTGGAATTGCTTCAATTTAGATAATGCTTATTCCTTGTTATTTAGGATCCTGCCACTGAAGAGGAAAACCGGGAAGCTAATCAGACACCTGGAGAATCCAGGCAGGATCAACAGGCTTCCCCTTCAGATGCCAATCCTTTCTCTCCACACCTGGAGAAAACAGTGGGCTGGATTAAAATTCTACCCCCTTCAAATGAGGACATCACTTTCCACAGCCTAAGAGAAAGTCAAAATGAACATAAAGACAGAAAGTCAGTTCCTCCCAAGGCTGTAGGATCTGCCCAGAATCATGATGGAGAAAAGACTGAGGTAAACAAACCAGACTTGACCAAACCAGCCACTGGACCAGTCATTCTCCCTTTTCCTGAAGAACCCTCTCTATCAGATTCATGTCCAGGAGAAGCAAAGCAAGCAGAAGGCATCCTCCATCCTTTGATAACTAGAAAGCCTACTGCAGTCTAGCCAGCACCCAAACACCTCAACTGTATGCAACACAATAACAGCCAAAATGGCAACACGGTTTTCAATTTGTGTAACACCTTCAAATAAAAAAAATTGTTTATTACAATCTTCATCTTTGGCATTCTCAGTTTTATGAAAGCACAGGAACACATTGGGAAAAGAAATTTAACTGGGGAATTTTCCAGCAAAAGTATTCGGCTTTTATTCTCAAATTCCCCTCATTAGACAGAGCATGAAGGAAAGGTAACTGTGAAGGTTAAAAGAACTCGCAGCACTGGGACAGCCAAAAGACATCAGAAAAAATATCCTTGGTAGCAAAATCTGTCATGGCTGCTCCCAAGGGATGGGGAGATGCAGCCAAGTGTGACAACCAGGCTGGCGGGGCAGGGGCCTGTCCTGTGGTGCCTGAGCGAGGCAAGCAGGGCACAGCCAGGGATGGAAGTCAGGTCATAGGAAGGAGCCAGTTCACTGCCAGAGGCCAGGGACAGGGAGGCAGCTCTGAGGCCAAGCCGTGAGTTAGCAAGGCGAGCTCAGGAGCCAGTGTTATGGTAGTCAGAGAGGCACGGCCCAGAGGCCTCCCGGCAAGTCCGCAGTGACCAGTTCTGTGTGAGGGACACAGTTCCGTGTGAGGGACACAGGGCCGTGTGAGGGACACAGTTCTGTGTGAGGGACACAGTTCTGTGTGAGGGACACAGGGCCGTGTGAGGGACACAGGGCCGTGTGAGGGACACTGTTCTGTGTGAGGGACAGAGGGCTGCAGGTCTGAACCTGGGTCTGCACCTGCAGCCTCTGGGGCCAGGCACAGGTGCAGCTGCCATGCAGCAGGGGCTGCAGCTCGGGCAGGGGCCCAAACGCGGCAGCCTGGGCCTGAAGCATCTGCTGAGGGGAGCGGGGCGGGGCGGGCCAGCCCTGGCCATGGCTCCCCTGCACTGCCCGCGAGCCTGTCCCCAAGGCCACCAAGGAACAGCCCCGCTGCGCTGGCCTGGCACCCCGCACCAAACCCTGCTGGGGCAGGGATGCTCTCGGGGCCTCAGAGCGTCACACATGTGACAGGGCACGGACAGGAACAGCACTGCAGCACTGGGTAGCTTTAAAACCTAGTGTTTTGCTGTTTTGTGGGTAAACTTCTTAATTATAATGTGAACAGCTTAGCGTATTTTTTTATTTCTCGTCAAAAATCTCAAGAAAGATTATTTTTTTCTTAATGCTTCATACCTCACTTAAAGCATGTGGAAGAGCCTGCACACATATGAAGCCTCTACACATAATTCTGGCTGGTGAAGAATCAAATCCAGGCTATTGAGATTGCTATGCTCCAGTGAGGCTGCTGTGCAGGAAAAAACAATGATTTAAAAAATCAGCCTAATTCTTTCTTGAGATAGGTCATATTAATGGCTTTATAATAAAAGCCACAGGGACACTCGATAGCCTGCAGCCAAGAAAAATCGATTTTGTAAAGTCAGACATGGTAATTGTACTGACAAAAACAAATAAATGAAAAGACAAGAAGAAAGAGAACGAACATAGAAAAGAAATGTCATCTGTTGCCAGGAGTACACTGATATTTGCTAAAATTAAGGGGTTTGTATGAGACCGTAAAGCCTTTTTTCAGTTGCCACCAGATCTCTAAAACCATTTGTTCAATACAAAATCAATAAAATATTGTATCTGAAGCTTTTATGATACTGTATCATCCCTAGAGACCCTGGATAATTTCTACATTTAAAGAACTTTCCAACAAAAAAATATGGTTTTGTCAAAGTAACCTGTCAGGTTGATTAAAATGTATTATTTTATTATTATAAATAAAATATAAAGTATTATTTTATTTTGAGCGGGGCCAAAATAATATTGAAATATTGTGTGGAATTATATTCACAGAAACTATGTTTGCATTTTCAGTCTGCAAAACTCTTACAAACATGAATTTGATATAAAGAAGTAATTTAATTGCTTCAAAGATTAAAATAAGCCAAAAACTGATGTGTGAAACATATCAACTGAGCCAAAAATAATTCCATTTCAAGCCTACATTATGAGAAATTTCAATCTATTTTGGTTTCATTCATTTCAGAGTGGAAAAACTTTCAAAATCAGATAGTTGTTGAAAAATCCTATAATTCAAATTCTAACTAATTCTTATTGCAGTAGGAGCTCTAGGCTGTGTCAGCATTCCCTTTTTTTACCAAGTCATCGAATTACAGCATCTTGTTTTTCCCTCAGGAAGTTTCACCTTTGCCAGCTCAGGTTTCTCTAACACAACCAGCTCATTCTCCTTCCCTAGACAGGAACTGCTGATCTGCCATATGCCAAAATCTGGGATCCCAGGCACTGCTCCCTGCCCTCACACGGAGCACCCACGGCTGCCTTTAGTGCCTCGGGGAACAGAGCACTGGGGCAACAGCCTGGCATACTCCAGGGATTTTCAAAACGCTGGGTTTGCCCCTCTTCAGTTAATCACCACACTTCTCACTTCTGCTGCACAGTCCTTTTCATTAACTGTTTGCATGTTGATTCTATTCCCACTGTGGCTCCATCAGTTTAATGACACTACTGAGACTTTTATCAACATACACAACCAGATTCTTCCCCTAAAGGAGCACTGGGGAAGAAATCAGCTTCATTAACTGCTAGTCACAGCCAAGAATACCCCATTTCACTCAGTTCTTTTTCTTGACTATGCCTCCTTACAACAGGAAATTGAACAGCCACAGTGAGTAAAGATAAATGGAGTGGAGTTGTTGTGAACATAAGCAGGGGAAGCTGGAAAGTCTGGATGCACAGTTTTGAGCATTCCATTTGGATACTATGTAGCCTGGTCTGCAGATGAGGCTCAGAAATGACATTTGAATCAATAATTTCCCTAACTTGGATCTGGGATTTGGATTCAAAGACTTCCCTGATTTAAAAATAAACAGCAGAAGGAGTGTTCATCTGAGCAGTAATGGTACGTCCAGCACAGATCAACATAGCACCAGTGGTCAGTGCAGAGCCACGAGAGTTTCCCTTATTTGCTGTGGCCGCTCCAGCACAGAGTCCATAGTCACTTTCAGGGTCACCCGGGCACCGCCAGTGTTTACCATTAATCGAGTCCCGGTACTGATGTCCAAGATTAAATCCTTGAATTACAAGGACTCTGAGGTTGTATAGTTCCTTTGTCCTCAGGACATACCTGGATACTGCAGCACTCCCATATGGCATTGATATTATTAACAGCTGGTAGCATTTAGTCATCAAGACTTCAAATCCTGCTGCTGATTCAGCACCTTTATGCCAACCTGTGAGTGGGCCAGCACTGCAGCATTCTTCCTCCAGCACACCCACGTGGGCAGCCTGTCTCCACACAGTGACTCTCTGAGACAGGACTGCAGGAAATCCTCTTAAAAACATGCCCAGGTTGTGCTGAACCTCTCCATCTTCTGGCCAGGTCTCAGCTTCCAGGCAATGTGAGCAAAGCAGCTGGGCAGTAACGCACCCTATGTCCCTCCAGCCACACCCCAAGTGCTCCTCACCTCCTCCCAGCACTCTGAACTGTTACAAGGTGCTCGTCCTTGTCCGGCAGAAAACAGGCAGTGACACAAAGAAGCCCTTCATCCAGTACTGGAGATGAGAAGCAGATGGATTTGGGCAGACAATTCCCAATTCACTTTTCAATTTTGTTTTACGGTTCTTCAACACTTATTGATCTTATGATGTAATATCATCCATTAATAACTTGTTATCTGGGCAATGTCCAGCTAAAATGTGGTCTGATGTTTATTTGAGCAAACATTCCAATTTCATGTGAACAACGTGAACGTTTTTTATTCAGGCACAGATAAATGATGGTCAATGACCTCCAGGACTGCTGACATTTTTATCTGATATTTTCAAGCCTTTACCTCACAATATATAGGTGAGGCACCATTAATGAAAAAATAGGAACAGTAATATTCAAAGGAAACAGAAGATTTAAAAAAGCAAGACCCAGACATCAAAGTTCTTATGATGGGTTTTAAAAACAAGGCTTTTATAAAATAAAGTAAATATAAATTCAGTTTGTGTGACTTCAGAACCTACCTACTGCACACTCTTCATAGTTAAGTGTTTTCTTCTGCATCTGAGATATAGAACTCACTCTGACTCCATCCTCAACATTTAATTCTAAACCTCACCTTTTCCCCACCCTCTTGAGCCCCTCTGCAAAAAGGTCAGTCTCTCAACATATCCTTACAGTCATCAATTTACAATTAGACTGTTTTATTCTGAAAAGCAATTTGCAGCCAAAGACACTGAGGATGAGACAAGGAATACTGACACCCTTTTTATTCCCAGTATTAGTCCTTGAGGCCTCCAAAGCAATGAGACTTCTGTAACTACACTGTCAACCTGCTCACTTGACAGTTTGTCTCCTCCAAATAGCTTTTGAACTTAAGGTCACTTTTAGTGAAATTTGATAGACAAGGTGATGAAACTTCCACAAGTTTGATAAAAAACTGGTGACTAGTAAAGAAAAACAAGCTGCAGGCAGAGGGGGAAAGCTGGAGCTGGAGCTGCTGCTCTGAAAACCATAACCAAAGCAAATTTGTCTAATATTGCATTTGCATTGGGAGCATCCTGTTTACACCCAGTGGATAAAAATAAGACATGTCACATTAACATATTTTTCTGTCCTACTTGGGGGCATTCCTGTTAGGTGCAGAGCCACCCCAAGAACTGAGAATCTTTTTTTTGGTTTTTGCATCAAGACCACCTAGGTCTGCAGCTCTGGGGAATTTCAGACTGAAAAAAAGAGAAGCCAGCCCAGAATTCACCTCTAAGCAACTGGAGGCACACATGTCTGTGGTAGCTGGGCTCTGGCTTGGGAGCAGGAACAGGAGTGGCTGCAGGGCAGCACAGTATGAGGTGGAAGGGCCCTGCTGCCTGCACAGGTGACCGAGCTGTGGCACGTGGTGACACCAGCCTGGGCACGAAGCGCTCCTGCAGAAGGCAGAGAACAGCCTGCTCAGAGCAGCAGTGCTCCCAGGAAACCAGGGATATCTGTAAATACTTACAGCTGTACTTTAGGAACAGAGGAATTGGTTATTGCATATCATCTCCTTTATGTGTCAGCTCTCCTTTTCCTATCCCTCTAGTTTAAAGTTATATTTATTATGCATTTCATACACTGTTTTTCAAATGGGGAAGATAAGCCTCTTTTTGATGTGTTCTCCCAGTGCTCTGGAGAGGTTTAGGATGGATGATTATTACCATATCCTTAAAGTTTGAATGTGGATCACCTCTTACTGTTGCAAGTCAAGCCTTGGTAAGAGTCATAAAGGAGGTTCTGATACACTATGCAAGAGAAATGCCATGTTTGGATAAATATTTCTATTCCTTCCAGCAATCTATTTACAGAAATGGCTTCATTTAAAAACACACAAAACTTAAAAGTAATAAATATAAAAACAAAATAAGTTTTTAAAAAGATATCAGACTGAAGGAGAAGTGATAAAAATACATTATCCTGACTTAAGTACAAGCAGTATTTAATTAACTGCTCTTACTGTGCCTGGAGTTCTTGTCAATGCTGTACTTTAATAACAGAGTCCAATCTTTCTTTTCCAAAGAAATCGAGGACAAAACTCTCTAGAGTGGGAACAGAATCTTTACTTCCACAGTCAATTTTGCAAGAATTGCACATTTTCTACTGTTTATTCATACTGTTTCAACTTCATACATAAAATATACATAAGCTATGGTCAAAAAAATGATGAGTGGCACAATGAACAACCCAGAACAGAAGAGGTAAAAAAGAACAATCTGCAAACAACAGATAGCTGAGGGAATTATGTTATAAATCACCTAATCCAATGCCTTTCTTCAGTATCACTGCCCATTTGAAAAAATTAACCAGTATTGTAATAAATGAATTTGCGTGCAATTTGGAACACAGTCATAATGGGAATTTTATATTTAACTCATGGGATCTGTTTCAAATGTCTTTGATTATTTACACAATATTTATTTCACTACTCTTTTCTTTTTCATCTTCTGGAAGAGATTCTGAGTAATTATAATGCAATATTATAAAACCAACCAAAAGAAATGCCCTATTTCATCAGAAGAGTTCTACATCCAGCCCAGTATCCATCTCTTGCAGTGGCAAAAGACAATTGTGTTTAGAAGAAGCTTATGACCTGCCCCTCTTTGCAAACCATTCCCCTTGTACTTTTCTAGCATCCAGAATCATTGTACCAGAGACTTTAAAGGGTACTCTTCTGCTGAGTCCTTCTAGTGTTCAGGTAAGGACCTGCTGTCCATGGACTTTTCTAAGCAATTTCTGCCCCCAATAACAGTATCTGCATCCAGATCTTTCTGTGGCAACAAGTTCCACAAGTGGGGGGACTGTTTTTAACCATCTAAACTTACTCATGATGGTTTTGGCTGCCCCTGGTTCTAATATTATTGGATGCTTCATTTAGCTGATCTAGTACCAGAGAACTGTTAAGTGTGTCCTGAACTAACTATGAACAAAATCTACTGCTTCAGCTCAGTTCATTTTAAAACATGATTTATTAGACAACAGACATGCTAAGAGGTGGAATTTTTAAAAATAAAGATTAATGAAGTGAGGTAATTCTTAAGGATGATTATTCACTGTATTTCTGATGGTTTCTTAAAAAAAAAAAAAAGTAAAAAAACAAAACCCTTCACAGTCAAACATGTAAATCCAAGTCATAGAATCATAGAATGCTTTGGGTTGGAAGGGACCTTAAAGATCAAGCTAGCTTCCAGCCCCCAAGTCAACTACACAACCAGCATCTTTTCTGTGAGAAGCTAATCCAATCTTCACATCAACCTAGATTTGGAAAACTCATCTGAGTCTGACCTTGTCATTTTGGACTCACTTTGCATTTTTGTATTTTCTTATTCAGTGTTTGAATTTTGTATTCCATTTTCAGACACTCCCTGACAAGCAATTACTGCCTTTTAAGAATGTCTTAAACTATCCTGAATAAAAGATTTTGAATACAATGAGACAACATCTCATCCTTTCTACTTAGGAGAGGATACTGGCATATCCTTGAAAGGTATAAATCTTACTAGGTACTGCATTATTTTTTAAATACAAAATGAAAAATTACCAGCAATTCTCTAAAGAAGTCTATGAAGACTACCACAGCCAAAAAGCACACAAAACTGCTCAGGTTGAGAATGCAAAGGCAGCTTTATGTAACGTCTTGCCATACCTAGATTACATGGGTATTAGGCCAGTCAGTCCCTTTCTGAGTACCAGTCTGAAATGATGTAAAGCTGATAGAAATCTGCTCTAATTTTTCTTGAGCTGGAGGACTAGCAGGTACTCACATAGCAGCTACAGACCACCAGCCTGCAGTGCACCTTGAGCTAGATCCCTTTTCCACATCTGAGTGAATTCCTTATTTCCCTTTCACTAGTTGCCTTGTGCTTAAGGATCTGTAAAAACAGGGATATGGATATAGCCATATGTTGATCACAAATATTTCAGCATATTTTCAGTTCAGCTGTTTTAATAGTTAACAGAAGACCAAGATTGTGTAATATCTGCACACATAAACTGGACCTTCTTACTGCTAGGCTCAGCCTTACACAGTTAGAAGTGAGTGCTTTCCATGGTAAAGCACCATTGCACAATGCCTGCTTTTAAAGAATCACAAACAGGCCCTTTGATGGGTAGTCCAGAGAGTGTTATAAAGCCTACTTTCCTCAAAACCTGCTCAATCACTATATAATCATTTACTTGCTGTTTGCAAATGTTAATCCAGGGTCAAGGTAATGGCTGTCTGACATGACACTTCAATTTATATAAAACCACACCCTTTTAGCATTCATTTATAACTTTGGTGGGTTGCTCTGATTTAAAAGCAGGCTGGCTTTATCAGGGTGTGGGCACAAGTGACATAACTGCAAAAAAATGCTGCTTCTAGCTTCAGCTTTTTTTCTAACACTACTGCAGTGCTCTAATACCCAAAACGAAGCAAGCATTACACCTGCAGACTGTAACACTACTGAAACAGACGCAGGAGTGGCCCTGGATTTGGTCAACAGACATCGCAGAGAAGGTTATGTTTTTGGCTTGATCCGTGTTGCTGATGCACATGAACTACATTTAGTAAGTATGAACTCAAAGGCTGATTTACACAAGACTGTGATTTTGAAATGATGAGCCAGGTCATTAACAGCTTATGTTTATTGCTTTTACTAGAACAATGTTGATGTAATCCAATGAATCAGTTGTGATTTACACCACCTCAGTATTCATTTGTCTATGATTTATTGCAAGTAATCTTGATTTCAAACAATGCCGAATGGCCTCTCTTCTCTTGGTCAGCAGGATGTTTGCATAAGAGATGCTCTGAACAGCTTTATATAGCTCTGGAAATTAATCTGTCCTATCTGCTGTCTGGTTTCAGATGTTATACTCAAAACTTCTATTCAGAAGGTTTCTTTAATCCATGAATATCTAACATTAATTAGACCAATGTATCGTGCAAGACTGGTATTTTGTTATTATCTTAATTTCAGAGATAGCTGAATAAATTGGTGGAAAGAAAAAAAGGCAGAGGAAGTCAAAGGAGTTTCTACTCTGCAAAACAGGGAAGGGACTAGATAGAGAATCCATATAAGTCATTTTCTATTGCCTTCCTATTTCCATTTCTGTTTCCTAGAGAAGATACCTAAGCCTTTCTCCATGACTGCCGAAATGCCAAAACAAATCAATAGCAGAAAAAACAATAGAATAAAAAGTATGTACTCATACATACTAGTACATACTTTTATGTACTAGTATTAACTAGTACATAAAAGAGACCAAGGACAGGCAGATTTACCAAACCATCTGGTAGCTTTTAGCTGCTTGACTATGAAACTTGTATCCAGGCCCACATGCACCATCCTCAGTGTCAGTATGGCAATAGAAAAAACAGGCTAGTTTTTGATGGAGCTGCCTCGTACTGCCTGTAAGGACAAGTCCAGACTCAGAAAGTGACCCAAACCCCAGGTTGTCACCTGCAAAAAAACCTGATGGATTATTTTGCTTTTCAAAGACAAGAATGCAGCAAGTTATACCACTGGGTTTTACACAGTAGCCAGCCAGTTAAAGAGCTTCATCTAGGAAGGAACTCTTCTCCATTAAGAGATTTAAACCCTGAAGTCTCCTGTCCTTGAATAATTCTGCTGCCATACAGCTATGTGTGTGCCACCCCTCTGAAGTGGTACCACCAGGCAGTAAGACATGCAAAATGCATTGGATGAATGATAAAAAGCAAAGTTGTGTCTAAAAAGCAAAATCTCAGTGTTTCTACATTTTAAGCAACTACTGACTACATAAAGTATAAACCATAACTTGGATATGGACTAGTGCTGAGCATTCACACTTCCATATGAATGCTATAAGCAGTAGACTATCATGTTTATGTTTTGCTTTGTACCTTAATGAATTTTGCCATCTTTGCAGCCCAGGGCCACAGCTTCAGCTGTCACACAGTGTCTGCAAGAACAGAAAAGACACTTCTATCTATCTGACTGCTCCCTGGAAGGTCTCTGTACCTTCTCAGACCCAAGCCACCAGATATGACCTCCTGCACACTAATCATGTGTACTATTGTGCAAGAACTTTTTTTTGTTCCACTGCCAAGATAACATTAAGACTATGTATATATATATAAAAAAAGAATCTCTACTGGGTTTACACAGGACTTCTAGGAGTACCCACAACAAAACAGTTCCGGACTTGTGCAGAACTGTAGTGAGCAAAATGCTTTTAAAACAACCAAGAGGGCACCATTTTTTTCCCCAAGAGCTATTAAGCAGAAGAACAGAGGAATTTTCTATTCATGTTTGGAGATAGACACTTAATCCCTATTTTAAAATTAGAGACAATGCTAAGATACACAAATATTGTGAAACCAGAGTTTAATGTGACATTGGTGGACACTCACTAATGAAAATATTACACTAGGCTGCAGCAACTCTTTCACAAGGTCCCATCTATACAGAAACACTCTGAAAAAGGAACCTGAACAGAGGGAACTTCATAAAACCCAAGGACACTTACTGAATGTGAAGGGCTTTGCATGATTTTATCTAAATTACAAAATAAAATACATATGCATTTTTTATGAATGTCCATACAAGGGCTGAATAAAGTTTAAATAATCCATTCCAAAACTGTTTCTGTGGGCCACAGAAAATTCTTAGCACCATATCCCATTACACTGCCATCCAAATTAAAATTTTAGTTCTCCTAGTCCTATTTGCTCAGGAGACAGAACATACTAGAAAAGTTTCAGAGTTAAGGATTCTGATTGGGATTATTAGAGTTTTGTTGCATCACTCCCTGAATAAACTGAGCAGGAAGCAAAGTTCAGAAAGAGTATCTGGTCACTAAGGTAATTTGAAATGGATGTAGATACATAATTGGCTGCCTAGACAACAGATGTCCTAATAGAGCAGTATGTTCTATGTGAAAATCAGAAAGAGTGAGTGGCAACCTTTTAACACAGGCATTTTCCCTACTTGATGAATGTCAGATTAACAACAGACACTTCTCACAGGTTATCAACAAAAGGATAATAGACAACAGTTGTAAGTTGCAGGAAGGGACATTCTGACTACATATAAGGCTAAAAACAATCATGGAGAAAGTTGTTATGGACTAGAATGGCCCAGAGAGGTTGTGGAATGTCTGTCTTGGTGATACACAGAATGCAGTTGAAACTTTGAAGTTTCAGCTTTGCCTTGAGCAAGTGGCTGGGCAAGATGACCTCCAAAGGTCCCTTCTAGCCTGAACCCTTTCTATACTTGTCAGCTCTGAAAAACCTTAATAGAGAAGTGGAGAAGCTTCATTAAAGATTAAACATATTGACCTCAAAAAAGTTTCTTTCGGATCAAACTTCTTGTCTACAAACTCTTTTTTACTTGCACTTCTCTTGCAGGGAAATTCAACGGTCCTCTACTTGACTTTGGATGTGCTGGAAACTGAATGCCCTGTCTTATCCAGAAGACACTGGGAGTCCTGTGAATACAGTGACACCTATCCAATGGCAAGCAATGGCATCTGCACCAACTCATACACCAATAAAGCACTAGATCTTCATCTGAACTGCCCAGAAATTTGTGTCACAAAATCTCTCAGTGAAGACTGAGCTTTAATGTGGCTCATTCTAAACCAAATTCTATCTAATTCTAGAATTGTTAAACATATGCTAAAGGCTTGGGAAAGGATTGACTCTTCAAATAAGCATAGCTTTATTTAACTTGTTGTCTCAAAGAAACTATACTCCTCATTCCACTGCTTGTAGCAGAACTTATGTTTAAAGGGTAATTTGCTGACAACCAAAGGGCACTAGAAATTATTTTTAAAGCACCTTCCTGGTATATGAGCCAGAAATACCAGTGGCACATTTTGTCAGTTTTCTGTCATAGCATTTGCGGTATGACAGAGTGAAATATTGGCAGTGTCAGTACATGAATGATATACAGCAGTACTTGTCCTTTCTTTTGTGCTCCAATGATGAGAACTCCCAGTCCAAAACTTTATTTAAATAGGAGAGTTGTGATACTATGACAAAGGATAAAGCAGAAAGGCCAGGAAGAGAGAAGAGAAAGCATTTGTAGTTTTTTTAAATGGAGAAAAGGAATGGATGAAAAGGTCCATCCACTTCTGATAAAGATTTGTGTAACCTAGCATTCTAACTGCCTCTGTCATCTTGTCTTATCCTACTCTAATTAAGTATCAGGATGACTAAGAAAGCTGGTTCAGTTTTCCATTGTCTACTCAATCGTGCAAACTGAGAATTAAAATAAAGGCTCTTGTAGAGAGAGATCCCACTTTATCTGAAGACATATTTTGAGTGGTACCTAATCCAACATACCATTAATGACCACATCTGTTATTCTTAGAGGTACTGCACATTAAAAGGAGGCACAAATTCTGTGATCGCCTACAACCAATTAAATCCAGAGAAAATAACATCATAATCATGTATTCTTTTTTTCTCTCAGGACTTTGGGCAATGTAAGATTATCACATATACAAACCATCTGCTGAGGAAACCTCAACTACATGGATTTAATTGTACATTAAGTCCAGGTAAAATAACCACTGCTGTAAGCCAATGCATACCTCAAACCAGCCCTCGTACCAATGTCTGTACACCACCAGCGTATGGAAACCGTAACAGATTCATTCATCTGCTTGTAATTCATATTTTAGATAATTCAAATGGAATGTTAAGAATGAGTAATAGAATTAAGGTTACCCTACTCCTCTAAACTTTATTGATGTCAGATGACATCACCATTCCAGTCCACCACTATATGATAATGAATATCAGAACAAATGTAAACCTGAGAAAACTGCACATTTGGGATGGTAAGATTCTAAGGTGATTTATAAGAATACTCATTTTCATGGGTTTGGGGTTTTCACATTACAAGACAAACCCATATTTGTGGAGTGAGGGACAGGTATTTCACTTCCAAGAAAATGCTGCATTTAAGTTTCTCATTATGAGTTCACATTAAAGGCATGGGCACACTCCCAAGAGTATTAATATCCACTGTAATATTAGTAAATTATTTGTTTTCACAGTTCCACCTGACTTAGTAGAGTGCAAAGATTGTCCTGTGAAACTTGAAGCCTTAGAAGTCACTGAACAACATAAAGATATTGCTGCAAAGGCCCTGAAGAAATTCAACAGGGAAGGTAACCACACAAACAACTTTGCTGTGGATAAAGTTGAAAGAATTTTAAAGATGGTAAGTGGCATTTTCTCCTAGAATTACTTAGAAATGACACAATTTTGTGAGCAACTCCAAGACCATGGGACCAGAACTCAAATCCTTCTAGGATCAGATCTAAGTTGAGGGTCCTGCTTTAGCAAAGAGTTATTATCAACTTCAATTTAGGCGTGTGAAAGCAAAAGGATTTCTCATTTGCTAAACAACTCTGGCAGTGTGATGGCATTCAGAATTCAAGGCCTTCTTTGTGTACATATTTTAATTCTGAATGCCTATTTACCTATCATGACATACATGAGTTTATTTACTGCTGAGCAGGCTTGGAGACAGACAGTCATGTATTATCACAGTCACACGTTTTGTAGTTGCAGACAGATAATGTTTTACTCTTAGAATATTTAGCACATGGGTACAACAAACAGTGGAACACGCTCAGCATCATTTTGGCTCTTGCTGCAGAGCAAAGCAGCACTCTGAGGATGGAAGGTGAATTTGAGCTGTAACTCTTGAAGAACTTCTGGGTCTGGTAAATATCTCCCTGTCTAAGTGATGTCAACATGAAGACTTATCCTTTGGGTGATTTGAAGTATATTAGTAACAAAATTTCTTGTTGGTAGATACTGGAGACTTTTACTTAAACAGCACGGGATCATTCTGCCAACACATGTGTCAGCTCAGGACACCTCTGTAATGAGGTCCCATGGCTCCCACCATAATACATGCTGATCTTGGATACTGCCTCCATGATAGCATGCCAAACCCACCTCCCTGCAGCTTTTAATATTGCTCAGAAACCTGACAGTGTCCCACACTGCAGCCCCGTGCACAATGTATCCCTACTGCCATTTAGAAAGGGATTGTTTTCACATTGCCTGAGGTTCATGTGTGTCTCCCCAAACACTGTTTTCACACTTCACAATCTTCAGCCACAGCAACACCTTACATTGTACCACTGGATTTTAACACTCAGAATCTATGAATTACAATAAAAAAAAAACATACCATAAAGTATGTGCATGCACTTTTAACCAATTTAGTTAAGCTAGTGAAACTCATGTGTGCACACATGCTAAGGACACCCTCAACACCAGCTTGATATAAAAGACTGCTATAGCTGGAAATTAAAATGAAACACCTCTTTATGGATTTTAATAGGATCACAAAGGCTTTCTCCCATGTTCGTATGGAGAAAGGCCTTCTCCATAACTAATGCCCTTGACAAGAGAGAAAGCAACATTCTCACAGTAATTGGCAGAATTTCACCTCAAATTAACATCAGCACTGTAATACTATGCACTCCCATCACTGGAAAGGGGTGGTTGCCATCCAATAAATCTCTTCACTTTCACAGGAGCAGCAGTTCAGTTTAGGAAGAAGACCCTAAGGACACTATTTCCTAAAAACATAGGCAGTAAAAGTAACAGATTTTATAACACACACATACTAAACAAAGAATTAAATCAAGTGTTCCTGAAAGCTGTAAGGGTGCGAGCTATAAATTATATAATCTGTTTTCCTTGCTGAATACATGAACGTTTGAACAGGACAGGTAAGGAAAACATGAAGTAGATGGGATTTTGACAATAAGATGATGTATGGTTGCTCTGAAAATTACAAGACTTTTAATACACCTAGTTACCACTTCTTCTTTGACCTCTTGGTTTCAGACTGCCTCCCGTGAAGGTCACATTGTAGGATTCTCTATAAAAGAGACCAACTGTTCCAAATCTACGCAGGAAACAGAGCAGGCACTGGAATGTGATTTTCTGCATGACTGGCACGCTGTAAGTAAAGTCTTAGAATGAGAACTGATATAATGAGTGGTATCAGGAAGATTCTACCAATATATTTTCAAGTGTTTATTATAAGCACACACCCAAACTCAAAACTAAAAATCCAGCATGTCCAAGCCCAGATCTTAATTTTACAGCTGCTCTTTATCTTTTATAAGGGAACAGTCTGAACTCTCAAATCTTAATTTAACTGGAATCTGGCATGTTAGAGGCCTTGAGTTTTTCAGGTTGTATCTGGCTTTTGCATTCAAATTGTGGCCAATCCCTAGCAAATCATTCATGCTATGTCCATAAAAACTTTTACACCAATATGAGTCATAGATCCTGAAAAAATATATGTCTTATGTCATCCCAATGAGCTCAGGGTAACTTTTTTCTCTGATGCAGAGGAATGGAGAGTGGAATAATTCAAGCTCATCTGCAGAAAACTATCAAAGTATTCTCTTCACCCCGTTTTTCCATTACTATAATAGTCTACACCAAAGAAACATCTAGGCAAGATCTCATAATTTCAGAATAAATTATTCCTCAGAAACTAAACTGAAATAATGAAATAAAACATGGAAAAAAAATTATGTAAAACTCATGGTTTATATACATCCATCACCATCTCTGGCTTTTTATACTCCAGAAGACTGGAGTATAAAAGGTTGTGAATTAACTGGTAAGGGAAAGACAAGTTCACTAGAACAGAGCACAATGCAGATGGCTACAGATGGTCTTTATTCTATTCTCAGTGCTGCCATCGCTGCTGTTTGTGTGTAAAATGCCATTACCTTTTGTAGTCACTGATCGTAATGGGCCACTAATGGTCCAAACAAATATCAAGATAAAGCACCCAGTACAGAGAGCATACACAGAACCCATCACCTGAGTTCTGTGCTCTTTCACATGAGCAATTCCACAGCAAACAGGATGCTAAGGGAAGTAATGAACAAAAAAATTACAACAAATTGCTTTTTAAAAAATAAATGGAAGAAAGCTCTGCCTTGAGCTTTGTCTGAAGCAGCATAGCTACACAGTTCTAGGTTTTGAGAGCTTCGAGCAGAATTAGTGAATAGTCCAATCTGAACAGATGTTTGACAAGCAAAGACAGGGAAAAAAAAAAGGAAGGAAATAAGATCAGGCACCCAGGCATACTCATTTTGGAGGAATTAGTAGCTGGCCAATCTCTTAGACATCAAAAAGGAAGTGAGATGCAGAGCAGTAGCCCTCTAGGTGCACATGGTGAAGTGCATCTAGAGTGCATCACAGTCAAGAACCTCAAAACCAGCACATATTTTAATCCTTATTAATCTCTGGCAAGCATTGGTTGGAAGGTTCGGGATCTGGCTAAGTTATGTGAGCACACTTAAGTGTCAAAGGAATAGCCTAAATTGGAAAATGTGGAACATTCAGTAGTTGGTATTAATTCCACCACAAGAACCTAGATGTGCATTGTGGGTTTTTTTTCCTTGTCTTTTGCTTAGGATACTGGATTCTGCAAGGCAAGAATTATCAGTGATGCAGATGAAGCTGATGGAACAGATATAAGCTGTGAAATCTACCATCCCTGGGTACGTACTCAGTTATGGACACACCCCTGGCTGTATCCTCATGCAGGTTACAGCAGCCTTGCTTAGTCCAGACTGGCAGATGACTGTAACATTTATGCCAATTTTCTAATGCCTGGGTGTGATGCAGCATATCAGGACAGACTGACCTGCAAATCCTAGATCAATCAAAGGATAAATCAGAATTGAGCTGTCCCTACTACTCCTTCCAAGTGTGTCTTCTCTCCGTTCAATCACTTGACTAAGTGTGAGTAGAGATGGGCAAAAAAGTTCAAAGAAATTTTAGAAAGCAAGAGGAGGGGAGATGATCTTTATCATATCTGGTATTCCAGTTTATATCACAACAGCTGCTCCAGTGTGGATTTATTTTGTTTTGATCTATCACAAATATTTCTCATCTGGTTATATAATTTCAACATTGGGCAGTGTTTCCAGCAGATTTTCAGTAACTTGGCATTTTATTATCTACTCCTTCTTCTCCATCATGAAAAAATGCAGATTTTTTTCCTTAAAGATCACCAGAGCTATGAATGCAAACCTACTAACTCCCACCTCTCTCTTTCTCATCAACGTCTTCTTCCCTGTCAACACCTGATTAATACTTCTTCCCTGGTGTTTTTATAAACAGCACCATGACTGTGGGGGAAGAGGGAAATATCCAGCTCTGGGACATCCACACAGACATCCCCCTTGTCATCATCATTTTGGTCACAGACATTGCCACAAGCATCCCCACAGACATGAATATCCTCCATCTTCTCAGTCCAGACCTGAAGACCCTGGGCATAACCCCAAATCCAGCAAGGAAGATCAAGACAGCAACAAAGGACTTTCTTCTCCCCCTCCTCCCCATGATGAACCAGATCACCACCATCCTACTCCACCTCCTCATGAGCCAGATCATGACCACCCTCCTCATCACCACCACGGACCACCCTGTCCCCCTCATGGACCAGGGCATGACCACCCTCCTCACCGCCATGGACCACCCTGTCCCCCTCATGGACCAGGGCACCACCACCCTCCTCACCGCCATGGACCACCCTGTCCCCCTCATGGACCAGGGCATGACCACCCTCCTCACCGCCATGGACCACCCTGTCCCCCTCATGGACCAGGGCATGACCACCCTCCTCACCGCCATGGACCACCCTGTCCCCCTCCTCCAGGACACCCTCCTCATCACGGTCATCACTATCACAGACATCACCACAACAAGACAGGCATATCAGGGAAGTATTTTCCATGCCAGGTAACAGGAGCTCTCTATCGCATCCCAGTTCTAAATCAGCAGGATTCTCTCACACCTCCCACTGCAAACTTTCCTGCATTGTCCCAATGCACCTTTTACTTTTCCAGCACTGGCTCAAAACTAAAGGAGATGGCAGAAATTCCAGGCTTTCCAGATCACCCTGCACAATCAAAATCATGCCCTGGAAAACCCAAACTTGACCTTCCAAAAATTTTGCCTTTATTTCCTCATAGCTAGCTCTGTAACAGAAAATTCTCCTAAATGACCTCAGAGAAAGATGTTCCTGGCTTGGTAATTTCAGGAGCAATCACAGTCCTACAGTCAATGCAAACAGCACATGGAGAAGTAGGAAAAGCATTCAGTTTTTAGGAAGGAGAATCACTGAAAATAAACATTAAGTATTTCAACCTGTTTCTTCATCCTATCAAGCTATCCCAAGCTCCACTGTAACTGAAAGGCTCAAAATTCGGAGTCCTTCAGATAATGAGAATAGGTAAAAAATCTCCCCAGAAAACAATGCTCCTTCAGTTCCAACAGAAAGGAAAATTCCCTCATAGTGCAAATTACCACCTAAAATCTTTCATTTTTTCATCATTCATAATTCTAATGTACTTCTCCAAAGAATCTGACCTAGAAGAAATTTGACTGCTTTCCATAAAAAGTAATCCATGACACTGTATTTATGCTTTATACAGATTTAAAGAAAATAAAAACATGTAAGCATTTCTTTCTTGACACAGTTGCCTGTTCTGTTTTTTGTTGGTTTTTTTTCCCTACATATAATTGCTATTAGATATTGAACTAGAAATTATATTAATATTAAACTATTAAGCTATTTAGGTATTAAACATCCACAAAGCAAACTCTGGCATAAATTGACTAATGATGTTTGGGTTAGCACTGTTATCTAGAAGAGGTCTGAGAACAGTTAATGACTTGCTGTCTCACTGCAGGGTGGCCTGCACAGGTGCTTCCATTGCTACAGCTGCTGGTGCTGATACACAGAAATATTGCAGTCAAGGACAGCCCTTCTCAAATAGTTCATAATTGCTCTCAAGGGAAGAGAAAAGCAGATGCATGTAATAACTCTTTCATGTAAATGTTTCCTTTATTGCTGAACCTTCCTCACTGGAAACTTTGTTAGGAGGAGCAAGAAGAAAGAATAGTGGTACCTCTATACTCCAGCCCCCATCAAGGTCGAGTCCATTCAGAGTGTCCGGGGACCAGCAAGCTGGTTCAGAACAGCTATGTCATAAACAATCAAAGATTATGGGATTAATCTCAAAAAAGTTAGTAATTTGATCATTCAAATAGCTTTTCAATGGCATAAAGTGAAACACAGTGCAAGGGCCACACTGAAGAAAAGGAAACAAAATGAGGGCTCAGTGTGACTGAGTGAAGATTGACCAATTTTTAAAAGTCTGTTATCATGTATGAACAAATTTATTTCTGGTGTAGTTTATCTACAGTCTCTCAAGTGCATTTTCTTTAATCAAAACTTCTAGGAAGTGTGGTGAGTTGGCCCTGACTGGGTGCCAGGCACCCACTAAAGCTGCTCTGTCACTGCCTTCCTCAGCCAGACAGGAGAGAAAATATAACAGAAAGCTCATGGGTCAAGGTAAGGACAGAGAGATCACTCAGCAAATATTCTCCTGGGCAAAACTGACTGGCCTTGGGGAAATTGGCTTATTACTAGTCAAACCAGAGTAAGAGAATGAGAAATAAAGTCAAATCTTTAAAACACCTCCCCACCTCTCCCTTCTTCCCAGGCTTAAATTTACTCTTGATTTTCTCTACCTTCTCCCCCAGTTGGTGCCGGGGGATGGGAATGGGAGTTGGCAGTAAGCTCATCACACGTTGCTTCTACCCCTCCATTTTCCTCAGATGAGGACTCCTTACACTCTTCCCCTGCTCCAGCCAGGGATCACTCCCATTGGAGGCAGTCCTCCACGAACTGCTCCAATGTAGGTCCTTTCCATGACGTGCAGTCCTTTAGGAGCAAACTGCTCCAGCATGGGTGCCCTCACAAGCCCTGCCAGCAAACCTGCTCCAGCACAGGCTTCCACGGGGTCATAGGCTCCACTGGGCATCAACTTGCTCTGGTGTGGGGTCCTCCATGAGCTGCAGGTGGATCCCAGCTCCACCACTGACCTCCAGGGGCTGTAGGGGCACAGCTGCCTCACCACGGTCTGCGGGAAAATCTCTGCTCTGCACCCACAGCAGCTTCTCCTACACCTTAATGGGCCATGGGGTTTGCATAGCTGTTTTTCTCACAAAGTCTCACTCTTCTCTCTCCTCTTCTTTCCCAGTTCCTTTTTTTTCCCCTTCTCCACTAAGTTATCCCAGAGGCACTACCAGCAGCACTGACGGACTCAGTCTTGGCCAGAACTGGATCCATTCTGGAGCTGACTGACATTGGCTCTGTCAGACATACGAGAAGCTTCCAGCAGCTTCTCACAGAAGCCACCCCTGTAACCCCCTGCTACCAAAACCTCGCCACACAAACCCAATACAGCAAGCCACAGCTGGAACACAGGAGCTGAGGCAATCCCAGGCTCTTCACAGATCCAAAGCAAATCTATTTGGTGCCTAACAAGGGAGACAAGCACCAGATGTTCTCAGCCAGCTCTAATCCTGGCTTGGCCAGACTCAGACGACAGTGTTCAATCCTTTGTTCTTGGGTGTCACATATCTGTAACGATAACAAAGCACTACAATCACTGACTAATCCATAGTCCAGGCAGTCTCCACATGGCAGCAGATACAGACTTTCCAATAGCACCATGAAGGACAAGGTTTATCGAGTGCTATTGAAGAGTTATGTGATATTCAACCATATGCATCTGTCCAGAGATTTTTCAAACATGTTCTGAGTACTATAGTTCTCAGAACTGTTGCAGCCGGAGCACTAAATAGATCTATAAAATTTACAAGGTTGTTGTCCAAAACTTCATTGTCTCTGTGACCTTCTTAGGTGTTTTATTTAAGCCGTGTGAAATTCATTCTCAGTAGCAGTTTACGTATTAAGAAGTCAGAAAGCTACAGACACTTCCTTCTCTTTAGCTTTGCTTTGCCTAAGCTGGGCCCCAGCTGCAGCCATTTATCCCGTAATCTTGATGGCAGGTAGATAACCTTAGTGTCATTCTGGTAAACACACAAGGTTTATTTAGATAAACTCAGAAGTTTATTTGCAGTATAAACAGGGTATGATCAGAACCAACCAACCCCAGCAACCCACTCATTCTGTTTACTGAACTATTGCTCCTGAAAAACAGAAGAGGTGACTAAAATCCTGTCAGACATTTCTTTTCCATTTGGTTTTTAAAGAGCCTTCTTGAATTCAGGAGGGCTTTCTCATCTAATTATGAAGGCCTTCATTGTACTAGCACTCTGCTGTAGTTTTTTCTCTAGCAAAGCCATTTCTCTTGCATTTGAGTTTTCGGACTGTGATGACCCTGATGTCTTTAAAGCTGTTGATGCAGCACTGAAGAAATACAATGGAGACAGAGCAACTGGTAACCAATTTGCTCTATACGTGGTGATGGAAGCCAAGAGAACTGTAAGTAGATTTTGCAAAAAAAAAAAAAAATGGTGGAATTGTTTATGCACTCTCAATCAGCTTATCTCCATCTCATTTGTAAGGGGGCAAGCATGACAGCACAGTGTCTTCCAAAAATGTTTTAAAAAATCAAAGTGACTTGCACAGTAAGTTACTTGTTCCCATGACAAACAGGGATGTATATTATGTTTTTATCAGCAGAACTCTGTGTGCTGGTGAATTGCTTACTAATGCAAGGACTAAAGAATAGAAAATTTCTATCACCAACACAATTTATCTTACTATTCCACTCTGTTCTCTTTTTATTTTATTGGGAATTCTACCCTTTTCTATCATCTATAAGATTTTCAGACTAATGGCATTTTATAATCTTGACTTGGGAAGAGCTGGTGTTGCACATAAAAAAGAATCACCTGATAAAGTTTGGCAATATTCTAAATTGTTTGTGAATATTATTTGATTGACACCAGTCCTAAGTCACAAATCTATCTAAAAGCACTAGGTGGTATTTTAGTCAAATAGGGTGACAGCTAAAATTACAGAAGAAAGAAGAATGCAAAGTGATCCTTTGCCAGGAGTCCTTCTATATAGCCTTAATCTAACAAAAGAGTATTTACCTCGGAGAGGCATACAAAGATGGTATTACCATAATAATGACAAGCATTATTTTACTTGAAAATAATATTAGCAATTTTTTTTCTACTGGATTGGATTTTCAGATGTAAACCACAAGAAATCCAGTGTTAGAGAGAATATTTTGCACTCCAAAATCACAAGAAACTTTTACCCACGTAGAAATTGACCTCGAACGGAGCCATGCATTGCTAAACACTTACCGCAAACTACCTGGCACATCTCCTGGCACCTGCCCTCTCATGCTCCTGTTTACACACTGGGGAGATTTTAGTATGTGGAGACAAAGAGTAAAATCAGAAAACCCTTTATATAATTAACATTAAGTAACTGAGTAGTCTCACTGTTCTCACTGAACCGCATACATCCTTAACAACAGCCAAATGCAAATATCTCTGTATCAGAGCTGTAGTACCTCATACCTTCCTTTTGCTGGTGTTCCCAAAGGAGAGATAGTAGTTTCAGAATTTCATCTTAAACAATGTTATATTTTTAAGAATACATATTTATTGTAATTATTATTCATCTTTCCTTCTCTAGATATCCATCTTTCCTTTTCTTAAAAGATATGAAGTGGAAATCAATTATTACTTTGAATCATTGATCTGATTACAATGTTAAGTAAAAACCAGAGAAAAGGAATCTGCAATTGAAATTTCCTCATATTTGAGATTCCTTTTCTAAAAAGAGTAGAGATTTTACTCCTCGGTAGTCTCACAATGTTGAATGCATTAATTAAATAACTGGTTATTACATATTCATGTACATTCATTATTGATAGGGTAATAAAACATAAAAGCTGACTAGTGAAAGACTAAACCTGCCCCAGTTAAAGGCATAGCTGTTCATAATAATAATAATGAAATAAACTAATAGCAAATAATAGAGAAACAATATATTTTCTTACTTTGTTTACTAACTGAGCTGATTTATTGCAGATTTAGAACACCGTAACAGAGAACAGAATTTGGTTCTTTTTAAATGCCAAATAGTATAATCTGATGTAGTTCCATAAAAGTCAATTTCTACCTGCTCAGGATAAGTCTATTATATTTTTAGAGCCCCTTTTATTCTTTTTTACAACCATTATATGAGGTACCACTACACTTCTTCACACCTGTAGCAATACACAACAGGAATTGAGAGAAGGAAGAATATAATTCTGTCTGTTACATCAGTATAAATCCAGTACATGCCAACCATATCAGCTCAGCCTCATTTTTTTTTTTTGGTAGCACTAAGGCAAGAATTATCATTTAATCCTCCCAGCAGAGACAGAGAAAAATAACTGGCTATTTTAGAATAATCAGTGCTAAACTACAGCAGCTGCCTGTTTGTGTTTGAAAAGTCACATTGGCAGAGCATTTTTAGTGGCTGTAAAAGGTTAGTAACTTCTAACTTTATCTTCTCTAAAGGATGAACCACAAGCCTTAGTGTTGTCACTGTCACCTGTAGGCACGGGCTCATCACTTGGTTTATGGCAAGGAGAAAATACTCACTACTGATTTACCAACTTCTGAAACACTTAACTGATGGGGCCAAACTTTGCTTAATGCTTTTTTATTTCATCTTCTGGGATTGCCGAGGCTGTCCTGCCCTGCAGCCCAGCCTCCAGCGCCTGCAGAAAACCGCAGGCACTGCCCAAGGCTGTCTGCAGAGCACATCCCTGCTCACCCCTTGCCATGCAGCCTGGGCAGCTGGAGTGCCCCGGTACCACCGAGCAGAGGCGGTTTGGGCACTGCCAGGCTGCCTGAGGGCTGCTGGCTGCTGCTTCTGGGCTGCCAGGGGAGCTGTACAGAAGCAAAGTGGACAGATCTGGGAGGAGGCCAAGAGTGAGAGCGACGCAGTCAGACAGGAGCACAGTCCAAGCTGGTAATTATGCTAACTATCCAAGCAGCCACCCAAAACGGTTTTTTTGAGTACATTTTAATGAGAGTATAAAACTTAACCACATCTTTTTGGTTCTAAACCCATTGGTACTACAAGTTAAAATGAAGGTAGTTGAGCATATAGTATCTATTATACCAACACATTGTCACTGTACTTAAGGGCTAATTAATATAGCTAAGTAAGTTAATATTTGAACTGCCAAGATCTGAGAGACCAGCAGCTAATAGGAAACCATACTACAAAATTTAAGGTAAACAAAGAATAGTATTTACTTTTTTGAAACTCTTATATTTTCACTTGATTTATCAGGCAGGTCCCGACCCACAGATCTATGTGAAATACAGAATACTTGAAAGCACTTGCGCCCCTGAGGAAAACAAACACTGGCAACAGTGTCATTACAAAGTATCTGCAGAGGCTGTAAGTATCTGTTCTCTTTACAAGTTCTCTGTGCAGAAACATCAGCACAGAGGACGGCAATTGCCTGGGGAAAAATACAGTCGAATAATGAACTTTTTTAGCTGTGTTGCTTTTAAGGGCTTATATGACTACAGAACAGAAATGTTTACAACCCCAAAGTTAACCATGACAATCCTGAATACATGCAGAAATTAACATTTCAGTGCTTCAATATGAAGGTTCACAATAAACCCAACATAAGATTTGCGCACTGTGAGAGTGTAAAGACTGTAAAACTTGGTATTAATTATGTATAATGGAAACTTGCACAACCAAATACTGGCATGGAAGCTGCTATGGCAGAGATTTTGGCAGAGGGCTTTCAGCAGTGCAAAGCATGTCTGGCTCGTGCTACCAGAGGGCACCTGGGGAGGGACAATGTGGCACACACACTGCAGGGACACTGCACAATCCAGGGGATGGCACTGCTCTTTCACACAGTGCACAGGAAGGGGTGATGGTGACAATATAATTTGAATCTATGTGAAATGCCGCATACCTTACTGTATGTAAGTACTGTATCTGTACTAGCAGAAAGAAAAATGGATAAATACCTAGTTTATACAGTCTTTATTCATGGGCATGTGATCATTTCCATTATTCTGACTGTAAAGTCTTTAGTTAATCAATACACATCATACAAATACACAGCAAGCACTCAAGATATCTGCTCAGTTTATCCCCTACTTTCCTCAACATCAACAAAACGGATCTTTTTTCAGTAACAAAACAGCAAGTTAGACATTACTAGAAATATACACGTGAACCTCTTCCCCAAAATCAGTCTACAACTGTCAGCTGTGTTCAATAGCTAAAGCACTGTATTTTTCTTTAGCAAGTTTCAGACAATTGTTGCCATATGTTTTTGCAGAAAACAGGAGAATGCACAGCTCGTGTTCACATGAATGATGCCGATAAAACAACTAATGTTTCACAAGAGTGCAAAATTTTCTCAGGTATGTAACTATTTGCAACAGCACTCAACAAACACATTGAGAAATAAGAATGAAATAAATATAATATTGAGACTTTTGGGTAATTTTAAAGACAGGAGCTCCTTATCATTCTAGTCAGACATTTATAAATAATTTTTTGTAAGCAACTATATGTTAAAGATAAAATTTCACTTCATTGTTGTACACATATAGACTAAGTCAGTGAAGCACAAGCAGCTTCTGCCCAGGGTAATAATAACTAACACATCTGTGTGTAGTAAGTTTCTTCAAGCACCAGAATTAGGCAAGTAAAAATTTAGTTTACTTAAGACAAAAAGCATAATAATAACTTAAGAAACTAGACACAACTTGTCACAATTCAACTTTCTGTCCTTGTAAGTAAGTATAAAATTGTCCCAGAAATTATAACATAAAACTTTATACAACAAAATAGCACCTAATTTTCTCCAATCTAAAAATGACTGAATTATTTCTGTTAAAGTTTACCAAAACAAATATTTACCCCAAACAAGAAAAGAAAAAAACTAAATTTACAAAATAAAAATCTGGCAGTGATGTAATTAGGTAAGAGACTTATCTTTTAAATCTTGACAATAAGCAGTACTACACTTTTCACCTATAATACATTCATATATGACTGTTACATTCACATAGGAATTTCCCTTATTAAAAAGTGATCACATTGTTTTAAAGCTTTCCAACTTAGATCTCCATGCCTAGTGTTCTGAAAGACATACCCAAGCTTGCCTTAATAAATCCATCTAACTATTAACTACAAAAATATTCACCTCCATTTCTGAGATGTTTGGCAGTTGGTATTTGTTTTTTGTTCCTAGCCATCTTGTTTAAAGCTGAAATGGCTTTACCTACACCCAGTGTCCTTCTAGGAACTGCAGTACACAAACTCCATGTTCTGCACTGAACCAGTGCTGCATTTGTAGGGCAATGGTGACACCTAGTTGCCAGCAAAAGTTGTGTGAATCCCACAGAGAACACATGGGAAATTCTCATTTCAATCTCTGCTTAGAAAGCAAAAAATCCCTATATATAAATTAAATGAATCAAGTATTCGGCCTAAGGAATTCATCTCTTCTTACCAAGTTATAGCAATTCTGAAAAAAAATTAAACATTTGTTCAGCACAGACCTTATGAAAATGCTGAGACCACACTTGGTCTAGAAGTGGCTGTGCTGTTGGTTCATCATCTCCTTTGTGACTACCTACTGAAAATGTGGTCTCACTTTTCTGTAAGGTATCTATTTGTCATTACTGAGTCAAAACAAGACATACTAGAAATATGAAGGGCCAGACTTTGTTCACATCTGACAGGTGAGGGATTTCCCCACTGTATTGGTACCATACTGTTCAGCCTCTTTGGTGGAACAGTTTGATCTAACTGACCCTGGACTGGTTTCCTGGCTGGTGCAAACTGGCATAACTTCATTTAAGCCAGTTTATGCCAGCTGAAGATCAGGGACACAAATTTTACTTCAGTTCCACAGAGACCACATATTGTCCCACTTCCATTCTCAAGCTCACTGACTTGTGAAATTAATTTACATACTGAACTATAAAATTAATTTATGAAAATCCAGTCCATGATTACTAGAAAGGAAAGAGAGTTAATAGGATTAGTAGTAGGAAACAGGAGTTTGAACATCCCTGTCAAGCTTGTCTATCCACAGCCAATCCAGCTAGTTAAGCCTGAAGGTAGCACCAGTGGTAACTGGCAGCCACAATGACTGGCAGGGACAGCAGAATAATCCAACTACAGTCCCTGGGGCACTCAGAGTCACAGCAGCTCACAGGAGTGAGCCAAAACACTTCTGCTGAAGTCCCCATCCTGAAATGTGGTGAGGACAGCAAGCAGCTGCACACTGTGGGTGAGCTTTGAAAATCTGAAAACCATCCCCTTAGTTGTAGCCTCCACTGGCACTTCCCTGGCTGAAGCTCACCCCTACCTTCCTTAACGGTGTCAAAATGACACACAAGGTTTTTCTGAAATTCAGTAATTGCTGGAATGGGGTTCACTGCCAAAACCATGCCTCAACCCTAACGGCCCCTGCCCCCACAACCAGAGCATGTTCCTAAATATAAAAATGTCTTTGTAGGCATTGAAACTGGAGTATAGGGTTTGCTTATCATGCCAGTTAAAAGCAGGAAAGGTTCTTGCTCACTCCCAGACAGGAAAAATGAAAACCTAAGGCTGTTTTGCATGAAGCCCTATGTTTTTTGGTTTGTTTCTTTTCCAGATGTGTCAAAGATAAGACTTACTGAGGCTCCATGTCTTGGATGCTTTCATGCTATATCAAGTGATGATTCAGATGTGTCAGAAATTCTGAAAAAAGCCATTCAAAGGTTTAACAAGCACAGTGATGAACTTGCCCTTTTTAAGCTTGTGGAAATAAAAGAAGCTAAGAGACAGGTTTGTGCATGATTTTTCTCTAAATTTGACCAAAATAATCCAACCCAAAGCAGGTACCTTGGCTTTTTTTTGGTGTATATTTCTGATATTGAAGTGGCTTATATTTAATAATAAAGCATACAAAATGCATATAGAGTGTAGATTCAATAAAAAATTATCTTCATTTATAAGGAATCATCAACAGTTACCTACTGAATTTTCAGAGCTCTCAACTGATAGTATACGCATTTTTTTATTTATCTGCTGTTGCTTCTAAGCAGTGTTTCGTGCTACTTTATTTGCACTCTGTGCTGGCACATGTATCCTGTATCACCTCAGATCCTCCTGGGTACTTCCTTTGGCCTTGCCCTGAGGCTCCAGCAGGAGCAGATCCCTCCCAGGGGCTGAGCCAAAGCTGCCAGCCTGCACAGATGTCTCACACACCCCCCAGCCTCTCAAACAGCAGCAGGCATCTCTGTTTTTGCAGGCAATAGGGCCCATTTGTCAGCAGCTGCTATGTGCTATAGGACAGGTAAACCCTACCTAGGAAAAATGGGTAGGAGAAGCCAAAAACCCAACATGCCACTTGCTGCAAGATTTCCACTCACGGGAATATCTGCTTCACGAGAAATGACTACTCAGGCTGCAGAAATTCTGTGTCATCTGGTATTCATGCAAGAATTCCTTCCCTGTGAAAGGCTCTCCTGTGGAGTGGTGTGACATTGCTAGAAAGTTAAGTTTCTTATTTGGTTTTTAACTAGTGTACAACCTAACAGCAAACACAGACCTTTTTCTTTGAACCTGGATGTATTTACTTAGCCAAAATGCAATGTCTGGTCTCATGTCAATTTGACTCATGATTTAAACCAGACTGTCCTCTTTATATTTACTGATGGCAGCAATTCTCTTGGCTGAAAGACAAACTTGCACAACATTTAAGCCAAAATATTTCAGACAGACTGCAATCCAGCAGCTGGAAAGAGAATCATCATGTCACCTCTAGCAAAGAGAGAAAAGTCAGAGCTCTCCAATTGATCTGGGATAAAATTTGATTGTTTCTTCTTTTAAATTCAATGTTACCTGGCCCAACACTATGATTTGTAGAGGTTTTGTGGGTGAGAAGAAGTAGCCACTGTTAGAAAAACAGAATAGCTTCCCGGAAAGAAAATTTTTAAAAAGGGTTATGAACCTGGACAAAACTGTGTGTGGGGGAAGGTAAAGCCCGGGATATACATAATTATGGATAGATAATAAATGCAGAATACTCAACAAAAAATGATGCCAGCAGTATAAAATTACATTATTCAGATACTGTTTTACTGTGTCCCATGCTCAGGAATGCAGGACTTGCCAGGCTGTGTTACTGTATCATCTATCTAGACCAGCTTCCTGTCATGGGGAGTAGTAAGTAACAGATCCTTTGGGAAAGTGCAAGAAACCCAGCAGTGTGAGGCTGCTTGCCAGAAGTGGACACCAAATACAAAGTGCACTTCTAACAAAAGCAGGACTTAGTTTACATTTTGTACTGCAAGGACAAGATTCTTTTTGCTGTCCATGAACACTCCATGGCTTAATAAGTGCATAGTGATTTAATAGATAGAAGGCACTAGATAAGTAGTTTTGCTTTCTTTGCTAATCTCATTTAATAGTTTAACTTTCAGGTTTGCATGGTTTTACATAATGTATAACCTAAATATCTCTTTCAGGTGGTAGCTGGGTGGAATTACAAAATTAGATATGAAATTGAGGAGACTAATTGCTCCAAAGACCAATTTCAAGATTTAACTTCAGAATGCAAAATCACTTCTAGAGGTGTAAGTAATCTTCAAAATCTGCTTATCAAGAAAATATCACATTAACAAATAATCATTGAGATCTGACTCAAGAAAATATTTATAGTTCTGCTTCATTTCATGAACAAACTTTAAATCCAGTCTTATACATAACTATCTGTTTATGCAACTAGGACATCCATGTCTTCTGAATCAGTGACTAAGAAGACCACTGAAAGGTTTACAGATTACACTACAGAATCTAACCAGTCTTACCCAAATGCTAAATCCCTTGAGAAGTTTCTATCCAGATATTCAAGGAATTACTCATGTACAACCCAAAAAGCAATAATTAAATTTGGCACAATTTACAGCCTAAGACATATTTTCTCAGAAAAGTCAGTAGCTGAATTATTAGTTAACCTTTACCATAGTCCAAATAATAGCTTCAAAAGAAATTTATTAACAAATATACATAATTCAGCTAAACAGTGCTGCAAACCCAGGTACTCCTTTGGCTTCGATGACTTGGAACTGAAGCAGCTGCACCAAAAATAGAGGCTTCCTCTCTCAACTGACCTCCCTGAACTGGCTCACGAGGGGATCAGAAAAGTGATTTTGCAAACACAAGGCAGAGGGCAGGAATGCAGAGTCACTATGAACAGTGGTGGCAAATGGGAGGGGACAGACTGGCATCCATTTCAGCTGCTGAGGAAATGCAACATTGAGTGCTACATTCAAGAGCCTCTCCTCAAAAATTACTCCTTGTACATCTCAAGAATGTTTCAGAAGTATTGATCAAAAAAGGAAAGAATGACAACACTGGCAAATAACAGAAGCATGAGAGTCAGACTAGCTGAAGCAAATCCCTTCATTACCCATGTGCCCTTAAACCTTAAAGCAAGTTACTTAACCTGCTTGAGTCTGAGTTTCCACAGCTCTCACCTAGAGGTGGTGACTTCTGTCACCTCACCTACTGCAGGAGCACTGCCTCACTTACACACTGCTTTGGTCACACAGGCCTTTTGGAATTAGATCATAAGCAATTATCCCTGAACTTGCTAGTAGATCATTGACAGATATTATTAGAATGCCATATTCCAAGACTATTCCATACCTTGGAATGACCAAATTCCAAGGAAGTTTTCTCATACCTTTATTTAGCTCTGTACTATTTGTTTTTAAATGGGAGGGCCAGAATTGCACCATCTATTCAACACACATATGAACCACTGAGCTATACTGGGACATTATGTCAGTCCCTTTAACCTGGATAAGAAGCTTTGGCATTATTCTTCATTAGTTTTTCCAAATCATTACTAAGTAGATCTTTTATAATTACATTTTCAAGTAACTGCCATAGCCCTAAGGTCTTGATCCTGAATTTTAAGTCTTCCTTCTTACTCTACAGTTAATTGGGTTTCTTTAGTCTTTGATAAAGGATTTCACCAAAACCTTTCTTAAAATCTCTGTATATCAAGAGGTCTCTTTACCCACCTTTGTTGATGCTTTGTAAAACTTTGACAAATCTGCAAAATACGACTTCTGTTTACCACAAAACCTCAGTCTCTCCTGGATGTATTAATTGCCTTTAGTTCTTTCCTGATTAACATTTTTAATCACCGGAATGGTGGAATTGGTTTTAGGCTCTATAATCTTTAAAAAAAACCCCAGGATCAATATCTGCTTTCTTCCAGCTTTAACATATCAAGGCAGTTTTAAGCAACTTATCTACCACAGCTCCTTTAAAAGACATGAGAAAATACAAGAAACTCAGTAATGTTTGATTTGATAATTGTGTCATTTTCTTTTTGGTATTCACACTTTGAGACAGAAATTCCATTGAGTTCTTCATAAAATACAATTCTGGCTTGTAGACATCCTCATTTTTTTCTGTAATGAACACATATAAATAGTTCCTTTGGCTTCTCTTTTAGGGTGTTATTTTCTCTGAGTGGTTCTTTTGAACTCTGAAAATTCATTGCTTCTGGAGGGAGGGAGGGAAGGAAGGAAAGAAGGAAGGAAGGAAGGATTAAAAGCATGCTTGACCTATTCTGATAGCAGGAAGGTATTAGGATGTGAGCTTGTTCATTCTTTGTAAATAACAAGGAGCTGTTTTGCATTTTTGACTCCAGCATGTAGCTAAATGTGAGGCCAAAGCGTTTCAGAACCTTCAGGCAGAGATCGTGGATATCGCCAGTGACTGCAAGATTCCAGGTATGTCTTAGGCACTACCAGTTCTGAAAGTTCCACAGTTTTCAGTGTCTTTTATTGTTACGTATTGTTTCTTTTTCCTCCGGCCTATCTGGACACAGATGCTGTTCCATGTAGGAAGTGCTGCATTCTCACCCATTCAGACAAGGTTTTCTTCAACACACAAATTCACTGACAGTTACACACACCTCTTGTTTCACCCAAATCAGGTCTTTCCATACATGCAGCTGTTCCCTCTCCATATTTTCTGCCAACCTACAACTGGCACACACAATTCTTGTTTCTATGAGAAAACTGTTGTTAAGAGTCCCGTGTGACAGTAGGTGCTGATGTTCTTTTAGATAACCAAGGTATGATATTGCTGATCATATAAAGTGCAGATATATTTTGTTTTCATTTCATAGACCCAAATGTGAAGAGTTTCAGAAAGTAGGGCTTTATAACTGTTTTTCCCAGCCGTTATCTACATTGAATCTTTTGTTTCTTAGATCTGAAACTGTTGTTCTCTTTCAGTTAAAGAAACGGTAGTTGCTGCCATTTGCCCAGGCTGTCCAAGGACTATCCCAAATGACAGTCCAGAACTGAAGGAACTGCTGGAGGTTTCTATGGAGAAGTATAATTCGGAGAGCAATGACGATTTCTACTATAAAGGTGGAGAAATAGAATCAGCGACAGTTCAGGTTGGGATATATCACAGAGATGAGGAACAGACATGACATTATTATTGGCCTGGGTTGAATGTCACATAAAGCTTGTACTTAGATTTGAAATAATGTCTTTGTCTAAGTGCTGATACATGTGGTAACTGAAATATCCATGCATTTTTTTCCTGTAAAATCTAACCCATATTGGCTTGCATTCAAAAATTCAAAAATTTCCCATCTGTTGAATTTTCTTTTTTTCTTAAAACAAAATGATTTTAAAAGGATGTGAAGAAGGTTGGCTCAGGGCATTTGATTTCTGTGTATCTAGCCTACTTTCTACCTTCGTAACACACCTTAGACTTTTAAAGCATAAAAGTTTTCTTAAACAGGACTACTCCCTTGATCCACCACACTAATAATACTCTCCATGTTATTTTAAGCGGTGTCCACCCTAAAGTTGTTGTATGGTCTAAGAAATGAGGTGTCCTAATTTCCCTTAAAAATCTGTTATTCTATATACTGATTGCACTGCTAATAATACTCTAGCTAGATTCAGGAAAGGACATCTGTGCATAACTTAATACATACAGATAAAGAGAGCTTGATAAAGGACAAAGAATCAGGAGGATAATATTGGTCAGCATTTGCATAAGCCTTGTTTACTGTCCCAATACATCAAAACATAAGTTTAGGGTAGAATTGAAAATTTGACAGTGGAGTAGTTCAGAAAATACTTGGTCATAACTACTCCTGAGCAGGAGGTGTCAATGGAGAAGGCACTAAAAGCACACCAGAATTTTTCCAGCTAGCTCATATTATCTCATTGATAGTATCTGTACCTTCTCTTCTTTCAAACTTTTTTCTTCCTTCTGACTTTCCCTATCATGACTGATATTAGCATGCATACACCTTTAAAATAGATTTCAGGGAAACAGAATTTCATGTCTTGCCTGATGTCCCCAAAGGAACATATATTATTTCAAGCTCTGTGAAAAATACTAAGAGAACTCATGGCAGGCACATTCTTGAACCCATGCAGTTTCTCTCTTTAATGCATTTGGCAAACAGGTTCAGTTTCAACTGAGCCCGTTCATCACACACTTTGTTTTACTCACATTCCACTTTTCTGACCTCATATTTGGCTCTCTACAGTGCTATCACTAATGATTTCATCTGTTACTAATGAAATCACTACAGGCATTTAATAATTGTGGGCCTGATACTATTCTGACCTTTTCTGTTTCCTTCAGCTTCAATGCTAGAATTTTTGAGAATAGGAACTGGAGTAAATAAGTTACTTGATTAGAAGCGGACAAGTTTACTGCCAAATATTTTAATATTGTTCTTCACATATGTTGGCCCAGTGGTTAGGACTTGTAGAATACAAGTATGAAAATAACTTTTCCTGTGAAACCTTTTAAATAAAACACCTTTAGCACAGAAAGCTTTCTTGTTAATTTTTCAGGTGGTTGCAGGAAAAAAGTATAAAGTAAAATTTACAATCTGGAAGACAAACTGTTCTAAGAGTGAGTTTGAAAAACTTAATGAAGACTGTAGAGCCACATCAAACAGTGTAAGTACTGATAATCTTGCCAACTGTAAAGTTTCTAATGGATAAATTAATTTGCATCAGAAACTGTAAATGCTTAGGTAAAATCACATCCTGGGTTCTGTTACCTCTTTCAGTAAACTTTTGTTCCAAGAAAAAAGGCAGCTTTCACTGTTTGTAACCCAAGTTAAGAAACCCTGAAACTTAAACTGCAGTGCAGGATCAGTGCTCACTGCAAAACCAAAGGAACTTTCTTTTGATAACAATCACTCAAAGAAAGGAGAGGAGAAGGCTGCTGCCAAGTGAAATAGCTGCAATACTCCTGACTCTGTGGACTTGCTGCTAAGGAAAACATGAGACTGGATTGTTACTTGTGTGCAAAGAAATGACATTTCTGGAGTGTGTGCCATGCTGTTGATAGTGGGAAAATGTGCTCTGTTCACTGGAAAGGAATGCTGACAGGGCCAGAAACAATAGGCAAGGGAGTTGTTTGGGGAGAGGGCTTTTATCTCCCATCTCTTTTCCCACCATATGAACAGTGCTTACCTGTGAGATTTTAAAATTTGTTAGTGCAGCAGGCACTAAAAAGAAAAGAAAAGGCTTTATTTCAATTTCCCACTTTTTAGTAGGAGAAACATCATAAACAAAAAATATTTCTTAGGAATATCATGAAGATTATGCAGTCAGTGCTCCAAAAGTGATGGAGATGAAAAATCCAATTTTCAAGATCCAATCTGAAATCCAAAGTTGAATTAAAGTGTTCACAAAGGCATACTATAACCCTGAAAAGCCAAGCCATGATGTGTCCCAATACAGAAGTATTCATCACTAAGACAGATTTCATAAATATTTGGTTAAAGTTCCATGGATTTTAAAGTATTATTTTAAAAAAAGTTTCTTTTTCAGGCTCAAGTCTCTTTCTTTGTGTCTGAAGTGTTGTTGTCCTAATGTGCTGGTTTTTGTTTTAACAGGCATCACTGTCATGTGAAGCACAGATTCATGTGATCCCCTGGCAGAATAAAATCTATCCCCAGGTGAACTGCACTGAAGAGGAGCAAGTGGTAAGATTCTTCTTCACTACCCATCCTATTAAGCAGAGCATAGAACAAAGGCAGTTCAGTAAATTCTTTATGCATCCCAAATTATCCCATATTTTATACCAAAAATAAAGGAACATGGTTCTTTTAATAGCCTCATTAATGTCACACTCTGGTCTCTCACCCTCTAACCTCAACAACCTGTTTCATCAAAGGAGTTACACCACAAGGTGAGATAATGGCCAACAAGATGATCACACAAGCAAAGACACTGGGACAGGGAGAAGTTCTGACTGTTGGCTGCTCCTCTGCATTGTCAGTTAAGCTCTGGAGTATCAAACCCCACCAAATCCCTCAAATTGCTACTCATACTAGGTTTAAAAGTTGAAATGAAAATGTATTTGCTAACATAACAATTATATTGCACAGATTTCCAAAGCATCTGGGAACCTTTCCATATTAGCCGAGTGGCACTGCTGTCAGTCTCTGCACAAGGATCTTCAAGTTCTTCCTACTCAGCTCCATGATGAACTAGTCCTGAATGGAGTCAGTTTGAAAATCTCACAATGGAATAAAAATATTTTTTATTATCAGATATTTCTGAGGATTGCAGAGACTCCGGTGGGACACTGAATAAAGACAGATTACCCTGCAGTCATAACTAATAACTTCACTGTGCTCAGCACCTTCATAACTAACATTCATTTGTTATGTATCAACTAATGTCTCTCCTCTCTATTTTCAGTATATTTTATCCATATCAACTTTCAAATTTAGCTTCAACCCAAATAATTCTGATTTGCAGCTAGATAATGATCAGAGACTTTGGTGGAGAGAAATGAAACTCGTGTTGGACGGTGACTGTACACCATGTATTCACCCTTTGTCTTCCAGTTGAACACTGATGAGGGCATAGAGATGACTCAATAACAACAGAATGTTTGATATTATCAGCTTTAATCTCTGTGTGTTATTTCCAGGCAGCATTCTGAAATGCATATGTCAAATCTAGAAGTAAAAAATTGAATAGTTACATTTTATGTAACAAAATGACACAGATCCTCTATATATTCTGCCATTGATGCTACTCAGAGATGTGTTAACCTTCAGCATAAATTTGTTCTAAACATGGGAGTGTAATACTCTAACAAGTGCTGGGATATTTAGTCCTAGAATCCAATAGTATTGTTCATAAATTAAAATCAGTACATGTGTACTGCTCTCCATAGTATAATTCCTCTCTTATACAAACAAAATTTCAGTGATACAGAAATTTCTCTTTTACACATACAGCTGCTAAAAATCTCCAGAATTATTTGGATGTTTATGTTTGTATGCTTATCACAGAAGAGAGAATTATTTGGTTTAGATTTTAGTTTAAAAATCTGCTAAATGATTCATGTACTGCAATGAGCCAGCTCCTGTATTTCCCATATCTGAAGCAATTGTTCTGTTTCATGTAACAAATGTGGCTACTATTGCAATGTTTTTCAGGTGTTCTTTGCAAGAAGGCCTCCTGGATTCACACCTTTCCGGAGCACTCATGTGCTAAGCCAGCCACATGAAGTTTCACCTGCTGATAAAAATGAAGGACAAAGTCAAAGCCCTAGCACAGAAACAAGGAAAGATGATGGACAGGAACCAGAAGGTGAAGGTGAACCTGAGCACGAACACAAGCACAAACACAGGCATAAGCATAGGCATGGAGTTAAAAAGGATCATGACAATGACAAAAGGCATAGGCATGGCATTGGTTGTGGGCACAGAAGTGGCCATGGGTGTGGGCATAAAAAACACAGTAAAAAGAATAAACATCAAACGCCAAATCTTTTGAGGAGTCAAATGAAAAGGGTTTTAATCAAAATGAAACCCTCCCACCATCCAGTGCTGAAACTGCACTGGAGGTTGTTAGTACAGGGGTTGCAAGGGAGGAAACCAGCAGACCTGCAGAGCCACTAATTCTTCCTGACATTCTTTATTTAATGGATTTCCAGATGGCCCAGAACCTCCTCGCCCCAGATGTCCTGGAAAACCATGGAAACAACTGGTGGGCTTTCCAGCCCCTCCTAGCTTTCCCAGAGAATTCACAAATGAGGATCTCCTGCCTTCTGCAGCAGAAAACATCGATCCAGCTACAGAAAACAACGAGAAAGACTTCGAACTCACAGATGCTTTAGCATAATTCAAACATTGTAGGATCCTTCTCAGAAATGTTAAATGTAAGAATAATAAGAAAATAAGAATAATACTGCCTTTTGAAATGTATGAAACACGAAGAGGCAAAAGCTCATATTCTGCTAACTGAAATACTCAAATAGGTCACCAGCACTTCTGGGGACCTAAGACCATATGGCAATACTGTGTATTTGCATACATTTGCAAATATGTAAAGCAGTGTAACTCATCTGCCTCAATTTTCTATAAGCACAAACTTAATCCCTGTGTCAAATCTTACTGTGTTATATTTAAAACAATGGCAGAAAGAATTTTGCAGATTACATGAAGAATCTCAATCAAATATGGGTAAAACAAAAGATGATATAGAACATGGGAGCCTCTCTCAGATATGTGAAATAATTTTTCCCTAATTTACTGGAGTGGATCATTTAAAGAACAAAATAAAACAAAGGAACCTTTTTACCTGTTAATTTCCATAAACAAATCAATATTGCCACCAGTCTACAAAGAGTGGTTGTTCTGTTGGATGAGATAACAGGGACAGCTGAGAGAATCCTAAATAAAGCAGTTTATTATTCCCTATATATATTATATTAACTACCTAGAGAAGCACACTGATTGACAGATTTTCATTCAGCAGATATGCACAAATACTACAGATCAGATGACAAAATTACAAACTCTTGAGACACCTAAAATTTGTGTGCCTTCTTGCATTATTAGGGTGTGCATAATTTTGAGACTGGACTGATTTTTCTGTTCTGGGTATCTTCCGAAGGTTGAGTTTCTGCTGCAATGCATTAGCTAAAAAGCATCAGATACTTCTTGCAAAATAAAATATGTTCTCTCTCTGTATGGATGTGATAACTTATTCAGCTGGGGAAAAAAAAACCACACAGCAATAAATAAATAAATACTTTAAAGCCAGATCAGTTCAACAGTTTGAAATTGCTACTCCATCTTGTAAAGGGTTATTTACAGGGTGAGGTCCTACAAATGGTAAAACTTCACTAATTCTTTTGTAAAAGACCACATTACTTGAAACCACAGTGTTAGTGCCCTCCACCACAGCTGCAATTCTGCTCATCCCAGCTGCTAGGACTGCTGTGGCATCAAGACTTTACACTCAATAGCTGGGAATGGGTCCTTCTGTGTGCTATGCTTCTACAGTCATCACCTCCCCAGTGAGGAGGTACTAGACAGGGGAAGTCTACTCAGAGAATGCAGAAGACATGGGAACAGGATCAGGAGGTCTTGGCATAACAGCCAAAGGATGATCTGCAAAGAGGACATAGCCACCAAGAAAGGTCAGAAGACACAGAAGTGGAAAGAAGCAGGGTGGCATGATAAAGCTGGGGTGAGAAGAACAAAATAATCCAGCAAATTAGCAGCAAAAATTGAAACAGAGTGAATGGGATGGAAGAGTGGGTGAAGACACAATGATCAAGGAGCTGGAAAAGACAGGAACTCAAGGAGGACAAGAACAAAAATACATAGCAAGAGAGGGGTCTCTCTGTGCAGGAGAGTCCCCAACACAGAACAGAACAGAACTCATACTGCCTGAATCTAAGCATTCACTGCCAGCGTAGGCACACCTCCCGTTTTCAATGCCTGGTTCCTTTTTTCTCATTTCATTAGAAAATTCTTTAGAATGTATTGAAAATGTAAGGAAATCTAAAATCAGAAACAGTGTCTGTGAGTAGAAATTCAGCATGGTTATGTGCATATGAACTTCTTTTTACACAGTGTGATTGGCTGCCATACAGGGATGGATGGAGACAGACAGGTATCGGTCATGCCTGGTGGTATCAGAACCATTATACTTCCTTTCTTCCTGAAAATAATCATTCAGAAGTCATACAAATTAGCTGGAGCCCTATTTTAAAGAAAGATACAATAACAATAACCCCTGGATCCATCACTAATCAAATCCAGCCTTTTTAATTAATTCCTTTCCTTGCAGCATAATATGCAAAGGCTATTTTCTTGTTTTGACAAGAAGTAAACTTACAAAGCTACGCAAATGAAAGCCTTGAGAGTTATCTTTAGTTCTCTGCTTCTTTTCTTCTTAATATTTGATTGATATGATTTTGGCTGTAACTGGAAACTCTGTGTATACTGAATTACTAACAAGAATATAAGCTCAAAACAGTTTTTCTTTAAATTACAGTAGCAATTTAAGTAATTAATGCAAAATTACAATAAAGACATAAAGATGCAAATATAAGAAAAACAAAGCTTTCTTCCCATTTCCAGTCTCCCTGATCTGATTTAAAAGACCGTCACACTCTTGATGTATTCTCCCCACAGAGCACACATTCACAACCACGAATAGTGACACACTGAGTGGTCATTTACCACGTGCTATAGTGATGATGTGAGGTTTCATTATCGCTCAACACAAAGATGACAATTTCAATTTGTTTATATAATTTACAAAAGTAATTACTTTTGAAAAATCATTCTGGAGTAAAAATCAGCGTTCCACCTCTAAAAATTCTGAAACAGAACGTTTGGATATTTTTAGAAGGGAACATTTCCATTTCTCATCGATGCGTTCCCACAGAAAGTTTAAATTATCACCAAACAGCACTTCCGGATGGAAGAATCTGCTGCGAGAAAACTCCTGACCAGGCTCAGCTCAGCTGCTGAAGAGCTCTGCGAAAGCCCCGGCTTCTCCTCCTGCCGGAACGGCGGCGCAGCGCGGCGCGTCACGCAGGGCCCGCGGCGCCGAACGCGCACCTTCCTCCTTGGCCAGCAGAGGGCGCATTCCTCGTCACAGGGTTTCTGATGCCAGCTTTCGCCAGGTTTGTCGTTGCCAGGAAGGGTTCAGCAGGCTTAACACTCAGCGTTTCTTCTGGGTGAGTAACGCCGTAGCTAAAAACACCCCATCTGTGCAATCTGTTTTAAATATTAAGCTCTAGCAATAGAGCTTCGACGCTTGCCAGTTACTTACTATAAGCAGAGTGTATAAATAACACTCTAAATGTAATTTTCATGAATATGAAAAATAAGGGCTACCCCTGCACCAGAAAAATTGCTTTCTTACTGATGCAGATAATCGGAACTAGGAGTCTGGGGTATGAAAATATGTCTGAACTAAACCTCTGTTTACTCATACTGCTGACATCCAGAGCCACATGATGGCCATTCCGTGGCTGTCTGAATTTAATGTGCTCCCTCCCTTGTTAATTCCATCTGTGACAATGGGACAAAACATACATTTTAACTGACCATATGAAAAATTCCTCAGCTTTCCTGTGGACGGACTATTGGATTTCTGCCACAATTCAAACATCACCTTCTCATCACACTCAGCAGTTCAAGTCATCCTCTAGGGCTATGTTCACACGTCAGCATAAGCCACGGGAGAGAGCTGTGCAAACACCTGACATCAGAACATGCAGAGCATCAATGATGAACACTGCTATTTGGCAGGATGTAAGAACCCATTTCTTTCCTTGTTTTCTCAGGTCTCTCAGCCAGCAAGATAATTGCTCCCAATTTAGGAATAATAGCTCTGAGGAAAACGAGTCTAAGCAGCTACAGAATTAGAAGTGACACTACTACATGGCCATTGTCATGTAGACTGAGCTGTACCAAATCCAGTGTACAGATTCCTCAAATATTCTTTAAAAATAACAATGGATATAGACATTTTCCATTCTGTAACTAGCTATTCATCCACAACTCCTAATTCTGCTGTGTTTACAAGACCACATTAGTGTAATGCAGCTCCCACAGTTTTAATTAAGCTTTATGAGCAAGTTCATTCGAGAAAATGTAATTAATAACACAATGTTTCTACTGCACTCTAAAATAAGAGGAAGGGTGCCATACGGAGTAAAGAGTGAAGGTTTTTCTAGCTGGATGAGGCATCTTGCTCCAATGAATAATGGTAATACTGCAGCTCCTGCAATGGTTTCAATCTGCTGCCCACTGAAAACCCAACCATAACCTTCAAAGGAGTAAATCCTACCAGTATGGAGTAACAGAGGTTAGAAATCTCATAGTGATTCTTTTCTCTTCTGCTATAACTACTGATAGTGCTGATCTGTGGGCTGAAGATCAGCCATTAAAATACTTACCTTGCTTACACTGAGCAGCAGAAAATCAGAATTCCCTGCAGAACCCAGAGTATATTTGCCAAAGGAGTATATTTGTTTTAAAAATGCCAAGACAAAATATGTTTATGAGAAGTCCTGTATGAATTTGGTGGATGCCTCTCCACCTTCCATCCACTGGATGCACTTAGCACAGGATCCAACAGACCACTTGGCTTGAAACAAAATCAATACTATAGTTTGAGTGAAAAACAAGGGAATGAAACAAATTTGACTAAGGCAGAGAATGAACAAGGATGTATTTTTAACTGAAACTTAGATTACTGTAAGAAAACTCAAACCGTTTGGCTAGACAAGAAATGAGGATTATTGATTTCAAGGTGGGGAAAATAATGCTTATCAACAGATTATCAACAGGAGCTATTGCATGTTTAAAGAAAGACTTTGTCCTACATGCCCAGAACACTGTAGTTCAGTGCCTTGAAAAATCCACCAGATGCATGTAAACATTGTTTTATTTCCGATTCTAACCCTTAAGCATGCCAGCAGAAGTCAATTTCTTGCCATTTAATCCAATAGAAAAAAAGACTAATGCCATAAAACATTATGAAGAAGTAAATCTACAAGAACTGAATTATCTTCCTTTTATGTGCCAGTTGTTCTACTAGCTGTATACTGAGTAAAAGAGTAAAAATGCTCACAAAATTAATAGAAACAAAGGAGTGCAGTAGGACATAGCTCAGGCTCTGCAAAAGAAAATAAAATCAGTTCCAGAAGGAATCCAGAATTCAGAGTGATCATTTAAGCAGTCTTGTGACTGCTAAACTAATATCTCCTGTTTGAGTGCAGAAGCCTGATTTTACATTTTGCTCAGAAGTCCCATTAACCTTAAATAGCATTATGTGTACTCAGCATTTCAAAAATCACGGGACCACTCAGCCAAAGCCTATTGTGTGGAAAGCTGATATTACTTGGAGGGGTTGAGATGGAAACTGAGCAATGCAACACCTCAAAAAGGTAATTATGGGCAGCACTAGCCATCAAAGTAGCTTTTATATTTTACAGTGTTTTGGGAATTGGTGCAAGTCCTGGCATTAACCACAGCAGCACTAGTGGCTTAACAGCTTTTTTTCCTGGCCCAAATACAGAGATTAGAATTTTCTGGGTGATGTTTGCCATACTTCCTTTTTCTCTTGATCACTCCCACAGTATAAACCAGGTGGAATAAGCAGGCAAACCAAGCATAAACTACAAGACCACCTCTTTCTTCAGAATTCAGTACAAATGTGTGGACAGATTAGTAGATTACAAACAACCCCCTCTGTCTTGTTCAGCTTCATTAGGTTGTTTTTCTACCATAAGACAACCAAGATGCCTCTGAAACTTTGACTCAAGTTGATAGATCTGTGGGTTGTAGCTGACAGTTTGGCATAGGAACAGCACCAACATGAAGGATATAATGTGAGTGCACTCCACTCAAGGCATTTCTGTATCAGCACTACTACTCTGCTCTCTTCCACTGTAAATACATACTAGCCACCATCAATCTATCAACTGGAACCAATAAATATTCATACTATTTGGAAATTTATGAGAGTAGCTTGCCATTTAGCAACATTGTGCTTCTGCCCACTCCTTTGCCAATAAAAAGCTATTACATTGATCTTAGACTGCAACACTAACCATCCACTAAATATTTATATAAGGTAACTAAATCTTTGTCTGAATAGGGCCCGTCCATTCCTTATTTAGCATTTATTCTGCAAAGAGGTGTTTATTATACAGTGATACTTGTTTGAATAATCACTTCATGCCTCTGAAGAACCCGAACAGATTTGACTCAGAAATTCAGTGATCTCTTCTGAAATGTAGCACCTAATGCTCTGTGGAAATCAATCCTAACACAATTATTCACTCAGCAAGGCACTATCAATTGTTCAGAGAAGGAGACTAAACCCCCTGTGACATTGAACTAAATCACATCACTTGTACTGCCAGGGGATGCCTCAGTCATGGATTAAGACTTGAACCTCACAAGCACTGACTCAGAGGACCCCCACAAACCTTAACAGGATGTTATCAGCCCCGAGTGCACCGGGGAACAAAGCCAATCATAAAAATGGTTCTAAAGAATGCAGAAGAACATTTCCATAGTTTACAAGTTTGACAAAATTAGTCTGAATCAGAAAAGGAATAAAAATACACTTGAACATCCAATTCCACAGGACAAACTTTGGAAATGGAAACTTCTGTATTCATGATTGAGAGATCTTGCCCGGTGCCATTCATGACTGGGAAATGTATGAGCTAAACTCTATACACTCAAAGAATAACAGACCGAGAGTGAGAGATGGTAATACTAAAAATAAAAATCTGAATCCCTAACACTTACAGCCTGAATTAGTCTTACTACCAGGCTGCTATAGAGAAAAATTCACTCTGACCCAAACTGTAAACAGAGTACAGGAGAACAGTCAAACACTATTTGATAAACGGTGAAAAAATGCAAATCAAGGAATTGTAAGAAAAGGCTGATCTATCCAAGCACACTCAATAGCACAGCAAACAGATGGTTAAGCAACACCAACACAGGAGTATCAACATAGCTAAGACAGTGTTATCACTGCCTCCACAGTTTGTTCTGTTCTCCTCAAGGCCCCAGCATGCAAACATGGCAGCTGTGCTGGGTTTGCTGTGCAGGGCACACGGGTTCAGCTGCCTCAGAAACATCCTAAGGACTGGGAGAAGGATAGCAAAAATATGTAACATGATAGACAGATGTAGAAACAGCAGCAGCAGCTTTTGCATCAGTGTGCTGCAGACAATCCTGCAATGATATTGAAGTCTTAAACTACTACAAAGCTCACTGCATTAAAGAGATCCCACAGTACGCAGGTCTGATGTTGGTTCTATAGTTGGTATACTTGAGTATCCAATATTAATTTTTATTTATTTATTATACATTTCCACTCAAAAGACATCTACTTAGATAACAGAAGACAAAAGATCATCGATAAACGGTTGATAACACATCAATATATCACAACAATCTTACCACAAAATAATTTCCCTTGCATTTTGAAAGGTTTCACAGCACTGCACAGCTGAATGTAACAATGAGACATTTTAATACATACAAACCTCATCCACTGGCTCAAAATAATGCTGAATTTTACCACCACTTTTTCTTCTTGTTTATCTCCCTACTGAGTTTTTTCATGGCTGTCTTTACACAGGGTAATAATGTTAATGCCAAAGTAGTATCAAAAAGCAGCTACCTTGAAGCAGCAGTGAGTATTTTCTAAAGGAAAAAGTCACTCTTCTTCTCCCTCCCTTCTTTGCAGCATTTCCTCCTGAAAGCATGGGAGTGTGCCTGCTTGCTCATCACTCCTGCTACCCTAAACAACTGAGATAGCTTTGTTCTTCTGCACCAGCAGTTCTGCTCATGAACACTGACACTGAATTTCCTTTTTTAGACAGCAAGGACGCAGACTTTCTTCCTCTTCTCCCTCCCTCTGCCTCGCCTCCCCTCCCCCTTCCACAGTCTTTGCTGTGCCCTCATCTTACCTTCAACAGCACAAGAAATTCATGCTGCAGTTTTTTTCCTCGTTAGCAGCTCTATGGCAACAGCAGTTCTGAGGCAGCAGTCCTTTACAGCTCTCACTTCATTCTCCTTCCTTCTGCATAAAGATACATAGCCTGTTAGCCCAGGAAATCAGCAAATTCTGATGTGATGTAAATTAGTAAATACAATTCCACAACTATTTCAGAAAAAAAGTGTGTTCCAGGGGGTACAAAGTTGTATTCCCAGAAGAGATGAATATTAGCAATGCAAATTAATAATATTGAAGGAAATCAGAGAAGTCCTTTAGGATAATTAACTTTAAAACCATCTTTCTGATAACTCAGCTTTCTTGGATAGAAAGGTGAAAAAAGAGAATTCTGAGCTTAAGATATACACAGTATTACATCCAAATAAAGTCCTCTAAGAACTTGTCATTGTTTGACAGTCTTTATTTGTCATTAGCACATAAATTAAATCAGTGCTTTGTTTGTTAAAATCCTGCTGAAATAAAGTAAATAATGGCATACAAAATCTTGCAGTCTTGTAACCTATGGAAAAGTATATATCAGAATACATTTAGAAATGGTAACACAAGCTTTAGAGAACAAAAAAGCAACGAAAGAAAAACTACCAGTAATTGGGTAGTTACTGAGTATTGTAGCATCTGCCTGCTTCAAAAATAAGATTTTCCTGATTTCTTACTTTGTTACTTTCAAATTAATCAGAACAATGAGCTACAAATAAATGCTGAATATGACAGCAAAAAACCCCAACTACTTAAGACTCAGAAACAATTATTATCAGAAGCTCTTAAATTAAAGCACAAGATAAAAATACTTTGAATAGAGGCACATACAATGTCTCTATACACTGCAAAACGCTGCCAGTATTTTACATCTAATCACTTGTATCACATACACAAAATAAATGAATCGATGCATTCCTGCAATTCAGCATGAACTCGCATTTCTCTCTCCTGCTGTGTAAAGAACAAAGGTTTCTGGCCACTGCCAATTGCTGTGACATGATGTGTTAAAGTGCATGTCCTTTGGCACGAGCAACACCACAGCTCCTCCTGGCTAAAGCCCAGGGGTCGCCCGCTCCCTGCCTGTGCTTGCATCAGTCCACGTCCACGCTTGCTGGAAAAACTCAAACACGGGGGAGGTATTCCTGGGCACAACCTGAGAGCAAAACATTGAATTCCTTACTAATCCAGCACCTCACACGTTCATTTTTGTATCATCTGGCAACATTCAGTTGGCATACAAAATAATACAGAATAGCATTCTGAGATGGGTTGAAGTACAAACAATTAGGGCTAAGGATTGGCCCACAGAGGCTTCCTAGCCCTAAACAGAAGCCCCAAAAACCAGAGCAGTTACATTTAGCAGCTCACTTGGCACTTCAGCTTCATGGGCACACAATTCAGACTCAGCAACAAGAAGAACATGCATCCCTAACACTATTAAAGAGAAAAGCCTTGGACTAGTTATATTTGTCATTAAAAAAATCTCAGAAGGATTAAGAAAACAAACAAATAAAATGATTGAACTAGTCACAAGTTGATCTTGATTAATTTTTTAAACTTTTTAAAAACTTTTCCCCACCCTGAGCTGGCTGCTTTGCAGGCTGAAGCACAGCTCACAGAGCAATCAGTCCCAGCTTTAGTCAGTTTACAATTGAAGAGATTCTTCAAAGAGAGATAATCATTTCCACTTTGCAAAGAGATGAAAGAAGAGCACAAAGCTGAAACTACTCATCTATAGTGTCACATTGCACCAGTACCAGTGACAGAAACAAAACCTGAAGAAATGAACAGTCTCAATTTTCTTATGGAAAGTAAAGCTCAGTAGGAAACTTTCAGTTTGTAGAAATTCAGATTTACCTTGAGGCCAATACTTCTGATCACACAGCTCATTTTATTAATGACACAGTATTTAGCTTTATTGTTAACTTCTACATGTTATAGCAAACTCTATAAACTGCAAAATACTGTTGTGAAGATTAAACTGCTCTGATAGAGAAGAAACAAGGGAATTCAGTTAATACATCCATGTCGGATATGGACAGAAAGAGCTTCTGTTAGGGAAAAATGGAATTCTTTCCGTGATGTCTTACTGCTTAGGGACATAAACATTTGAAATGTTCTGACAATAAATACAGAGTGTATTTCAGCCCGTAATACACCCGAAGCAAAGCTCTCTGCAATGCTGTATCAGCTGATAACACCAGGCATTTTGTTGTGACTAATTTGAGACAGGCCCTCCTAACTCCAGCGCTGCACACCCGCTCTGGAAGCAGTGTGCCCGCTCTGACCTGCAGAAGTGTGACTGGGATGGGCAGGTGGAGTCACACAGCTCAGGGCTGCCACCAGTCAGGCACAGGGCATCTATCAAGGCACACACATCCACAGCATGCACTGGAGATTAGTACTTTTTGTACTACAAATGGGTCCTGTCAATTTACCCCTGTAAAAGTCAAAGACCTGCTTGGCCTTTTTGGCGTTTTCATCTTGGGTTTGGTTCCCATGCATTACTTCCTCCTACTAAGCACAGAACACTCAACACACTTTATAGCAATAAGGAAAGGTACTCAAATTAAATACTGACATAGGTCTGCCTGTAGTGGCTGTTCCAAAACTTAACCAACTGAAATCAGCAATTAATAAACTCAAGCAACGGCAGAGGATTGCAAATTTGTATAATCATCAGAACAAATAAAGTGCAGAGATGGTTAACCAATACCAGAAGGAAAACGGTTTTCCTCAAAATAAGGCACAGGCTTATATTCACCTTTCTCTCAGAACTGGAAAAGATGTTCTTTGCAGATTATCACAAAGAAATACATGACATGCAGTATTTAATGACTTAAAAAATAAATGTAACCACAACTGTTATATCATCTGCCACCCGGTTCATCTCTCAGCCTTATTTACTTTTGTAATATAAGGAACAAACTGTACCCTGAAAGTAGCCTGCAACTTCTGTCAAAGATTTCTAGGCCTCCTTCCATTACTGATCCAACATTCTTCAAGGATTTGCCCACACATAACCTCTGAGGCAAATAATATCACCCCACATTATAGAGAAGAAAACTTAAGTGCAAAAAGAACTCCCATTCAAAAAACAAAAGTCAATGGCAAGTCTAATAAATATCATCTGCTGAAGGTTAGTGCTGAAATTGCAGTCTGTGGTCACACTAGGAGTCCTTAACACAAGGGAGGAACAGAGCTAAACTGATTTCAGGTCCTGGGCTTGACTACAAACCTTGAAAACTTGGAAACAAAGAATCCTAGTGTTCAGTCAAGGAGAACATTCAAGACATAAAACAGTATTTATTGAGCTTATAATATGCAGAGGACTGAGTGACTACAAAAATCATAGAAAGAAAAGCATATTTCTGTTTCAAGTATTTGGATTAAGATTTTATTGTGCCAACATTCTTCTTATTACCAGAATAGTTACAAAAATTACAAGACCACCATAAGTAATTCCATATGACAATTTTCTTATGTTACACTCATTTAAAGAATTAACAGTAATTTACATACTTCCACTAAGAAATTAAATACTGACTTTCTAGAATTAAACTTACACTTTTTTTAGAAGACCAACCAAATGCAAGCCAAAGTAAAAGGGAAATATTTCACAATTTCAAGTTTTGGATGAAACTATGCCTGCTATAAAAATAAGTAGTAATTAACTTCTCTTAGTTCTTTAGATTTTTTGACCCCCTGGGAGAGGGCTGAGAAACCAAGGTTCCTCTGAGGGCCCAGAGCACTTCTACTGCTTCCTTTTCAGCCGACAAGAACTGTCCCACCGTATAAAAGAAACTCCATCTTTCCTAAAAATTCAGCAAGAACTTCATTATTTCAGAGTAAGAAATAAGTAACAAATAACTTCAGACCTCTGAAGGTGGGAGGGTCACTATGAATCTACATTTAAGTGCCAAACTCTAAGAGGAGATGAATTAATGGATGAACAACCTGAAAGATTAAATTCACACAACTTTGCTGTTTCTTTAAAAAAAACCCAAAACCCAAGTAAATCAGTCTTAAATAGTTTCACAAATTATTATAATCAAGAAAAAAAAATCTAACTGGGAATGAGAGAACTTAAGCTAAGAAACAGAACTCTGCACAACTGAAGCAGGAGCTCTCCTTGGAGCCACGTGCTCCAAGCAGTTAGGAAGCCCAGGCCACAATGCACCCTGCACACATTTCAGACAAGTGAGTCAGCTGGGCAGCCAAGGGCCCGGCCACCCCACATCCTCTGCACAAGCCTGAATATCTTGAATAGACTGAGCATGTGGGACAATTAAATCAGCCAAGGCTGTTGAAATCCCACTGCCTTTCCGTAGTGCTTGGCGCTCAAGTACTTCAAGCATCTTTGGGAACGTTCCTTATTGGCCTAGTGCACAACTATTCAGTGAGAAAGAACTTGGACAGAGAGAGGAAATTCTGGATGTACTTTCAATTCACTCAACAGGGACATCACTGAGATTTCACAACACAAATTTGACTACAGTTACAAAGACTAGAAATATCTGTCAAAACATAACAAAGTTGTAAAATAACTTTAAAAAAGGATGACAAAGCAAGCCTAAGAGCCCAATGTACTAAAGTCACCACAATGTGCATTTCAGATTACACTGAGGTACTACAGAATACAAAGCCAGCATTCTCAAGCCATTAAAAACACTGTATCTCATAAATTCTTATTGTTCAGCTTTTTTAGATTGTAATTTCGATGGAGTGACCAAAAATGCTTGCTAGCATTAATGACACCCTGACTGCATTTAAATAACAAGCACGGGACTCCAGGAATTTGGGCTTTCTTTCTCCCCTGGAGGTTTTCCAGAATCTATCCACTCCTACGTGTGAGGAAGCACGCTTTTGTTCAGGCAGGATCCTTTGGGACTGATGTATTGAAAACATCACTTCTTGCTAACAACACCCTGACAAATCACCTTGATCCTTAACATGACCTACTGTGAGCACACTCTGTCTGTTTACCTAAATTACCTTCCTTGCCCTGCCAGTCATGGCAATCCAAAAATACAGTCTGAACCCTGGCACCAGACTAACAAATGCAGGAAAAGAACTCGGGGATTCTGCAGGTTTCCTGTGAAGCACCTGGAAGTTTCATGGCAAATTCAAATCCTGCCATGGGATTATTAAAAGGAGATTTCTGAGATTTCCTAATGCAAACTGTACCATGGCCTTTGCCAGAATATTGGTGAGCAGGGATTGCTCAGCTGGAGCTCAGTTTCAGGAGGTGTCAGCTCCTACTGCTTTCTTTAGAGACGTCACTCCTTACTTCAGTCTGCACGAATAATCACTGGAAACCCAGCTGCTAAACCAGCTAGTCCATCTGTTACCCCTGTTAATAAACATATTATTATGTTCACTCTCACTAAAGAGCTCATGATTCACTGGGATTGTCTTTTTGGGAAACATCTACAGAAGTATATCAGGTGCACATATATATGTGGCTGTGGATCCTATCTTTAGCAGCAGACATATTATTTACTGTCTTCTTGGCATCCCTTCTGCCTGAAGACAACATGAACCTGGTCCTTGGGGAGCCAGTTTTCAGTTGAGGCTGCTCTAAAAAGCTAAATCAGATTTAAAGCCAGGGGACCACAAAAAATCCCAGTGTCATTACAAGATCTTTGTCAGTGACAAAATCTGACCTTTTGGTACCTCTCAGTTTGATGCTTCCTGTTCAGAACACAAATAATTCCAGGCAGAGTATGGCTAATGCTGGCCCAAAAATACACCAAGTAGATATGAACACACATGAAAAGGCTGTTTGCACTACTGTAACCCAAGAGATATTTCTCAAACATTGTACAGGGGTTTTGAAGGGTATAAAATGCAGGATTTTTTTGCTCTAGTGCAGTTAGGGGTCATTGCTAGTACAAGAAGCCAGATATTTTGTTTCAAAAAAACAGAAGACTGATTCTGTGAGTCCAACCATTTGAAGTTTAAGAAACAAAATTTTTTCATCTTTTCATTTGGTGAAAGAAGTCGATGATTTCGACTGGAGGAAACATTGGGTTCCTTTTCTCACATACCTTAATATACCAAATGGGTGTGCAACATCCATGTGAGTAAAGGCCTCTCACACGGGAACTGATGATTTGTTTCTTAAATCATCATTTCATTGTTGCAGTCATACAACACTTGAGGCAAATAGAGCATCTGCCAAGGAGCCACTGGACTGAGGAGTGTCATTGCATTAAAACAACCACGAACCACAGCAAATAACACGACCAAAAAATTTCATCAAATTCCCTGCCACGACCACGTGACAGCAGATACCAGTATGCTCACAGGCTTTTCTTTATATTTAAGCATTAGGTGAATCAGAAATTAACAAAATCCTCAGAGACAGGGATATTTCAAGTTCCTCAATAAAGGCCAGTGATCAGGAGCTTGGGGGGACCTGTTTGGCTCTGTAGTTGCCCAATGCCAAGAAATCTTGGCATTTAGTCAAGAGACCCCCACTATTTTAGCCAGTAAATGACAATATAAATTTTAAAAATTGTCCCTCTCGATTGAAGATAATAATTTAAATTTTTTTTCAAGGGTTTTTTGATTAATTTTTAGTAGAATGAAGTTTGGCCAAGTGTTGTAAAACAAGATTTGCAGCAAGCTAGAGGAATGAGAACAATTTCTCCTTAAATAAAGCCAGAAAAGCCTTGTTATTGGAAAACTGTTGTCAAATCTGAACACTCAAAATTATCTGAATACCTGGGTAATCTGAAATGACATTGATTTCTTTATTGGAAAAGATAAAGTAGATACTTGTTTTACAGATGCCATTTCAGGTCTGTGAAGAATGATGGCTTACCTTCCTGAAATTCCCACATGTCTGGAAATCTTTTCCTCTCAGATTTGCAAATCTGCTAAGACTTAAACGCAGTGCTTGAATAAAAATATTCATCAAATCCAACAGCTTCCCTAATAAATATTCAAGATCCTTAACAAATATTCAGTAGCGTTATTTCTCCATTTAGACTCAAATCACTTCTAATGCAGTGGGAAATCTATCTGTGCCAGCCCAAAGCTGTGTTCACATTCTTTCTTCAGTCCATCCTGATTGTTTTTCAACCAGAGGTTAACAGTCCACACAAACTGGCATCATTCATTGAAAAGGCCCCCGGCTATTGTTGCGTGTCTATCTGAACTGCAAACACAAGAAATATCCTCAATATTTTCTCCCCAGCAGGGGTGGACAGAAAGAACTTGAGAGCATTAGGGTGGGCTGACAGTGGAGCTGTGTTTATATAATTTTCCTGGGATAGTGGTAGCTTGTACTATTTCTACATTTAATACTGCCCCAGCAAATGCTACTGTAGGAAGATTTAAGGTATATACAGTGTTTGAGAGGTTCCCTTTATGGATATTCTAGATGGTTCTAGGCAATTTACAATATTCTAGACAAGTAAAGGGCTGAGTTTTTCAAGCACTGCCTCCATTTCTTCATATATAATCACTATGGAAACAGCCTGCAAAGTGATACACATAAACCATACAAAGTTGGCACAAAATTATTGCTTATAATTGATATTACTTGCCTCCTTAAGAAATACTGATGGATAGATTATTGTGGAACCTGAGAAGAGCATTAAAATGATCGATATTTTTTCTACCACAGTTTGAAAGCGTTGGGCATGATCACGTAATCGGTTTGCACAGTAACAGTTCTCTTAGTGCTTTATTTTGGACTGCACTAACCTTTAAATCATTCTTGACATGTTTTATTTTCGTGGACGCCGCTGTACTGCGACCTGCAGCACACCACAGCGCCGTGCTTTCGGCAGCACCCGAGGACCACCTACCCTGTCTCTAACAAATGCTCACGCATCCCCTTCAGGAACGACCCACCCTTAGCGCCTCGGGACAAGTTTGCGGGATTCGGGCACGGCCTGCGCTGGGTGTGAGCCCGGGCCCAGGGGCCCTCAGAGGCGCCTCCATGGGCCCCGCCGGCCTCAGGGCCTCGCCGCGAGCTCCCGGCGCTGCCCCCTCATGACCAGCGGTGCCCCGGCTCCGGCAGCGCCGGGGGAGAGCTGGGGGTGCGTTCCGCCGGCGAGGGAGGAGGAGGAGGAGGCGGGAGCCATTTCTGTGCGCGGATGGGGCGGGTGCGCGGCCGCCGGCCCCCACCCGAGGAAGCCTCTTTCTCTCTCCTGTCACCCCCCC
>VXBQ01009297.1:716685-735513 GCA_013400175.1 Phainopepla nitens | reverse complement strand
CGCTTTCTCAGCCCAGGTGTCAGCTGGCTTCTGCGTGCTGGTGGCTCCCGTACTAACGGCGTGTTCTTTCTCGTGGCAGAGACCATGGCGGCCCAGAGGGAATGGAGCCCGATGGTGTCATCGAGGTGAGCGCTTGGGAACTGACCTGAGAATTTAAGCATTCGGTGCACAGGGGTATTGGATTTAATATTTCATTTTTCCTTCGTTACAGAGCAATTGGAATGAGATTGTTGACAATTTCGATGATATGAATCTAAAAGAATCCCTCCTAAGGGGCATTTATGCTTATGGTTTTGAGAAGCCTTCCGCTATTCAGCAGAGAGCTATTATTCCATGCATCAAAGGTATGCAGTAGATTCATTAATATCAGCACTGAAAACAAAGCAAGCATTCTAAAATGCATACGATGTTTCGTTAGTGTGCGGTAATAAATAATTTAAATTTTCATTGAAAAGTGATATGATGGTACACCATCTTTCGGGACTGACCTGAAATGGAGAGAACTCTTTAGTACTGATCACTTACTTCAAGGGGAATTAAGTAAAACTAACATGATTGACCCGTGTGGGAGCAGTAAATGTGTATCCTACTTTTTTTAGGATATGATGTGATTGCTCAAGCTCAGTCAGGTACTGGCAAGACAGCCACATTTGCTATTTCCATCCTGCAGCAGTTGGAGATTGATCTCAAGGAGTCCCAAGCACTAGTATTGGCCCCTACCAGAGAACTGGCTCAACAGGTATTGATAGTGTAGTTTAAAAAAAAAAACAAGAAAAAAAAAAATCTTTGTGTGTTGCATAGGTTTCAGGTTTCACAACTGTGAGACAACATTACCAGACTTCTTAAGGGGCTGTAATTAATATCCATTCAGAACCCTTTTTGTGTGAAGTAATGGGGGATACAAACTGGCTTCTGTACCAGAAGCTCTCTGCTCCTTGAAGAGCTGAGTTGATGCACGTGGAGGATGTGCTGGGGCAGGGGTGCAGGAGGCAGCTGCTGTGCTGTGTGTAAAGTGGAGGGAGCATCTTCAGCAGAAAAACACAATTATTAAAGCACAGTGTTCTGAGTGGAAACAAAATATTAACTTGCTGGGAAGCTATTTAAACTGAGATGCAGTTGTGCAACATGAAAACTGCAGTGCACATTTGGTTGCTTACGTGGTTTTGTATCTTTGTATTTTTTCCTGACAGCATAATTGCATGTCCCTTTCACTTTCAAGGCTTGCTATTCTAAGTGGGTGTGTAACTAAAAGAATATTTGATTTTTTAGGATAAGTATCAGTAAGTCAATGTTGCACCAGCTCTAAAGTAGAAAACTGAGTCTCATTTTCATCTAGACAGTACTGAAATTCCAGTGCTGTGTGACAGTTCTTCAAGATAAAGCTAAACATACTGCATCAGACAGAAAACAATAAAATAAATGGAATAAGGGCTTTTAAGCAGAATGTTCTGCCTTTGTTCTGCTCTAAAGCTGTTGAGGTGAGACTTGCTTTGAAACCAAGTGCTGACCATGCAGGCCTGAGCAGCTGAGAGCTTGAGCTCATGTCTGGTGGTCCTGCCCTCAGCTTAGTAATTGTCTCATGGCAGTCACTCAATCAGAGAGTTCAACCAGTAAGAACAAAAATGTAACCTCACTGGCCCTCTGGTTTCTAGATAGCAACTTGAGATAAGTGAGAAAGTCTTTTTAGCAGCTCTCATTTCCAAGAGCTCTGTAGTCCTTGTTTGGTGTCTTGACTTCCAGAGTCCATAAAAGCCAGGGATAATGGGGCTGAAGCTTTGCTGTGCTACAAACCACTAATGGAAGGTTCTGTTTTAGATTCAGAAGGTGATCCTGGCCCTTGGAGACTACATGGGAGCAACGTGCCACGCTTGTATTGGTGGTACCAATGTGCGCAATGAAATGCAGAAGCTGCAGGCTGAGGCTCCCCACATCGTGGTGGGAACTCCAGGCCGTGTGTTTGATATGTTAAACAGGCGCTACCTGTGTAAGTATCAGTCTCTCTGTGCACTTGCTAATAAATATCCAGTGAAAGCCTCAAACTCACCAAGAGCTTTCCTGTGTTTGTTGTCACTCCAGAGAGTTGTGCTGGAAAGCTTACTAGCACAGCAGCATGATGTTTGTAAAGAACTCTGTATTTCTGAAACTTCCTGAGATGCTTCTCTTTTTCTAATAGCACCAAAATGGATCAAAATGTTTGTTCTGGATGAAGCTGATGAAATGTTGAGCCGTGGATTTAAGGATCAAATTTATGAAATCTTTCAAAAACTAAGCACAAACATCCAGGTAAAGAAGCTTGTACATGGTAAAGTGATGCATTCAAATTTGGCTATAGTGGGCTGAGAACTGAATTGTACAAATTCAGATTGTTATGTGGGGTATGTGCTAACATAGAGTAATACATTTTAGGTTGTGTTGCTGTCAGCTACGATGCCAATGGATGTGTTGGAAGTGACCAAAAAGTTCATGAGAGATCCCATCCGGATTTTGGTGAAGAAGGAAGAACTGACTCTGGAGGGTATCAAGCAGTTCTACATCAACGTTGAGAGAGAGGTTGGTATTGGTTATACCTGCTCTGGCAGGAGGAGTTTGGTTCTCTTACCTTCTTGTTAAAGCACTGTGCTAAAATTGCAGAAACCAAGGCTAAGCTTTAGTTTCTGCAATAATGCTAGTAGAGTAAATGCAAGAAGAAGAAAAACTAAGCACTAGATCAAAAAAGACTAGGGTGGACCTCTTTCTTAATGTCCAGTGTCCTGTGTCTGAAGATTTGGTGCAACAATGCTAAAACTTGACTTAGTTTCCAGGTTATACTGAATATAATAGTGTGTCAGAGCATGCTTGATGGGTTGTTGTATTTGAGTTCTATTCCTTGTTTCAGGTTTGTGTTACGTACTGAGCTGTGTGTCATGATGCATTTCCTGATGATCTTTGTTTTGCTCAGGAATGGAAGCTTGATACTCTCTGTGATCTGTATGAGACACTGACCATTACACAGGCTGTTATTTTCCTGAATACAAGGAGAAAAGTAGACTGGCTTACGGAGAAAATGCATGCCAGGGACTTCACAGTCTCAGCTCTGGTGAGAATTGCTACTTCCTGCAATACTCCTGAAATGCTGTGTATGTACTGGAAAAGAAGGGGGAGGAGGGGATATCAGTGGAAAGCAGGAAAGTTATAATATAGCTGTGCAGTGCTGTATTATCGTTCCCCCTGCTAAAAGCAAAATGTTTCCTTTCTATCCCTGCCTGCTTCGTTCCCACAGCAGGTAGGGACGCTGGGTTTCACACATGCCTTTGTTCTTTAAAGGATGTTCTGGTTTGGAGCATTGGAACTGTACTAATGGCAGCCTTTATTTTAACTCCAGCATGGTGACATGGACCAGAAGGAACGGGATGTTATCATGAGAGAGTTCAGATCGGGCTCCAGCCGTGTCCTGATCACTACTGATTTGCTGGTGAGCATTGTCTTCCATTGAATGTGTTCCTGTTACAGCCTTGTCCCAAAAGCTTCATAATTCAGTGATGGTTTTTGTAACCTGAACTGTTAAGAGCTTTTTGGAACAGCAAAGACCATGCTCCACTGTGGACTACACAGTTGTAGTTCATAACTAATGATGTGGTTGACAGAAGCTCAAGATGGATACCTTGGGAAATAGCCCCTGACTTGCATTAAAGACTTGGTGTTGCTTTGCAGGCTCGTGGCATTGATGTGCAGCAAGTTTCCCTGGTTATCAATTACGACCTGCCGACCAATCGTGAGAATTACATTCACAGGTCAGTTGGTTGTGCCCCCCAGCCAGTCCCTGTGCTGGGCTGGGTGTGGGCATTGGCACACGCCCTCCTCACCAAAACAGAGCTGTTGGCATCCATCCTAAGTCTAGAGCGAGCAGGGAATAAACCACTTGGGAATTGGCTTTAAAGAAAGCCCTGCATTGCACAGCTGTGGTTCTGAAGTGAGGGAGGAGCAGAACTTTTGAACACTTAAAGCAGTGGGAAAACTTAGATATGTAACAGGTTCAGTGATGACTGATGAACTGTGGAGTTGTGGGAAATGCCAGCAGCTGAACTGCCTTTTGTCACCGAGGCTGTGATGTGTGAGGGTGACACTTACCGGGTGCAGCATCTTGACAGCAGGGTCACCTTGGTCTGTCTGGGTTTTGGCTGATCTGGAGTTGCTTCTCAGGGACAAGATAGACCTTACTCACGTCTAGCTTGTAGAGCAAAGGGCTGCCTTTGCTTGTGGAGGTTGAGCTGTCCCTGCTGTGGGTGCCCTGTTTGCTCTTGGTGGCTCCTTAGTGGGATTCTTCTCTGTGGTGTGTCTTCTGGTACCAATTTAAGTTTGTTTCCCTAGGTTTAGTTAACTGCTTCTAGTGATTGTCCCTAAATTAAGTAAACTGTGCTTTGTTACTTGATGTAAAAAAATACAGGAGTCGATAGCAGCAGTTGATGCCACAAGATGGTGCTCAGAAACGACGTTGATGTCATTTAGGACGTGGATTCGTAAGCGGCACAGTTTGAATAAAGAGCGAGTTGGTATTTATTCATTTATTTTGTCATGATTATCCCCTCAGTTTTGTGAGCCCTTTCTGTGTATTAGCTCTTGCTGGCAAGGTGCTCTGTTGTGCAGTCTCTAGGAAGGTGGAGCTCATGGTGGGTGAACTGATGTGTCAGTGACTGATGTGGGCTTAAACAGAAACGTTGAACTTGGATTTTGCTCTCTAAAGAAAACCAACAAACCCTAAGTTTTCCCACTGGAAGCAGTTAGGTTAAATTAAAATTTGAAATGGAATGTGCTGTTGTACGTTATTGGATGAAATTGGATTAATTTAGTCTGATGGTTAAACAACAGCGTGTGCTCTGTGCTTGGGAGTGGATGCCTGGGGGGGTGGGTGCACAGTTGAACAGAGGGGAGCAGACTGACCCAGGACTTGAGAACACAGCACCAAGCATTAAATGAAGATCTTACTTTGCAGCCAAGGAGTAACGGTGTGTGCCCTGCTGCCTGCCACAGAACGGACCTGCTGTGCTGCAGGCACCAGCTGCTGGTTTTTCCTGACCACACGTGACTCGGCTGGCAGCTGGCTCTCTTAAGGCAGCACAGGCTGGCCAGTGGCAGATGAGAGCAGCAGTCAAGAGTGGATCTTGCAGACAGACTGCCAAGCAGCTGGGCGAGGTTAACTCGGGTGTAAATGTGTTTTCTTTTTGTGCAGAATTGGCCGGGGTGGCCGTTTTGGCAGAAAAGGCGTGGCTATCAATTTTGTCACTGAAGAGGACAAGAGGATCCTGCGAGACATTGAGACTTTCTACAATACTACAGTGGAGGAGATGCCGATGAACGTGGCTGATCTCATTTAGTCCCCGGGATGAGGTGGTTGTGAATCCAGTGCTCGCTGTTGCTGAATAGGCGATTCACAACGCGCATTGTGCTTCTTTCTTCGGGGATATATTGAATCTTGTCTCAATGCTCATTACGGATCAGAAATACAGATTTTTGATAAGAGAAGCGACTTTCTGTCGTGAGCTCTTGTGGGGAAAGCCATTGGCTTTGTCCACTTTAGGGTTAGACTGTTGGGGTTGGGTGGAAAGTCATGGGGTCTGTAAATTTTTTCTTTATTAGAAATTTATTTCCTAGTTCCATAGAAGTGGTTGTATTAGATGTTCTTTATCATTTAATAATTTACTTATGGACTAAAAGATATAAGTGCTGTATAAAGTCAGCCAATTATGTTAAACTAGCCTACCTTCCTTTATTGTATGTACTTACACCTCAGATTAAATTGGAAAGGCCTTTCAAAATCTCTAAACTTTTATAAGAGCATTAAAATGCATTTTTGTTTCATATGTATTTATTCAATAAAGTATTTAATTAGTGGTAAGTGTGATCTGGACCCTGTTGCTAAGCCCCAGCAAGCAAGCAATCATACTATTGTCTTAGTTAGGGTTAAACCCAGTAAAATTTGCCATATTGCACATGTCTTAATGAAGTTTGAATGTTCAATAAAATACTTCTATATTCACTTAAATTGTAAAAAGTTGCTTCTTGGGTTGAGGGGACGGTGACAGCGACCTGCTCTGTCTCAGGGTGGGAGCTGAAGGTGGCAACTGCTGTGCTTCATTAACTGCAGGGCTGGTTCTGGAGTGAAGAACAGGGTGAGCTTCAAGTGCCACTGTGGCCTTGGCTGACAGCTGTGGGCTGCTGCAGCTGTGTCCTTAGCACTGAAACACCCTTTCAGCAGAGGAGAAAATGGCTCACTTAATAATCAGTGCTGGCTTGATGAAAAAGCTCTGCACTGCATCATTCCTGCTTAATACCTGTTCAAGGGTGGGTTTTTTTTCCCAAATCATTCAGGAAGGAGGGACAGGTGGTCAAAACTGCATCTCTGAAAGGGTATGGCCTAAAGGTGCTCATCCAGGTCACAGCTTGCAGATGGCTTGTGAGCAAAATGGAGTGAGATGACAGGAAACCTGAAGTGGCATCTTCAGAATATGACTTAACGTTTGCTGATTATTCTTTCCTTAGGGAGCTTGAATGGAATAAAAATTGCAGTATTTTTACTAGTAAAGTGATTTTTGCCATGTTTAACCCTAAAGGAGCAGCTACAAGATGGAGGTGTGGGCTGTGCTCCCACAGGAGCTGGGTTAGCCTGAAGCTGTGTTCTAAAGCTGTGTTTGGCCAAGCCTGCCTATTCCAGGCCAATACAGGCCATAAGGAGTAACATCCCTTCAGTCTCTGCTTGCAGCTGAGTTTAGTATAGATATGCTCACTTTTGATACATTTGTTTCCATGTGTGAATGCACAACAATGAACAGCACAGTTGGAGCACTATGGACCTCTCTGCTCTTTACCCAGCGTAAAAAAATTGAACAAAAGATTCCAGCCTCAGTTTTCCAGCTGCAGTGCAGTCCTTTTATTGCAAAAAAAAAAAAAAAAAAGAGTACAAAAGTACAGAGGTCCCTGCTCTGAAAAGCCCCAGCCCCTCCTGGAACAAAGTGCTGCTGGAGGAGTCAGGTGTTCTGTGTGAACTGCTGCATCACAAGGGCACAGAGACTCATCAGCTGCAGGAATTCATCAGCACCATCTGCCAGGCATTTGTCCACTTCCTGCAGAGGGAACAGAGAAGGGAAAACCCTCTAACAACAGCGATGCTCGAGCTGTCTTGGGGTAGAGTGGAGAACAAGTTTGCTGTTTTCTTAATCAGCACAGATTTCTCCAGCAGCCACATCACCCCCTGGCAACTGGACTGGGAACCATGAGCTCTCCAGCCTGCACCTCATCTCCTGCAGGAGGCCACCAGGTGGAAATTCCACACACAAAAGGTGTGGCACTGGGCCTGCAGGCCCCTGCCAGGAGCAGCACTGCAGGGCAGCCACACCACACCACCTGCCTGGCTGCAGTGCCTTGAGCATGCTGTGCTTCATTAATGGCTTCCCTTCTTCATCAAAATGGAGCAAGTTCATTAACCTTCTCCTTTTTGGAAAGGCTTTTTAAGCACCAGAACAAAACCTTCCATTTTGCAGCTCCTAAGTTTTTTTAAGTGCTGACTTTTTCTCATCTTAAATTTCCCTCCCACATTATATTAAAAAACCCCAAAAAACAACCAAACCCACATTGACTGAATCCACTAGAACAACATAATAGGGATAATAATTCACTTAACTAGATTTCAATTCCTTCTCATGAAATTTCTCAGGACAAAAGTTTGCATTCTACCAAGAAACATTCAGAACAAAAAAACCACCACATACTTCTTGGGAGAGACTGTGCAAACAAAAAAAAAAATCCAATCTGTAGAGATGAATGTATTTTGTTTTGTTTAACTCAAGCTAGACTTACTGCAAGCTTCTCAACTATGGCAGATTTCTGCTTGTCACTGTAATCTTCACTCTCCACAATGGTGTCATGCAGCTGGTTGACAAGCTGGGCAACAGCAAACCCCTCATTGATGAGATTCTGCACAGGGAGAGAGGAAAATGGAAGTAACTCAGCAGCAGAAACACCACAAACCGGAAAGAGACAATCTTGAAAAATTCTGTCTGAACTGAGAGACTGCACTGCAATTTAGTATGGAACTTGTACACTGTGGAGGGCAATGCAGCAGCCTGGGCAGAGCCCTGCCCTGCCCCCAGTGACGCAGCGCGAGCGCCTCGCACGGCACTGTCCAAAGCTTCCTCCAGCTTCTGACAACTCACAGCTCAGACACATTTAACAACCTCCACTGAACCTGCCCCATCCTATTCTAAAATTAGGAGGGCTTGGCATCCACAGCATCAGATGGCACTTTCACAGCCTTCAAATTTTAAAGGGCCACCTACTTAGGATTTATTTTCTTCATCTGGTCATTGCTAGTCTCAGGAATTGAGAGATCTGTAAGACCAAAGCTTTTTTAATAAAATAAAACCCATGCTGACTAAAGACAGCTTTTTAAAAAAATCAGTAGTGCCCAGCTATAAAAACATTGAGAACATTGGTCAGTAAAGCCATTTAGGGAGAGAGAAGTTTATGGAAATAGAAACAGTGTTGGTGCAACCTTATTTTTCTGTTCAGCCACACAGCTCTACATGCCACCAGTTTAACCCAGGAGAAAGCCAGAGTCACACTGGTAGGATAATTTGTTTGCAACTTTGACAGCTCTTCCTCAGCAGGGCAAGACTGGGAGTCCTGACTGGTAAAGGACACTTCCCAAATGTGCACCCGAACTGACTGAGGCCAAGTGTTCTTCAGCTGTAGCCTGGGAACAAAGGATTCTCAGGGCCTTGACAGAGAAATACCCAGGCTAAGCACTAAGAACTCTTACCTTTGCCAGTGTTTCCAGTTTCTCAAAGGAACCACTCTGGCAGCCCAATAGCAGTTCATTAATTGTTTCTTGAGGGATGACCTGTAACAAGAAGTGGCATTTCATATTTCAACTTTGTAAACTTAAAATCGGTGTTGATGTTTACAGTAACAAACTGTTCATGGCAGAGGCCATTTCAGGATTCATTCCTCTGCACACCCAGCCACTTCTAGCAAGTATATGAGACAGACTAAATAAATTCTACAAGTGAGAACTAGGCTATGATATCTGTCCTATATATTGATATTAAAACAAAAACCATATCATGACAATAGACTGTCAAAGTCACCTTCCCAAATCCAACTGCTTATTCAGGACACTGACTAAGAGGAGGACGTTCTTCAACAGTTAGATCAGACAATGCTTTCTGTGCCTAAACAACACAGCAAATAGGTTTTATTTCCAGTGACACACCAACAGCATACAAAAAAAGCCCAATGCAACAAGATCAGACAATAAATCAGAAGGAAAAAAGTTGACAGATGCCATTATGTCATTCTGTGCAGGGAAGAACTGCCCCTCTCCCCCTTCACTCATTGTCATTCCTGTTAGTTGAATGCCTGGACAGTTTGGTTTCAAAGCTTCCTTATGAAGCTTTTGTACTAAGGTCACTCCAGGGTCACAGAAGTTGTGAATGACCAAGAACTTCAAGTTTTTATGAAGATGTAAAGCTGGGTTCCTTTGCTTTAAACAAGCATTATTCACTCAAAAATGGAACGTCATGCTTCTTCTCCTATCATTGCAGTCAAATTTCTGCCAGGTTTCAGATGTCTGATCTCTATTCAGATACCAGCTGGTCTGCAGATACACAAAACTGAACAATGACTTCACTGTGAAGATTGTTTAAAACTGTTCTGTAAAACTCTGCTCTGCAGCAATTGCCTCAGGTTTCATCAAAGTGAGAACCTCCCGACCCCTACAACTAGCTATGATGGCAGCACCTTCATGGGAAGTGTGTCCATCACTAAAGCCCATTTATTTTTCAGCTCCTCAACTCCTAATGTCACATTTCCTTCTTCAGGGGTGTTTTGTTGCTATAGGAACACCCTCACACAAGCTTTATTAAACATATTTTCTCTCAGGTTTCTCCTGTGCCTCTCAGTATTACCCATGTAATTCCAGAACAAACCACTGCTGTTGCATTAAAAAGCAGGATCCACACAGATCCTTGTCACTGTCACTGTGAATATTAAGCTGAAAATGAGCTGCTACTGAAAGTCATTTCCCTGTGGTGCTTCCAATCCAATATTGCAATGATCTATACATGTATATATACACATATAGAAAACCACCAAAAATGTTCTAATCTATTCTCTCACAAAAAAAAAAAACAACAACAAAATACCCCAACAACAACAACAACAACAACAACAACAACAACAAAAAAAACCCAAACCAAACCCCACAGTTTGCATTTATGGGTAGATTATTTCAACTTCAGTTTGAATTATAAGAGTGTTTTACAGTTTTCCATGATTTACAGAAGTTGGTAGAGACCTGCTATGTAACAAGTGTACAGAATCAGGCAGTCTTTAAAATTCTGGTAGACAGTGGATCATTAGCATGCTGCAGTATTAGTGAAAACTATTTTTAACCAAACTTTGAGCAATGGCAGACAGAGGTAGGAAAAATGCTTTCCAGAGTAATTCCAGGAGAAACTGTAAGGCACAGCTTACCCCAGCAATTTCAGTGATTATCTTCTCTGTGATCTCCTTCCCACCCATTAGGCGAGTGGCACTTTGAAGAAAAGTAATTGCTTTTCTTAAGTCCCCTTCTGACACTTTCACCAGGTATGATACTGCCTGAAAAATAATGTCAGAAAATGCTAAGTTAAATGGTCACTGTTAATTAAAATCTAATACACTTTTTCAGCAGCTACTTTTAAACACCAAGTAGTGCATAAAGCAGATTGTCAGAGCCAAGCACAATACACAAGTTACAAAACAACCTCTCTACTAACACAAATGTGTGCTGGCAGCTTGAGAAAGAAGCACAGTTTAATGCCAGTACACTCAGCAGAGAACAAAAAGCCCTACAGTTTGGCTTCAGTTTTCTCTGGTGGACATTTCTCTGGTTCTAGGACGACTTAAAATTCATCTCATCTATGGAAAGAGAATAAATGAGTTTATGTATTTTATTTCATACAAATGAGCAGCCTGGAAAAGCATGCTGGCTTGGCCTCTTTTGCTGCCGTGCAATTACACACTGGATTAAGCAGTAAAATTACACGGCAACCACAAAGTTACCTCATTACTGATTTTCACATGTTCCTTCTCAGAAACATCCAGCAGCCTCTGCTGTTGGATACTGTCAGACAAAGGCTTGAAGCGGAATTTGGAGCATCGAGATGTTAAAGGTTCAATTATTCTGGAAGAAAGGAAGGAGAGTGGTAAATGAATGCAGGGGTCAAGTCCTCACAGACCAAGCTAACAAAGGCAGAAAAGGTTTAAAATACCTAAAACTTCAGTGCTATAAATATTAAAAGTGAAATCCAAGTATTGTTTCAGGCTTGCATGCACATAGTGACATCTCTATTAATTGAAAACTATGAAAATTTTAAGCAGGGAAAAAATACAAAAGAGAACAGAGACCAGACAGGAAATCCAAATAAGCAACAAATTCCAGGTGTACCTGCTGATGTAGTTACAAATAAGACAGAAACGTGTTGTTTTAGATTCTTTCTCCATTGTGCGTCTTAAGGCTGCCTGGGCTGCTGAAGTCATAGAGTCTGCTTCATCCAGGATCACAATTTTAAAAGGAGGACACATTTTACCACTGAAAAATTAGAAATCCGTTATTCAGCAGACATGAAATGTACAGACCAAGGGAAAAAAGAAAGAAAAACAAACAGAAAACTCACTGCAAATAGCAAGTAATATTTTATTTAAGCATGTATCCTTGAAAAATAGAACAGATTCAGAGGTTCAATCTTTTTAAAATTATTTTTAAAGACTAATATTTGTAATAGAGTCCCCACTGAGTTCCCATAGAAAGACCAACACTTGAATACTGCAAAAGTCCTCTAAAATATGTATCTTACTGTAAGCTGCTTCTTTTAACACCTCATGTAGCTCTTCTTTTTACAGTCTTCCTGATTCTCTAAACTCCTAAGAGTACTCAACAGACTGATTTCAGAACATAATACCATTTTTTTTGTCAGGCTGTCTTGGCATGCAGTTTCCTCCTGCTACTTTCCACAGCCCATACACAGGGCTTGACCTGCATTGGGCTTCCCATCACCTAACACCAGAATCCCTTTAGAAACCAACATCCATGTTGTAGAAATTCCTGCAGATTAGAAGGACTAGGAAAGCAACTTCAGGCACAATTTAGCCAAAGAAATTTTTCTATGGTAGTCAGACAACATCTGCAAAGGCCCAAACCCAGAAGTCTTGACCTTATGCAGTTTTTGCTGTCTGCCTCCAACGCTAACAGCAACAGTAAAAATCCTCCTCAATGTGAAATTCCATGAAAAGCTCAGCCAAAGCACTGTGTGTTGCCAACTTCTGGGCAGTGCTGACCCATCATTTCTATTGGAAACAAAACCAACCACATGCTTTGTCCTAAGCAGGAGGGGTTTGATCCAGCACTTACTCTGAACGGCTTCCAGAGGCTGTCAGCTGAGCAAAAGCCTTCACCTTCTCCCGGATCACTTGTATCCCACGCTCATCAGAAGCATTTAACTCAAGGACTCTTTGCCGGAATAAATCAGGCCTGCAAAAGTTTTATTACAACACATTAGCTGCTAACCCTTGTAATGATATGTTATAAAATATAACAACAACCCTTCTGGCTCTTTTGAACAGCAGGGATTATTTTTGTCAGCATTACTACATAATGTTGTTAAAAGACAGTTAAGTTGAGATCATAAAATGTTAAGTATGAATTTCCATTAGCTATTTTTAGAATCTCCTCCCGGGCTAGAGAAAACAATGAAGTATAAAATTGCATCAGTTAACCAGGAAAAAAAAAAGTAGGAAGTTGGCTTCATACCTTCAGAGCACTACATTACATGCCTTTTTATGTATATCCCGTGAGCAATGTGAAATAACAAGGAAAATGCCACAATACAGTCCCTAGCAGTACTGCCAGAATGAAATACCCAGAAAGTGCAAGGCATGCAGTATTTTCCTGCAGTTCCATATTCCATTAAAAAAAAAAAAAACAACCAAAAAAACAAACCAACAATTAATACAGTGGATTTTAAATCCTGGGAATTAAAATGGACTCACAATGTGGAGTTGTCTTCCTCCTACTAAAGTAGAAGTGGTTATCTCCAAAAAACAGTGAGTCAAAGATTAAAGATGGCAAATGGGATGGGGGGAGGTATCAAATTCAGCATTACATTTGATTATAACATCAAACCACCTTCTCATCCCTTTTTTGCTTATAGATCATGGAGTTCACCACCCAAAAACTGCCAAGTGTTACAAGTGACTTAATGAATGGTATACATGCTGAATTTTAGTCTGAGTCCCAAAAATACTTTTCAGACACAACTCAGTGGTGCATAACAGTCAGATATTTTATGAAGCATTTTGAGATCTATGTGTAGCTAACAACTTACTAAATAAGCCATAAAAATTGTAATTCTTTTACAAAGTTCAGTAAGGCATATGCAAGCTATATTCTTTCCATACTCTTTGTTAGGGGGTTACATGGCTGCCAATCTGAAGTCTATACTGGTAACAGGAATCAGTGACTTGTGACAGCACAAATGAGAAGGAAATCTTATGTTAGAGCTGAATTAGAATATGAAGATATTCCTGAAAAAGCACTGGGAGCTACCTGAGAGTAGGCAATGAGCAGAGGCACTTCATCACATGATTAGGAGACATGTGACACCTGATTACAGTGAAGCAACTTGATTCCAGCTTACCCAAACAGTTCTCTAGCAGCTGCTAAAATAGTGGAAGTCTTTCCAGTTCCAGGTGGGCCATAGAACAACAGATTGGGAAGCTGAAACAGAAAGGCATCATTTTTAAGAAAAGCAAATTAAAAAAAAAAATCCACTAACAGGAAAACCTACTGACAATCTGAGCACCTAACAGAACAGAAACTGTCTCTTCCTCACAGTAAATAACAGCAAGTCTTTCACTTCCAGGTCTCTAAAGGAGGACAAACAAAAGTTGCTGTTTATAGCACAGCATGAACGAGTGTTCTTTGGTGGCATCATCCCATGTTCCACCCAAACTGATATTCCAATCTATACCTATATATACAGTCCAGGGCATGTCTGAGATCATTAAAGTCTACAGAGCTTACTGTTCTGATTGCAGTGACACCCAAATGTACCCAAGAGTGGCCTTAGGCAGCCTGGGTACCACCAGCAGTGCAGATGGAACCATCCTTTGCTTTCCCAGCTGCCCAGGCTGCCTGTCCAGCCAGGCTGAGGGTTCTGTGCTGCCCCAGCTGCAGGGCAGCGTGGATGGACACAGCCCACAGCCTCCAGGGCACCGTGCCAGCAGCTCACTGCACGGCCCTGGCAAACTGCTGCACCCATCCAAGGGCTCTGCAAAGGAGACCCCTGCCATTTCTTACAGAAATCACATTAACTGATCTTTAAAATAATGTAATTAACGACCTCAGCATGAAAAATACAACTGCATTAAGGAGATCTGCTGACACAGGAAGATCAAAGCACAGCAAAGACTGCAGCAATATTTTTAGGATGACATTTAGCAGCACAAAGCAAAAAAAAAAACCTCTCAATTTGAGAACATAACTAAGTATCAGCTAGATATCTGAAATTCATTAGATGGAATGAAACATAAGTGGTTTTGTTTTGTCTGTCAGAGGAACAGTACAAGCCTGTGTAACATGGTGGTCCTAACTGTGCACTTTTAATACAGATGTAAATTATTAATACAAACAGGTAATGAGCTGCACACAGTTCAGGTCATCCTTAGACAAGGCTGATGAATCCAAATCAGGAAAAGTGATTAAAGGAGTGAAAAGTCTATCTTATGAGAAGTTCTTTTTGAAGAGTTTGACTTAGTTAGCATGACTGATCTCCTTAAATACATCTGAGCAACACAAAGAACAGAGCTGGCATAAACAAAATTTGTATAAGCCACGACTGAATTTTGGCTGAAATCAAGAAGCTTTTCCAGCTGACATAGGAGGGATAGTTTTCTATATTACTATTTCAAGCAATCACTTTTATAAATAATCACTTTAAAATTGCTGTCTTTGACAATAGGGGATGTTCCACTTCTACATCCTTAAAACAAGAATCCAAAAGTTCCCTCCAACCAGTAGCCAAAAGACAAACCTCTCAGTCTGACTTGATTTCTAGCCCTTGATAAGCATTCTATTTTTAAAGAGTCAACTAAAATTAGATTAGAGAATTCTATGCTGAATACAGCATGTAATGCAGACAGAATGGGAACAGCAAAACCAAAACTACCCAAAGAGCAGAGAAAAATGCAGGAGTACACAACCTATGATCAGAAAATGAAATAGAGACAATCAGTTTGGTAACAAACATCCCATTTCAACAACTAAGACAAGACACAGAGCACAGACTCAGCTGTGTATGTACACTAAAAGCAGAGATAGAAGAATTTCAATCTTCAATCAGTTTCTAGTAAATAAATGAAATTCAAGTTTTGCCTGCTCTTTCTGCCAATCAATTGTTGTTTGTTTCCCTAATTACTAACAAGCAAACAGCATCCCCTACTAACAAACATTTTTTCAAGTTTAGATACCACAATAGCATTATCCCCCCCTATATTTTATGACAGCTCCAGAGAGATGAAAAGTTTACTGAATGACAGCTGAAAATTCACCAATCGCTGTGCTAGGCTGGCACATTGCAAGGGCAGATGTTTGTGAGGAGATTCATAATTTCATGCCTCTGTACTAATTCACACACTACTGTCCTCAAAAAAAGCATAAGCAGGTAAAAAGTTTTAATTAGAATCTGTTTCCTAATGCCATTACACCCCAACTTCATCACTGTTCCTGTTTCAACCTCATTTATGCAGGTTTCACACTTAAGTATTTACACCACTTTTCACCAAGCACAACCTAATCCTTTCTGTAACTGTGGCAGTATTTTTAAATAAACTGCAACCTGATCTGGTTATCCATTCCTCCAAGCTTGCCAGGAGTAAGCAGGATACCTGCAGGCATCACTCTGCTCGTAGGAAAGCTACCTCATAAAGTGCAAATTTCAGATGCTTTTCCAGAAGTTTCAGTACAAATGAAGGTGTAAGTTGCAATGATAATCCTACACTCTCTTTTCAGTTATTAAGGTACCATGAAGCAAATGAAAACTGAAGAATATCAAGACCATTTTCAGTTTCTTTGCCAAAAACCAGTAACAAACCAACACTCCTAGCAGACAGAAATCAGTTTCTCCAGTTCAAGCCCCTCTGGACTCTGCTGTCCCCAGTTTCTAACAGGACCATGTGTGCCCTTACAGATGGAGGTATATTGGCTATAGGGAGCTACAAGTCCTCTGTTAGTCCTAGGGAGTTACAGGTCCTGCTCCATTTGGCAGCTCCCAAATCAAGGCCAACAAATACAGGCCAATGAGAGAGGAGTGACTCTCCATTTCCAACACTGTGGTTTAAATAAAGCACATTACTCAAACCTACAGTGTTGTCACAGCTGTTTCTTTGATCTCCCCAGATCCCCAAACTCAGTAAGAACCTCTGCAGTAATGTGGACTTACTGAAGTACTAGCCACCTCACAGTTTCAATTACACTTTTGCCTTTTTGACAGAATGAGTTCTTTCAAGAAACTAATAAAAATGTCTAAATTTAAAAAAAAATATTTTAAAGTACTTGCATGATTTTGATCTCAAATGCCCTGCTGAGTTTGGGTAGCTGTGGCAAAATACAAAGCCTCTAACCAGAAGCAGGAATTATAATTTGTCTTTTCAACTCAGGAGGCCAGAAAGTCAACACAAGTGCACTAGGCTCAGAATCCAAGAAACACTGCTGATCCACAAGCTGTAGGGTTTTAAATAACTGTTGCTCAAAATAGAACTTCCCAACCCATCACCTAAGCAATGTTACACAACCAATATGTCCAGACAGAATAGGTGGCAGCAGCTCATTTCTCCTTTGCTGTTAACAGTTCCTCCCTAATTACCTCAACTCTGTAAATACTGTAATGCAGCAGCATTGCTGTTGAAACACTGATTTCTGGGGTACAACATTACCTGACAAGGTCACATCACAGGAGTATTCTCAAAGAAAACTAAATGTGGAGAAAGGAACTAAAGAAAAAAGTGCAACTCTTTGCCAGTTGTGTTGTACCAGTTTGGTTTTGGTTTCACATGCTCAAACAAATAAGGTATGTCTGCTTTTGCAAGCTTTGATTAAATGATTATTTTCAGAGAGAAACAGACTCATATCACTGCAGAGCAAACCAAAGCTGCAGCCCATGAAAGCAGAGAGCTTCTGAAGCACAGGTGTGACTGTCCTAGGTGAGGAGGAAAAAAAAGTCTCAGCATGTACAACAGAAGGAACTGTCACATTTGGAAAAAAGCAGAGCCATCTCTTGGATATGTACTTTATTTCTCCCATAAGCCCCTTCAACCTCCACATCAGCTGCTTTGGAAGAAATAACCACCAAACATACCAAATATTTACTAACTTTTTATCCAAAAGCAAATGCAACTACAAATGCTCTGCTCACCTCCACTCCTAGGTCACACAAGCCAACCCTGCAAGTGCCATACTTCGCTTCTTAAAGCCAAAGAGACTTACTTGGAAACTTTAACCCAAAAAAGCTTGGGAATCACTATCCAAGCAGTAGACTTGGCACTTAAATTTCTCTCATTAGACAAAATTTTTAGTGTTTAGCAGTTTCACAGAAGCACTGACGGATCACTTGAAATGTTTAGGAGTGACTGCCAACTCAGACTTGTCTGTGAAAGAAAATCTTCCTCCTCTTGTCTTAAATATGAATGTCACAAGTACTATTGGAGCAGCAGTGTGGAGACAACAAAAGCTTTTCCAAGTTTGAAACTACTGACAAGAAGTTTACCATTTCAGCTTTTCCAGAAAAATTCCAAACTGCATCATGGAACTGACAGCTCTGCAGTGTTCAGAGGACTGGAAATATACAAAGCTTTCCACATATATCACAACAGGATACATCACACAGGACCTACCACGAGGAAGTCACTTAGCCTGTTCATGAAATACCACTGTAAAAATGATCATTGCTGAGTTGGAAAAGAGAAATTTTTTGTTACCATTCACTCAAGTGTCTGTCTAAAAGTGCTGATTAGGTAGATGTTGTATTACACTCACATCAGCACCCTCCAGGGACTTCTTCAGCACAGCCACAACTTCATCCTGGAAGGCAACTTCATCCACATTTTTGGGGCGACTAAATAAAAAGACATTAAATAAAATTTATTCACTAACAAAGTTTCATAGGAAAGCTGAAATTGAGAAAAACATTTCCCCTTCTGGTTACATCAGGTACTGAAGAATTACAGTGAGCTTTGTAGTTGAAGTTAGAATCACAACAGGAAGTCTAATGCCTCTGGTCTGTATTACTGAAGCAATCTAATTCCTCAGGAAGCTGTTTGTCTTCTTCTGTTGTAAACACCTGTCTGAGGTGTTTTTAAAAGCAGAAGTGCAATATTTTACCACTTTCTGATAAAGGCTTCTCAAAAAACTAAAGCATTAAATGCATTCATACACCAAAACACAGCGATGAAACAGCACTGTTTGTACAGTCAAGATTTTGTGCTCAGTTCCAGCCGCAAAGGGCACTTACAGTACCTCACAGTCTGGAGTTGCCCCGTAACAGGGAAAGTGAAGCTGTTCTCCCTGGTGGGGACACCCACACCCGCAAAAGGACCCTTTTACTATGCACCAACTACCTCTCTATATCCCCTAGAGCCAACCTCCCCTCTCACACCCAGCACCCTCGCTGCCCCAGAGCATCCCTTACTATTTCTCCACCCAGGGGATGGGTTTGGTCCTCTTGCCCTCCCCGCTGCTGCCGGCCGCGCTCTTCTCCTTGG
>VXBQ01009297.1:622932-716272 GCA_013400175.1 Phainopepla nitens | reverse complement strand
GGGCGCTGACGTCACGCTGCGCGCGTTCGCGCACCTGAAGGGGCGGGGCTGGGGCCGCGCGCGCTGAGGGCGCCAAGCGGGCGGTTCCTCAGGGCGGGCGCGCGCCGCCTCACGAATGCGCGTTCCCGAGCGTGAAATAAAGAACAAAAAGACGCCCCCAAAAGAACGAGCGCTGCACGAGAGCACGCGGAGGAGGGACCTCTCTGCTCAGTGAGACCTGCTGCGGTCCTGAGGCGGGGCCTGCTCCCTTCCCCTGACGGCTGAGGTGCCTCTGGGGGCCCTGGAAGCGCCCTCGAGTGAAGTGAAACGAAACCAGGAGAGCCTGAGGCTGGCCGGGGCCTGTCCCGGGACAGACATTTGCGCCTTTCTGAGCGTCGGTGCTCAAACGTGCTCCGGCCCTCGCTGCTGCCGTGCGAGCAGCTCCCCCAGGTGTGCAGGCTCCGGCTGAAGTGAAAGTGAATCCTTTGTGTTTTTCCCATTATTTCTAATGACATCCATCGCAGCTTAGCCAGGAAAAAAGTAAATTCAGGAGTGTGATTGATGTGACAGATCCCTTTAACTGACGAAAAAACCTCCTGGTAGATGTGGCAGTCGTGATGAACGCCCACATTTCCATGTGCTGGGTGGCTGTAGCTTATCCTTCCAATTACACACCAGATTTGTGGCTAAAAAAATTGGAAGTATTTCTGCCACCAGCAGCTGGGTATTGTGTGGCTGCAGATGTTCTGCTTCCCTGTTTTCCCTTGGCTGCTCCTGGGCACGAGACACAGACAGAGTGGCCTGGGGAGCTGCAGTAGTGATCCCCCAGAATAGACCCTGTGGTAGTGAAAAGAGACTGGAAATGGTCTCTATGGCAACAGAAGAACAGCCTTTGGAAAAGGAGATGTGGGAAAAAATGTAGGCTGAAAATACATAAATCTGTCAGTGAGTCAAACCTGTAATTCTTGTCTGGGCAATTTTAAATAAGTTGTTTCCTCTCATCTGGCATTCTTCTATTGAAGAATGAAATCCAGATTGTAGTCTTAGCGAGAAATGCCCACACATATAATTACTGAAGTTGTTTTGTTCTAGATGAAAATGCAATGATTTTTTTCCCCACTGTGATTATATTGGGTACTTCCAAGTGGAAATGGTAACAAATTATCTCTGAAATCCGTTTCTTTCTGCAGCTGTGTAAAGCTTTGCTGTCTTTTTGAAGCTTTGTTCTATTTCTTGGTCTCTTTTCAATTCACTGTCCTTAATGGGGCCACCTCAAATGTACTTTGCATTTCACTGGCAGCACTGGATGAGCCTGAGGTTAAAGTCAGCAGTGGAATTTCCCTTCTGCTACATTAAGTGAACTTCATAAACAACTTTTAGTTTCATTACCTTAAGGAAAGTTTAAAATTCCAGAAAGGAGTAATGAAGCCCAAGCTTCTCTCTCTTGCTCCCTGTTTTATCCTCTCTCCCTCATATATGTAAGGACTCTATTCTATTGAATTGCATTCACTCACCATCTCAAGATCCAACAAGATCAAACTCAGTTACCATGTCCTCTCATTTTCTTCTGTCTAGCATTTTCCATGGGAAAGATTGTGTTTTACACTAGCCTAGTCAGTGCTCCTTGAGCTGACCTAAATGGGGACCCTTCCCAGTTGCTGTGGTTTAACCCCAGCCAGTAACTAAATCCATGCAGTCCTCACATATTTCTCCTGTCCCTCTGATGGGATGGGGAGGAGAATAAAAAAAAAAAACCTTAAAACTTGTGAATTGCGATAAGAACAGCTTAATAATTGAAACAAAGTAAAATATAATAATAATACTGAAGATCACAAGAAAAATAGCAATAATAATTGTAATGTAAGTGAGAGAGTGAGGAATAAAACCCCAGACAGGTGATTCACACAAAGCTGACCGGTCCCTGCCCGTCCCTGAGCAGTGGCCAGCCCCTCCTGGCCAACTCCCCCTGTTTGTACATTGGGCAAGACATTGTGTGCCATGGAATATCCCTCTGGCCAGTGCAGGCCAGCTGCCCCAGCCATGCTCCTCCCAGTTTTTTGTGCCCTTCCTCACTAGCAGAACATGGGACACTGTAAAGGCATTGTCTTAGGGTAAGCACTACTTGGCAACAACTAAATCATCAGTTTCATATCAGCATTATTCTCACACTGAATCCAAAACACAGCATTGGACCAGCTTCTAAGGAGAAAACCAAATCTATCCCAGCTAAAGCAGGACACCAGTCTTATGTGAGCCATTTGGAGATGTACAGCCACAGAATGAGGGTTCAAGAGCTCCTCTGACAGAAAACCAACGTGTCAGGGGCTAGTGACAGTAGCAGGGCAGGAGAATTGGTTAGGGGGAGGACATTTGTCCTTATAAGTTACTCTGCCTGCTGCCCTGGAGACCTCTCCGTGCCTCCATCAATCTAGACCTCCAGTCAGTTTACATGAAAGCTTCCTAGGAGATCAGCTCAGGGATTTTTATCATGCTGAAAATGGACAAGTGTCTTCCTTAAAATAAACTACGTAGAGTTTATAAAAGTAAGCAAGGCCTAAAAATTACAGAATCATTTCTGTTCAGCAGCTTTGTCTAAAATCCAGGCTTTGTTTTAAAAGAGGAGGGAGTTGAAAGAAATGAATACAATAAAAATAAGCATATGGGTTTTTGTAAAAACTTAACAGCAAACATTTATCTCCTAACTCTTAGCAGTGGAAGACTTCTGCCAGAATTATTTCAGCAACACAGAGCAGACTGGCACTGGCAGTTTTCACTGTCCAAGCTGCATAAATAAGACAAAGTTCGAAGCAACATGGCAAGAATGTTGAAGGTATCAGTGGGCTTTTTTTTAATTTTTTCCTTAGAAATAATAGGACAGCATTTGTCTCAGCTCAGCTCAGTAACTGTGGGATGTGATCAGTGTATCAAAAAGTCATGGCTAAGGTGGATACTGCAAATAGGAAAGTATCCATTCCTTCTCAAGACACAGGAATCAGAGGCCTGGAACTGAACTATCAAGTTTCAGATTTAAAACAAAAAGAAGTAGCACTTGTCACACAATGCATATTTAAATTCCAAGTCTTGTTACTAGCAAACTTTATGGCCATCAAAATTATAAGTAGATTAAAAAAATAGCTAGATAGATTCCTGAAGAAATAGAGTATTAAATATTATCAGTCATATGCAGACTTAAGCTGAGAAAGTCCCTGAATCAGAGATCACTGCAATCTGACAGGGAAATATTGGAGAGGGATAATCTCTTTAAGTGGCCTGTTTCATGCACTCTGTCCTGAGGGTATATTAATGATCCTCCTCACAGATGGGCCTCTGCCCCAGCCTGTGTCAAGACAGTTGTTCTGGAGCACAGAAAGTGAATGATTGATGTAAAAAAAAAGGTTTATGATTGGGAAGGAAGACAGGGAGAGGAGCAGAGAATTTTGCTAAAACTGGTATTTTGTCTTCAGTGGCCTCTTTTCCTTCTGAATGGATTTTACAAGGAGCTGTGCTCCTTTTCAAGTAGCTGAAACAGCATCTGAGGCAAAGCAGGTCAGGCTTTGCAGAGCTTAGGTGAGAGGCTAAGTGTGAGGGTAGAGCCTCAGGCGTCGCCAGGGGAGCTGTGTGTGCAGAAAAGGTGTTCCTGCAAGTTCTGGCAGAGAAGCCCAGATTTGTCCCAGGAGCTGACCGAGAGGCATCCAAGAGGAAAGAACAGCAGAGAAGCACTAGCACTGTGACTCTCTTAAAAGCCAAGCAAAAGCACTGTTGGTGAAGTGTTCCAAATAGAATAAAAGTAAGAAAATTTAAAATATGGAGTGCTATTTTCCTTTACAATGTGACCGATGTTCCAGAAAGGAAGCAGCACTCTGTGTGCCTTCTTTGTGAGTGAATCAAAGAGGTATCTGACTCACTTAACAGTTTCTTCTACTAATGGAAATGTGCTGCAGATCTGAGGTGCTGCCATAGCCAGTCAGAAGTAGGGACAGTGTAATTACCTTTCCCAATTGTGCCAAAAGTGTTCTAGTTCTTCCCAGGTAGTAACAGAGCTGCAGCCTTTGATACAGGGATCAACCAGGTCTAGAGCCAAAAGTTAAAGGGGGAAGGGGTGTGATACCAAAGTAGTACCAAAGTTTTCAAAGGAAGAAAACCTGGTAAAGGGATTCTAAACTTCTCTTTTATTCCATCAGGCTGCCTCTTTTTCTGCTGTGGAAATGTCTTCAGATGCACTCTGTACACCAGAAGGTGGAAATCTTGTTCTGGAAGGAGATTTTCATGAAAAACTAAAAGATGGGTGAGTTTGTAAAGGTTATGCAGGGCTGGGAAAGTGGGAATAATCAAGACAGTGAAGAAGATAGGCTAGTTTCAGGGATGGATCTCACTTCAATTCTCAACAGCCCTTCAGGCTCGGTTGGCTGAGTGTTTTTTAGTGACAGAAGGAAGATGTATAGCTATATAAGATAAAAATCAAGAAAAGATCTCCTTTATTTTTCCCTGTAAGAGTTTCCCCTTATACTGGTCAGGCCATAGAGTCTTATAAACACTTTTTGTTAGCAATGTGCAATTTATTGCTTATTAAAATGGCTTACAATGCTTTGGCCTCAGATGTTTGATTCAGGATCTAATAAAGAGCTGGTGATTTGTCAGGCTGTCACTCTATGGAAAAATCAAATTCTTTTGCCTGTTGGCCATGATCTTAGCAGTGGAACCGTGGTGTTTAAACAGACCCTGAATCTGCTTTCAGTGAAATCCCTGCCTGGAATGTAAATCATCATTCTCTGTACCTCTACCACATGTTTATCAGCAAGGGCTTTTATCCTTCAAAGGGGAAGTCAGTATTTGTTGTGGAAGTACTGGTTCAATTTCACAAGAAAAATTTCAGCCAGAAGTTGTTACTATCCCATCAATGGACTAAGTTACTTCAGCATCTTTCAACTGTTCCTCAAGTGACAGATACAGGGCTTTCCTCCCTCTGTGTCTCCAAGAGATCCCTGTAGGCTAGACTCCTATCTCTTCCCTTTCTCAGCTTGGATTTGTGGATCACCCATGCTTTTGCAACATTTTTGACTTGGTTCAGTCCCATGTGTATCTTCCATTTGAGAATTTGTAATGGCAATATACACAATGAACAGCAGCCTTTTTCTAATGCAGGCACTACTGAATCTTGGCAGTGTAAAGAAATCATCCTGTAAATGGTAAAACTAATGGAGTTTGCTACCCCTTGGCTGTGTTCTGCTGCCCAAACCTTTCCACCAAAACTCTCCCCTTTTGTTTATTATCACTTACATCACAAGGGAGGGACAGCACCCTCAACTTGCACTGAACCTCATTTAGCCTTGGACTGATCCCATGTAACTCACCCCACAGTTTGAGCTGGGCAGGGAGCAGCCAAGATTAATTAGTGAGTCCCTACTGCATCCTTCCCCCTTTCAGACTTTGTGTAACTGGCTGAGTTTCGGTGAACCTGTGAGAATTCCTCTCTCCTGAACTGGATTGCAATTGACTGACAGGTTCAAAAGCTAAAGGTGTCCTGGAAAGCTGGAAAGCAGATTAACATAGCAAGAAGAAATAATAGGAGAAAAGAGATCTTAAAATGGCAAATATCCACAAGTCTGCAGTTACTGATGCTGAATAACAATGTTGGTATAAGAGCATATGGTCTTAAAATAGCTGAGAATTAATTTAGCCAGAAATTAGACAAAGGCTCTCAGTTATCCTTGATGTTCTTGAACAGCCTGCTGTAGGAGTAGTGAGAGCAAATCATCTACTCTGCTTTTCAGTGTATTTCATTTATGAATGGGCTTATTCGGTGTCTGTGCCTCCAGAAAAAAAAATAAAAAGAAAAAATCTTTTAGGTGTCTGGAAACATGATGAGTTTTCTAGTGTCATGTTCCTACCTGCCATCTGTGACCCTTTAAGAAAAAAAAGCATCCCAGACCTTTCAAATCCCTCAAAAACTTATAGCTAGATGTCAGTCTGCTTCCCACATACTTTTTTCCCCCAGAAATGGGATCTCTTCCCTGGCTGGGGGAATCCTTTTAACATCAGTCAAGGTCTCTGCAGTTTGACCTTTACTGTCCAGATAGGCATTAAAATTTGATCCCAGAAAAAAATGGCTTTTGCTTTAATCCCAAAATGTTGGCAGGTGGGTGGCTCTGAAGTCATCCTTCTCATGTTTTCAGTCAGATTTGCTGTTAAACTAACTGAACAGAAGTATGTCAGGAACCTCTTGGCATAGTTGATCAGTCATGCAAAAATGAGGACAACAGCACAGGTGCTCAGACTGGCTTGTAGGTCAGCCAGCTGATTATAGGATTTTCCCTTCAGAGAGGTAAACCTTTTTGCAACACCAGGACAGCCACACTAACTGTGCTGTCAGATCCGACGAGCCCACAGGGGTATTTTACAGCTCCAGCTTTGGGTGTACTTGTTGTCAGGTTCTTTGGTGTGCTTTGAAAGGGGGACTTAAGCAAAACTCTGTGGATGGGTAGGGATCTGGATTTAGAGCTGAATTAATTCCGTGGGAATAGAGCAGGTCTGGCAGGCAGCTGCACCCTTCTCTGTTTTATCTCTTCCATTTTAGCTGTGCAGTAAGTTTTCCATGTTTCCGGAATTGCTTTGTTTGGAGCTTCAGGTAGGCTTCCAAGGATGAAGTGCAAAGAGGGGTGGAATGGAGACATACAAGTCCCTGGCTTGTCCTTTCTCGCTTCCTTGCCTGCTGTGCTCTCCCTGCTCTCGGATCGCAGCGGGGGCCCGTACCCGCGGGGCTGATGGAGCTTTCCCGTTGTCGGGCAGCCCGTTGCCCCATGGCAGCCACGCATCCGGGCAAGGCTCAGCCGTGCCGCAGGCACCGAGGGGCAGCTGCTCCCCACAGACCTGCTCTGGCCACCGAGGGCCGCCTGTGCCTGCCTGCCCACGGCCACGATGGCAGGGGAGCCCCGCCCAGCACCCACGGCTGGTTAATTCACCCTGATTCTCCAGTGCAGCTGGAGAGAGTCCTGGGGGTTCAGCCGGGATCCCGTGGATCCTGTCCGTGCAGGTGGAGCAACAAAGCCCCTGGCCTCAACACCCGTAAAACGCCCGGCGCCCCCCTCCCCCTCCGTGGCCCCGCAGGCAGGGGCTTCTAAGAGGGGGTGGGAGGAGGGTCTCTGGAGACATTGCGGGGTTCCACTCAACCACAGCCTGCGAGGCACTCGGGCCCCAGGGGCCGAGGGGGAGCATCGGAGGCTGCGAGCGTGTTGTTCTCCACTCCCAGGCGCGCTGGTGAAGGGAGCGTCGCAGAGCAGCTGCGGCTGTTCGAGCTCTCCTGCCAGCTCCACTCCTCCCGATGCCATTCCTACCTCCAGGATTTTTCCCTGACTCGCAGCATCACCATCCAAAAGTCTCCCTGGAGGAAGGTATCTGCTTGCTGGTTTGTCTCTTTATCCTTTGCCTCATCCGCGGGAGAAGGGAGAAAAAAAGCCATAAGCAATCAACTCGTCTGTTTCCCTCCCCTTTTACATTTCCTCCCTCCTGCTCCCTTGCTTCTATCAGAGGGGACAAAATCCCTGTCTGGAAGGAGCTTTTGAAGGTCCGTGCATGGATGGCAGCAAATTGGAAGAGGTGAGCAGCCGAGAGAAGATGTGAGAGCTGGAAGGGCCGTGCCGTGGGAGTGGTCCTTGCTTTGTGTGCAAGTGAGGCAGTGAGTGTGCAGCCTCCCACTCTGGGTGCATCTTTTTTTGGATGCTGTGTAGTTCCCTGTGTGAAATGCTTTTTTGGCTAAAAGAAGAAGAGATGTCACATCAGGAGCTCACCCAGCGACTGACTACGGTTATCACCCATGTGGGTAAGGCATCTTTATTTTTCTTCTTACTACATTTGTGTGGATTCGGGGCCCTGTTGCCCCAGGAGGTGGTGCTGCCTTTGTGTGACAATATCACACCTGTGCGTGAAACAGGAGCCATCAGCAGACTGCGAATCCCTGGCTTTGGGCAATTACACAGCCTTTTATTGATGATTTGTTTTTTCAAGCACGTTTTCTCTGAAAGGCAGGAACAGTAAGAGCAGCGTGTCCTACCTGTGAAGTGATCTGTGAAAAATACTCGAGCACGGTTCTTGCAGGGAGGTGGTGGAGAGAGGGGGGTGTGGGAGGATGCTGGAGCTACGGCAGCGCTAATGTGCTGTGCATTTGCTTGAGATACTGGAATAGCAGCCCATTCTCAGAGAATCTTTTCGTGGCTTTTGCTGTTTCAGGATTTCTGGAAGGTGCTAGGACAGGGACAGGATCTCAAAAGCTTTTCTCTCTGTCAGGCTTGATTTTACTGTTTCTAGCATTCAAATGGCAGTGAATACAGGTGAGGCCCTATGCCATGCACCAACATCCTTTTATGCATCCGAGCTGGATACCCACCTGCTGGCACTGGGGACTGCACGACCAGGAACTGAGGAACCTGAAACTAGCAAGACAGTAGGAGATGCTGGTGATTAAAATATCAGCTGGGAAAAGCTTTTGTGACCCTTTTTTGTTACCTACAGTTGAGTTAAAGCAGATTGCAGCTGTGTTGCATCACATATAGAGAACATTTTTAGTTGAATTGCATAGGAGCAAATTTTATAGCTGTCAGTGTTTGCAATGAATTATGTGCTGTGAATGCCAAAGATGTTGTACAGGTTCCTGAAATGCCTTTGTCACTGGCTTTGTTCAATCTGTATATGAAACAGAGTGTGACCAAAATTTGGCTTTTAGAGAATATATAAGTAAGAGTCTAGACCAACATTATTCTTTGGTTTGATATTAGCTATGGCAGCTGAACTAAGTTTAATAGAGCCCGTGCAATCAGTATCTTGCCTAAAGAAATAGCACAACAGCAGATTCAAAGTCAATAAAATATTTAAGACTAGGCCCCATCTCTCCAAAATCTTTTCCAGGATAACCTCAGCAGAAGCTTGGTATGGGAGAGAGTATGTTTGCCAGGAGAGCTTGCAGCAGCAGGCACTTCGACCCAGTAATGTGAGCATGAATTGCTTTGCAATTGTGCAAATTCAGATTGACATGAAGTCATGTGAACTCACATTTTTTTAATGAAGACTTGGAATTCAATATGAGGCATATTCCCTTTTTTTTTTTTTTTTTTTTTTAAAGAATATTTCGGGAGAGCCAAAAAGATTTGTATGTCTTCTGGTTTTCTTGTTAAACTCAATGCAGGTCCCCATCATCCATATTGAGGACTCTCCTTGATTTCAGACGGGATTTGCTAGAGGGAACATAGCGTTATGTTACCTACTCTCTAATAACAGAAAGTTGTTCTGGACACTAGAAATGTTGATGAACCTTTCCCCTGTTCTTTGCTTAAGTTCAAGAGAAGTTTCTGGGTCATGAGGCTGATGCTAGAGAGTCTTAATGGTTTCCTAGAGGTCAACCAGCAGGCCAGTCCTTGGGAGAGGAGTGAAGGTCACAGATCTTGTTTTTTTTTCCATTCCATACTGAGGCAAGATCCTAGCTGATCAGCTTCCATCAGGGAAGGATAATCCCACCATTTCCCTAGCCATTTGAAACCTACAAATCAGACCCTACTTGTGGAGTCTGCCTGCCTCTTTGTAGGCAGAGTTCATTTTTTATTGAATCATGTACGTGGTGCATTTGTGCAAAAATGGAAGAAAGCAACACTAAACACTTGTTATTGGCTGAAGGAGGAACAATTCTTCCAAACCCATGATGATGAAGCACCATGTTTATGAATCACATGTTGTAACATGGGTGCCCTAGCTGAATCAGCAGTAGCTTATTGGAAGAATATTTCCTGGGAAGCTGCAAGGATCTCTTGTATGTTCATTGTGAATCTTGACAGCTCAAAACAAGTGAAAGGGCTCTCAGACTTAGCAAACTGAGGGGATCCTTGGCCATTTGTAGTGTTTACTATTTTTACAACTCTCACCCTCGTATTGTCACTTGGACTGGTGGGATTCAAACTCTCTAGAATGTAGCCAGCTCTCGTTTGGGAGCACAGCTCCCAGCTCACCCAAGAGCAGGAGGGAAGAAATTAATTCACAAAATTTGCAAAATGGCAAACAAGAACTTTATGGGAATGTCAAAAGGAAAGATCTTTACATTTTCAATAAAACCTTTATGGGATCATTTTGGTCTGTGTGAAGTAATGACATGCCATTTTATTTTTAATGTGTCAATAAGAGCGTCACATAGTTAATTGCCTGGGGCTCAACTTATCTGTCCTGGGCAAAAGCTTTCATCCCTCATTAGCTGACTCACGTTGTGTTACACAGTGACATTATCCTGCTACAGACTTCATATATACAGCACCTGCCTCACCTGGGTCAAAATCAAAGCTTTGAAGATATTTTCCTGCTCCAAAGTAGCTCTCTTAACGTGGTACTTTTCTAGTACCAACCTGCATGGTAGCACATCTTCACAGAGTGTAAAACATCAGAGGACCAAATTAGATCTCTTATATAGCCCAGTGCTCCCTCAGCCTCCCTGGGATTATTCCTGACTGTCCTGGTGTGGGTGAGGCAGTGGGGCCACCTCAGGTGCCTAGGACAGGAGCAGTTTGTGAATGCTAGCAGGCTTTCTGCTTACTAGCTGAGATTTAGCAGCAACACTCCCCAATCTTGTTACCAAAACTGCGTCAAGAGTCTTTTTTAAAATTTACCCTACTTTCATTGAACTTGTTTGCTGGGAGGTGTTGGGGAAGCACTCACCAATTTTGGAAAAAGCGTGTCCTTTGGGTAGGTGGGCAAATGGCAGCTCTTCTGTGGTGGGGAGGGAAGAGCTTTGCAGGGTGACGTGCCTGGTGCCGACGGCAGGATTGTTTGCCTGTGGGAACACGTACAGCTCTTCCAGCCTGCAAGGCCCACAGGAATAGGCTTTTGTGCTCTCACTACCCACCCACACTTGGCAGTTGGCCCCCAGAAGTCTGATGCCAGCTTTGCTCTGTGTGGGCAACGTTCTGGGCACAGTTGCGCACACAAGCACCTCCACCCAGTGCCCTGTTTTCCGCAGATTTTTTTCTGAAAATGATTCTTATGATAGGATGGAGCTGCCAGAGCCAATGTAAGCTGTGTCAAAAGGCCAGCAGCGTGGCTCCTCTCTTGCCAATAAAGAATTCCACAGCACGCGGGAGATGGGGTTTTGTTAGAGGCTCCCCTTAATTCTCAATGAAGTTGTAAGAGCTCTTCCACTTGAAGTGTTAACTGGACCCAGATGAGCTGACTGTCAGTGTTCCTGGTAGGAGAGGCACTGATGTGAATTTGCAGAAAGCACTACATTGCACAAATGTTACATACAAGAAATAACCCCATATATTCATGTCAGCTTTTGTCTGATTTTTCACCCTCGTATTTCCCCAGTCTCTCATTTTATGATAAAAACAAATGAAAAGGAATTCAGGCAACTTGATGGAAATCAAAAGGAAAGTCTGTGACCAAAATTAGTTTAGGATTGACATCTCTGGACATAAAATTCCTATCTGTTAACCATGCTATATCAATTTCTATTATTCTTGGCTTAACTACTGGAGTTGAGGAGCGGTATAAAATGCCTGTGTGTGTGAGGAGAAGCTGTGTTATAATTTGGGACAGGAAGTAAAGGATGATACTGCATCTACCTGGCTGTGTGAGAGGAATTTAGGTCAGCAGAATGGAATAAACCGAGTTGGCACTTGTCCAAGGCCAGTGGCTAAGCATCACAAGTCACAGAATCTGCTTTATACTACAAAGCCACAAATAATCTCATATGTCACAGCTGGACAGACAATTGAAATGTTTCTGATATGTGTCTGTGGACATCAAGGACACAAAAAAGGGATATTTTAAGAAATTAACTTTTGAGGCATCGTATCAAGTTGGCCCTTTGCTACTCCTATGCAAAGGCTTAAATCAAATCAAATTCCTCTGCAACATAAAATTCTTGCCTTTGTTTTAGAGCATTCATGCATTTCAGGAATTCTTTTTGAACCATGGATTCTGTGTCTCTGTCCTACTTAGGGATTTCTGGTGCCCAGCAAGGGAAAACTGGTCTTTCCATTGACCACAGCACACGAGATTTCCTCACCCAAAATAATATACTGGCATGGGAGGGGCATCTATCACTGCATTCCCAATGAAATATGACAATAGAAAACTGCAGAAATGGGTTTGTTAAATTTACTTGGGATCTCATGCTTAGGAGAAATGCTAGGTTGAAGTTTCCCCATTAACCTACTATGAAATTTGAACTTTGATCATGTTATCTGCGTCTTTATCTCTGTACCCCAGTAAAGCTTTTGAACTTTTGGCCAATTTTTACCAAACTTAGTGAACTGACAAAGGTCAAAAATATTGAATTAATGCCAAGTATAAAAATAGTATCTGAAGAGAAAGATGAACATAGGGAAGAGAAGGGAAATAAGCTCATTCTATTAGACCTCAGAAATTCCATGTGGGAGGGTGGAATGTGGGAAAGGAGAGATAATAGAAATTAATCTTTTTTAGTTTCACAGCTTAAAAAAAGCTACTTGTTTACTTTTTTGTTCCTAGATTGTGGTTATTAATTTTACCCCATTCTATACGGCCTATTCTATGTAGCTGTTTTGCTGGAAACTGTTTAGTAAGGATCAGTTTAAAAGAGTTTTGCTAATGCTGCAAATTTTGTATGTGTAAAAAGTGGAAACTAAGCTCTCACAGAAATCCATGAAAAATGTGCAGATGTGCCTGGTGCACTTTCCAAGATGTAGAATATTGCAAGTACCACAGACTTGTTTAAAGCCCACATTCTAAGCTGGTTTGCAGAGACATTATCAGAAATAAAGATTATAAGAAACTGCTATGAGTTGGGATCTGGAACACTAGTTTGTCTCAAGGCAAAATATTTATGTGATAGTTTGGCTTCACGTTCAGGTAGACAGAGGTGACTAAAGAGCTTCCCAGAAACAGGAGCATGCATTAAGTCTGCTTCAGTTTCAGGAGAGAACATCTCAGAAATGTTCCTCTTCTACGTTCCGTCTCTTCCTTTAGGTGAATACATTTTCATATGGGATGTGATCCTGTTGACAGAGTTTAAGAGAAAATTTGCAATATCCAGGTAGAATACTATTACTTATTTCTTTCAGAGCAGCATGCCCTGAGGAGAGCCATGCAGAGCCTCAAAGAATTGAAAGGCTGCTTAGAGCCCTGTTTTCTCATTTACTGATACCCTCCCTAAAACTGGCTGTTACACCCTGAGCTTTCATTCTCATGCCAGTAAGAGACCAGGATGTTGGGGAGAAAAGGGAATAGGAGTAACTATGCACCATCTGCTTGCTGCAAGGTTTTCACACTTTCTGCTTACCCATGTTGTGATGGCAACTGTTGGAGCCAGGGAACTAGGCTGGATGGAACTGAGGTGTGATCCAATCTGTCAATCTTTAATTCACTCTCTCTTTCAAAAGCCTCTGCATTGCTGCTGTTAAATCTAATGCTACAGCAGTCTCCCTCTGTCCTTTATTTTCTAATCTACCTCAGTAATGACTCGTAGGTGTTTGTTGGCCTGGAGGAGTGTTTAACATATGAGGAAATTAGTAAAGGAAAGTCGCGTGGCAGGATCCAAGTTTAGCTGTGGTAGTGGTGATGCCTATGGTCCCTTCCACGGCTGTGCTTGCCAGACACCAGGTCCTGTACATCCTTAGAAACTCAACTGGCTTCTGCAGTTCATTTTTTTAGTGCCTGGAAAATAGGTGGGACTCAAATGAGTTATTCCAGGATGTCTGCTTCAGCTGAAAGGAAATCTGTCTGTTCGCTGTTTGGATCAGCTCTTCTCATGATTTTCCTGATGCCTCCTATGTTTCAGGCCTGTATTTCAGACAGTGTTAACCTTCTATTGGCAGTTTTAGTGGAGCAGAAAGCAGAAACCTCTGACTTCCAGAGCAGGCTCTTGCTAACACCATGTGGTGGTCTTTTGTTGGGTGCTGGGTTTTTTTTGTGGGTTTTTCTCAGCACATCTTTATTTTTTGGGGGGGTAAGGAGAGAGTTTGCTATCAAATAACAAATTTTTAGAAAGAATGCTTAGGTCAAAAGCAAGGGAAAAATGACAGCAGCATTCAATGAGCGAGTCAGACTGTGGCACTTCCCTGTCTGCTCTTAAACACTCCAGGGCAAGCCCTGGGTTACCTGGAAGGAGGAAGCGGGAGGAATCTCCAGGGTGAAGCAAGTGCAAGAGGTTTCCTCCTGTGTGAGGTCTCAGAGTCAGGCACAATTAGAGATGCTGGTGCTGGCAGAAGTCATTCCTTGCTAACAGGGCAGGCAGTAGGGACCGTTCCTCATTGCTAAGGCCCAAGCTTAAAAAGCAAGTAGGACCAAAAGGAGGCAGAGAGGAGCCCCTGTCTGATCCCATCTCTGTGGCAGAGGGGAGCTCAGCTGGCCTCACTGGAAATTAAACTCAGCTGACATCTATCACATTGCCTGGCAGCTCATTAAATACAAGGGCCTTTTTCCACCTCTTGCCTCATCTTTTATTTAATTCCTTTTTCTTGCCTTCCATATGGTGCCTGAATTCAAGAGTTCCCCTGAGAGGACATTTCTCTCAGGGAAACAGGATCAGGATTTGGGAAGGTACTTGCAGCACCAGGTCATCTCAGTGAGTAGAAAATAAGCTAGTCAATTGCATTGCTGTCACTCTTTTCCCCCTTCTGTACTACATTTGAGGCCTCTCTTAGTTCCAAGGCTGGACTTAGCATTTGATCTAGGATGAACTTTTCTGAATGGGGCCCAAGTGACTGCTAAAATAGTTTTGACAGCACAGTGTCTGGTACATGACATTAGTCCTGTCTGTGTGTTTTCCCCCATTCTTCAGAGCTGGGCTTGTGTTCAAATTCTTGGGAGAAGAGAAAGCATACATCTTTTGGGTTAATGCTGTGCTTTAGCCTGGCTAGAGGCCAGGCTGGCCAGGCTTCTTCTACCTCTCTTTAGAGTTCAGCACAGTAACATCTGGATTGCCCCAGGTGGCCAGAGGGTCAATGACTCAATGGAGTAATCGAAGTTCTCAGCAAAGCTGCCTGATCCTGCTCACGTGATAAAATGCTGGAGAATGATGTGAAAGAGATAACATGGCACATGGATCATTGCTAATCAGTGACTCACACTAACCAGTGCAGCAGACACTGCCAGAATTGAAACCAAGAAACAGAAGGGAGACAGGGTGAAGAAACAGCCAGCTCTTACATGCATAGAGGGAAAAACATCAGTTGTAAATGCCTTAAGTGATCTGTAAGTCATGGCATGGAAGGAGGTACACTTAGGGAGCAGGAACACTGTAAAAAGCTCTTGAGTTTAGTGGAGCAAAAGACAGCAGGCTCCGCTTTGGCGTGGGGACAGATGTGTAGGGGACAGTTGGGTTGAGATCACAGTATCTTCAAGCTCCACTGTCATGTAAGCACAACACAGATAACATCTGTGAGTCAAAAAGCATAACTCCCTCTGAGGAATGATTGAGCTCATGTACTGGAGGAGGGCCATGTCCAGCATGTGAATTCAGGCCAGTAAAGTCTGAAGCAACAGCATTCATTCAAGGATGAAGTACATTACATTTACATGCACCTACCTCTTGTCTTTTGCAGTGTAGCATTGCAGAAGGCTGATGCTTTTTCAGCAGAGTCCTGCAAATAATTATGCATTAATGAATTATTCTAAATTTAATTCTGATTCCTCCTGTTTTCTATTAGAATATTTCCTGCAGTGTAGTACAGAATGAAGTCCTGAACTGAGACAGACAAACATAAATTTCCGTGGACCCTAGGATTAGTTTACAAAGCGACTGTTTTCTTTCTCCATCTTTTCTAGCCATTGCAGGGACCTGACAGTACAGTACAATATCCCCCAAAAATGGCCAGGGGAAAGACAGACTACTAGGATCAATAATCCATCCTGTCATGAAATAATTATCTATTTTGTTTGCCAGAACAACACACATACACCCACACACACACTCCAGCTCAAAAGCAGTTTTGCACCTGCTCTGCATTGTATTTGGTGTGTTCTTGAAAATGCACTGTTCCAAAATCACTGCTGTCATGACCTTTGAGTGCTGAATCTTTTGGGCAGTCAGGAGCTAAACAAGCACAGCCAAAGCACTGAATGTCCATGCCTTCATGGAGACTGCTATTCATTTCAGTGTCATTTCTCTGCCTGTCTCAAAGGGGGATTGTGCCCATGGTTTAGCTCCAGTGTAGGGTACTGCCATCTCGTAGTAGCTCGCCTGCTCTGAGCACACAGGGGCTTGTTTGGCCCTTCAAGGCAGCCAGCCCAGGCCTCTCTTGTATCTGCAGAGCTTCCCTGATTCCAGAGGTACATGAATGCAGCACAGATGAAGTTCTCTGGGGACTCAGTTGCAGTAAGTGCAGGACTATTACGGTAAATGCAAAGCTGACTCTATGGAAGTTCAAACAGAGACACAAAAGTCCTTTTTGGAGTGTTAGCCCAATGTTATTTTGATTTTAAAAGTCACTGGTTCCTGACCTGGATTACTCAAGCATGGGAGTAAAGGTTAAATTTCTGCAGAAGCCAAAATTCTTTGAAATATTGCAAAGAGGTGATGGGAAAGGATCTGTCATCAATATTACAACAAAGCGGCTCTGATCCAGAAGGGTGCAAAGAGCTCTTTATTTTTGTGTGAATATGAGGAACTGCTGGTGCTCAGCACTCTGTGAGACCAGATATTTTTGTCTGAGTGTACTCAGCTGTAGCTGACCCAGCTGTAGCCCCTGCTGCAAATAGGTGTAAGAGGCAGCACAGAGTTAGCACCTACTGTCGGCATTGTCCTGGGTTCATATGGGGATCCTGAGTTAGTTTGTCAGAGCTCAAGGAAAGCCAGGCTGACAGGATCTGGATTCAGATTCCCCACATCCATGAGTGCAACCTGTAATCTCTGTGCTTCCAGTTAGCTCCATCTGTGTCTCAAAGATCTTGGATGGAAACCAGCAGCTCTTATCCTGAGACTGTTTATGCATGCACCCGTATCACCAAACGCGTGAGCACCCCGATAGTACTACAGTGGGGCTGCATAGTATCAATCCATATATTAACACCCTAAGTTACAGAATTCATATCAGAATCTGCCACTTCCACAGTGCAGACTGTTGCCCAGGGCAACAAGATACGAGGGGCTGCAAACCATGTAGCTCTTGCTTCCTCTGCGTGACCGGGAGCTGTGTGATTTCCAGTTTCCCTTGGGCAATGAATTGTCTACAGCTGGCCCCAAATACGAGAGCACTTATCTGCAGTTCCAGGACATAAATACAAGACAAACAATGCTGATGAACAGCATTGTGGGCTGCCTGGCAACAGCTGCTGATAGGATCTGACTCTCTTCTTACATGCTTTGAGCTCCAGAGATTTTGTAGGAATTACTCACACTTTACACTGGAAAACCACTTGAGGTTCAATGTGAAGAGGTGAAGAAAATCTAAGACCAGAGATGGTATCTTTCAGTATTCCAGGAGAGTGACTTTTGCCTTTAAATTCCAAGACCTGTAAGAATTTTAGTTATACATAGCCAGGCAATTAGTCATGTCCAATTATTATTGCTGAAATATCTTCAGTTTAATTATGACTTTTCAGGGATGTCCACATGCTGACAGACAGTGTTGAGGAAAGAACTGCAGCAAACACACGCAGCTCTAGTAGCAATGATAAATAGAAATTAGATGATTTGGATGTGAGAAGTTTGAATATGCTGCCTGTTAATCATATGTGTTACAACTTTAGCACTTCAAATGCGTTTTTGTCTGGCATGGATTTCATATTCTCACCGAATTGCCGTGGATAGAATTACTATCAGGAGAGTTTGCTTCTTGTTTTCAATCAATAATCCTTCATCTAACAATGCGTGACTATAAATATTTCCCCTCTATAGGTCTGAAGTTCACAGTTATCTATTACACTGTGGTTCAGAGGTCTCTGAAGCCAAGGCTTAATTTTTTGAAGGGATCAATACTGGTGTTTGCAGCATAAAAGCCAAAGCTGATGACATGCATAGGAGCCATACTATTGCAATATCCAGAGAAAAGGTTATTTCAAACTGAAATAGCTGTGGCCTTAGCATGACCCTGAGCTGTAAGCAGGTGCATAGCTGATCAGAGAGCTCCTGCAAATTACATGCCAGTTGTTGGTGCAGGAAAGTTCCTGGGCAAACCTGAATAATCTTTGTTATGGTGATCAGCTTATTCTATGAAAACAGACTTCCTATTTTTTTTTGTTTAAATGAGAGATTTTAAACTATTCTCAACACTTCATCTTTTTCAGATATTTGTACTGTTATCTGTGTCTAGTTTCTCTTCCCCTTCCATGTTAACAAAACCAGGAGAGGCTTCACAGCTGGCTTGGAAGTCGCAGTTCTGTTTGAGGTTAACTTTTTAATAATTTTTGTTGATAGCTTATAAAAATCCATCTTCCTGGTTTTGTTTTCAGCTAGGGGTAAATGCAGTTTCAGCAATGTGCAGTTGTCATTTTAGATCATGTTGAATTACACTCTGGCTATGCAGCAGAGCCTTGTGCATCATTTTATCTTGAATGGGAGCAGAGAGCTGGCAGCAAGCGCCCTGTAAGGAGCAGAACTGGTTGGACAGAGCAAAGAGGAGCTTATCAGTGTTGTTTTGTGCCCATTCTACCCCAATATCTGTAACAGCACCTCTGTACAGGTCACACACTGCCTGCCTCACTGTGCCCTTCAGAGCTGAGGTGTCACCTCCATGCGAGGCTTTTCCAGTCCAGCGATGGGAGGGAGAAATGAAACGCAAGCAGTCATCCCCTGAATCCCCTTTCCAGCAGGATAGCGGAGCACGGCTGCTGCCTGGGGAGGGAGTGTGTGTGTGTGTTGGTCTCAGGAAGAAGCTGTGCCAGAGCAGCCTCCTCCGCCGCGGGGGAAAGGGCAGCAGAGGGCACAGCAGCACCGTTTGGCACTGCAGTTTCCAGTGCCCCAGACCCTCAGGGATAGCGCCAGACCTTTCTCAAATCAGCTGAGAGGCAGGGTGTTACAGAGCGGAGCAGAGGAGCCTCTCTCCGTCAAGCCCCTTTTCCAAGAGATGCGATGGCGCTGCCGGGTTTGGTACCCACGAGCTGCGCTCCGTTGCTGGAGAGATCCAGGCTCCCAGCGCCGCCGGTGTGCGGAGGAGCCGCTGGAGGGCGCGGCGAGGAGCCCGCAGAACCGGCCCGAGAGGAGCCCGCAGAACCGGCCCGAGAGGGGCCCGCACCCAGAANCAATGAATTGTCTACAGCTGGCCCCAAATACGAGAGCACTTATCTGCAGTTCCAGGACATAAATACAAGACAAACAATGCTGATGAACAGCATTGTGGGCTGCCTGGCAACAGCTGCTGATAGGATCTGACTCTCTTCTTACATGCTTTGAGCTCCAGAGATTTTGTAGGAATTACTCACACTTTACACTGGAAAACCACTTGAGGTTCAATGTGAAGAGGTGAAGAAAATCTAAGACCAGAGATGGTATCTTTCAGTATTCCAGGAGAGTGACTTTTGCCTTTAAATTCCAAGACCTGTAAGAATTTTAGTTATACATAGCCAGGCAATTAGTCATGTCCAATTATTATTGCTGAAATATCTTCAGTTTAATTATGACTTTTCAGGGATGTCCACATGCTGACAGACAGTGTTGAGGAAAGAACTGCAGCAAACACACGCAGCTCTAGTAGCAATGATAAATAGAAATTAGATGATTTGGATGTGAGAAGTTTGAATATGCTGCCTGTTAATCATATGTGTTACAACTTTAGCACTTCAAATGCGTTTTTGTCTGGCATGGATTTCATATTCTCACCGAATTGCCGTGGATAGAATTACTATCAGGAGAGTTTGCTTCTTGTTTTCAATCAATAATCCTTCATCTAACAATGCGTGACTATAAATATTTCCCCTCTATAGGTCTGAAGTTCACAGTTATCTATTACACTGTGGTTCAGAGGTCTCTGAAGCCAAGGCTTAATTTTTTGAAGGGATCAATACTGGTGTTTGCAGCATAAAAGCCAAAGCTGATGACATGCATAGGAGCCATACTATTGCAATATCCAGAGAAAAGGTTATTTCAAACTGAAATAGCTGTGGCCTTAGCATGACCCTGAGCTGTAAGCAGGTGCATAGCTGATCAGAGAGCTCCTGCAAATTACATGCCAGTTGTTGGTGCAGGAAAGTTCCTGGGCAAACCTGAATAATCTTTGTTATGGTGATCAGCTTATTCTATGAAAACAGACTTCCTATTTTTTTTTGTTTAAATGAGAGATTTTAAACTATTCTCAACACTTCATCTTTTTCAGATATTTGTACTGTTATCTGTGTCTAGTTTCTCTTCCCCTTCCATGTTAACAAAACCAGGAGAGGCTTCACAGCTGGCTTGGAAGTCGCAGTTCTGTTTGAGGTTAACTTTTTAATAATTTTTGTTGATAGCTTATAAAAATCCATCTTCCTGGTTTTGTTTTCAGCTAGGGGTAAATGCAGTTTCAGCAATGTGCAGTTGTCATTTTAGATCATGTTGAATTACACTCTGGCTATGCAGCAGAGCCTTGTGCATCATTTTATCTTGAATGGGAGCAGAGAGCTGGCAGCAAGCGCCCTGTAAGGAGCAGAACTGGTTGGACAGAGCAAAGAGGAGCTTATCAGTGTTGTTTTGTGCCCATTCTACCCCAATATCTGTGACAGCAGCTCTGTACAGGTCACACACTGCCTGCCTCACTGTGCCCTTCAGAGCTGAGGTGTCACCTCCATGCGAGGCTTTTCCAGTCCAGCGATGGGAGGGAGAAATGAAACGCAAGCAGTCATCCCCTGAATCCCCTTTCCAGCAGGATAGCGGAGCACGGCTGCTGCCTGGGGAGGGAGTGTGTGTGTGTGTTGGTCTCAGGAAGAAGCTGTGCCAGAGCAGCCTCCTCCGCCGCGGGGGAAAGGGCAGCAGAGGGCACAGCAGCACCGTTTGGCACTGCAGTTTCCAGTGCCCCAGACCCTCAGGGATAGCGCCAGACCTTTCTCAAATCAGCTGAGAGGCAGGGGGTTACAGAGCGGAGCAGAGGAGCCTCTCTCCGTCAAGCCCCTTTTCCAAGAGATGCGATGGCGCTGCCGGGTTTGGTACCCACGAGCTGCGCTCCGTTGCTGGAGAGATCCAGGCTCCCAGCGCCGCCGGTGTGNCAGAACCGGCCCGAGAGGGGCCCGCTCCCAGAACCGGCCCGAGAGGGGCCCGCTCCCAGCCGGAGCTCCCAGAACCGGCCCGAGAGGGGCCCGCAGAACCGGCCCGAGAGGGGCCCGCTCCCAGAACCGGCCCGAGAGGGGCCCGCTCCCAGCCGGAGCTCCCAGAACCGGCCCGAGAGGGGCCCGCAGAACCGGCCCGAGAGGGGCCCGCTCCCAGAACCGGCCCGAGAGGGGCCCGCTCCCAGCCGGAGCTCCCAGAACCGGCCCGAGAGGGGCCCGCAGAACCGGCCCGAGAGGGGCCCGCTCCCAGAACCGGCCCGAGAGGGGCCCGCTCCCAGCCGGAGCTCCCAGAACCGGCCCGAGAGGGGCCCGCAGAACCGGCCCGAGAGGGGCCCGCTCCCAGAACCGGCCCGAGAGGGGCCCGCTCCCAGCCGGAGCTCCCAGAACCGGCCCGAGAGGGGCCCGCAGAACCGGCCCGAGAGGGGCCCGCTCCCAGAACCGGCCCGAGAGGGGCCCGCTCCCAGCCGGAGCTCCCAGAACCGGCCCGAGAGGGGCCCGCAGAACCGGCCCGAGAGGGGCCCGCTCCCAGAACCGGCCCGAGAGGGGCCCGCTCCCAGCCGGAGCTCCCAGAACCGGCCCGAGGGGGACCCGCTCCCGGCCCGAGCCCGGCAGAACCGGCCCATCTCTCCACTCCTGCCGCAACAGCATCACGTGCAAAGCACCGACAGCATTAATTCGGAGGGAACGGAGATCACCAGAGATAAACAGCGAGATGGGGGCTAAACCTTTGAAAATGGGGTACCCAAGTTCCCTCTTTAAGCTCTTCATCGAAACTGGGTTGTACTACAGGAGGACATCACTTGACTACATGTGTGCTATTCTTGATCTTTTTAGGAACAATAGTTTAAATTTCACATAAAGTATATTTTCTGTTTAGGAGTAAACACATCTGTTTATTTTAATCTGTAGAAAATAAAGGAAAGCCTAATCTTATAATAGCTTCTCTTTCAGCAAATGTAAGAATCTGTTGTGATTTTGATAACTTGATTAAACACTACAGAAGGTATTAAAAGTCTTAAACATCTGCCAGCAAATATAAAACCTAGGAATGTACCTTACAGAAAAATAAGACAGGCATTAGTATTGTTCATTCTCACCCCCCAGAGAGCTGTCCTATAATACTTGAGCAAAGATGGAGACATTAAAATGATATATCAGGTCTAAATTAATCTAACAAGCCTAAACTGCAGGTCAGGAACAGCAGAGAAACCAGCTGAAAGCAGCATCACCCACGGCATAAGGGGAAGGGAGTGGGGACCCTCCTAAATGCAGTAGCTGAAGCACTGCATGAGGCTGTGTTGGTGGGAGCCCCAGGTGAGAATGTTCTGGCAGTTCAGGCTGACTGGTGTACTCAGGACCCTGACTCCATGCTGCTACCGAATGCAAAATATTTTCTCTATAGAGCTCACATGCTCTAAAATACCTGGCATGTCCACTGCCAGTGCTGATATTTGGGATCAGTCACTGAGCCTGATTTTAAAACTCCTTGTTAGCATTTTGTTTTTATTTTACCCATTTGTTCATTCTTAGCAGTTTCAGTTCAGCAGCCTTCACTATGAGACCTGCTGACCCTGAATGTGTGCATAGTAATAATTAGACTGATACAGATAATGCTGCAAAATCTTAATGAGCAAAACTCTATTTTAAATTCAGTGGTGGAAAGATGGGGATATTTACAAAGGGTATAAAATAACATTGAGATATGCTGTATTGTGCCATGCTTAAGGCTACAACCAAGAAAGGGATATTTCTTTATTTCCTAGCTTTACTGCAGTAATTGCAATTGATCTTAGGCAAACTGCATGAATACATTTGGATTCAGTTCCCAGTCGAAGAATATTTTCCTTATACTTCATTATTTGTATTGAGATTTTAAAGTTCACTGGTGGGTTTTTACCATGCTTCTGATACAATTAAAAATATTGGGTTTCTTGAAGCAAGTATATTTAAACAAGAGGCAGGAAAATATTGTGGAGAATTATGTGCGTTTATGCTACAAAGGAGCAGCGAAGAAGTGGTTAAAGAGAGAGTGAAATGATTGTTAAGCCAATTCAAAGGACTCTCAAGCCAGTGGGAAAAGTGTAGATATATGCTTTCAGCACGTCCTCCCCATTTTTAGGCTTTTGTGAGGCAAAACTTTAGGTGAAATCATTCCTTCCCCCCCAAGCTTTCTTCAAATAGTTCTCAGATGCATATTCAAATAAATCTAAGCAAAAATATTCTTCTTAAACTGTATCCTTTTATTGGCAATTAGAAAGGAAATAGTCTATTTCATGGGAGTAACAATTTTTCTGTGGTGCCAAAGTGCTCAGCTGAGATTCACTGGAGAAGTACAAAGCATTATTTAATGCTACATGCCATGAAGTGAACTTATGCCTACTGGGACTAAGGTCCATAAATACATGTGGGATTTAGATACATTTTATTGAGTTAATCTTTGCTGGTCAGCAGAAACCATTTGTAATGGGGTTTCCTGACAGACTAAAGAGCAATTTCTTATCTCTTCAGAACACTGCACGACTCAGCTTTAGGCAATTTAAGTCCATGGTGCTGTTGAAGTCAAAGCACTGTCCTTATTTCCTGTGGGCTGGAGATCTAACCTTGTGCAGACAGCACTCAGCACCTCCCAGCACGTGAACGCTGCATGTGGGATGCTTGGAGTTGACAGGGAAGGTCTTTGTGCCTTAATGTTGCAGAGAAACCCTTGTGCTGCTTCCTGTAGGAAAAGTTCACTCAGGTGCAGTTCTTTGCTCTTTCTGCTCCCAAACCTGACTTACAGATGCCTTTTTTTACTGTGTGGGCATACTTGCCTGTTAATATAGATCCATGAATAATTTTAGTCTTGGTATGAAAGGAAATGAGGCTTTCATGCTCATGCTTTTTCTATCCCAGCTGGCCCTTTTCCATATAATTTTAGCAGCTCTTGCCTGGTTTTGACAAAGGATTGAAGCTCTTGGTTTCCTGTAAATTTATCCTATTTACATATTCAAGATTGGATATAGTGACAAAACCCAGTAATTGTGCTGGCTGAGGAGGAGAGGGAGTGGGCTGGGGGTGTGGTTGTGTGGGGTAACATCTCTCCCTGCTGTGCCTGTTGTTGATGCAGGGCTGCAGGTGGGCAGAGGTGAAGGAAGTGCACACATGGTGCACACCAATGCACGTGCTAGCAGGTTATCCATACCTTTATTTTCCTCCTTCACACCAGGCTTTGGTGTGACTTGGGAAATCACCCCATAGATTGTGTCTTTCTAGAACCTTAAATCTGCTACAGCTGGTGGCTTAGAGACAAAGCTGGGGTAGGTAAACCAGGCTGGGAATGGTGCAGGGGCTCAGGCTGTGGGTGGACACGAGGAAGGAACAGCTCTGCAGTATAATGCACTGAGCAGGACAAATTCCTGTTACCTGGGTGTAGGTGTGTGCAAGCATCCAACTGCCCTGTGTGGTTGCATCTGTGAATGCACACAGAGAGTGTTCCAGCCTCTCATTTGCCGGTGCTCAGCAATGCCTGTGTGGGCAGGTCCTTCAGGACAGACCTCTGATTTCTGACAGCAGTCCTGGCCTGGGGAAGAAAAAGGAGGTGTACTTCACAATTGCCAGAGCAGAGGGAAGAACTCCTCTTTGACTGATTTTATCCTCAGTTCCCTAGATGAACACAAGCTCTGCTCTGGGGATGTTAAAGGGGTATGTTTGATGTGTATCTGCCAGCTGAGAGCCCAGACAGGCACAGCAGTGTCTAGGAAAGTCTCTACAAGAGCTTCTTTCTCCTTGTGGAGTGCACAGAGTGACTGAGTGAACCTCAGTGCACAGACAGGTGGACAGGGAAAAATCGATAGTCCCTAAGGTCCAATCTCCTACCCCTTGTGGTAACTGATGTTGAGTGCTTGAGAGATAGCAAGAAAACATTGGAAAGGCCTTTCTGTACTTTGTAATGTGAGAAGCTCTTTCTTCCTGTTCAGCATCTGGCATGTGTCCAAAAGCCTGGAATATCAACAGCCCTTGTGATGCTCACAGATGCTATTTTTATCCCTGTGTCTTTCTGGTTCTCCTTTATGTGCTTTAAGTTATGAATTGCAAGCAAAAAAAAATGCTGTTTCCATCAGGGAGAGTGCACAGCTGCTCCTCAGGGAAAGAAGCTGTCCTGGTGGTCTTGGCTGCATGGATCCAGCAGCTGTTCTGCCCTGGGAGCACTCTAGAGGTGCCTTGCAGGGAGAAAATGGTGACAGGGGAAAGACAAAGGAATAGTGCAGTGACTCCAGTGCAGTGCTCTGGATGACAGCAAGGATCAGGGTTACCATGCCCTGGAGGTGACTCAGTATGTCAGTGGCAGAGTACAGAGAGGAGAAAACATGTTCCTTTCATAATGGCCAGAGTCTGTCCTTTCCAGCTGTCATGGAGCTGCTGGAGGGCCATGACACGAGGACTGTGCCATGCACTGGTGCTGCACTGGTGCTATGGTTTAGGAGCTGGAGAATGGGGATCTGCCATGCCTGGTTTTATAGATCACAACCTTCTCTGCATTACCCAGTGTCTCACTCATGTGTTTCTTTTGCATTTCCTTGTCTCTCAGTTTATTCCTGTGACTTTAAGCCAAGAGCCATTTACATTTTGGGTAGATTGCTCAGAAAGGCTCTTGGTCTCACTTAGGTCTGTAAACATTTTCGTCACCAAGACTGGAATAACTTTGCATCCAAGCCTAAACCCTGGATCCAGCTACTCTTTACCCCTGTGCCAGCTACACTTTGGTATCTCTGGGATCTGTTTTTTATCTTGCCAAGCAGGAGAGAAATGCCTTCTGTTCTTGGTGATCTGCTCTTAGTTGCAGAGATCAAGAGAAGTCAGAAACCCTGCAGGTGCAGCAGCAATTCGTGCCCACAGCTTGGTCTGTGAAGATTCTGCTCATCTCCTGATCTCCTGAGAATCTTATCTAATCCAGCAGTGATGTCATTGGCTTGGGGGTTTCTTTTTGCCTGCATTTTTGTTTGGTTTGGATTTTTTCTTTTTTCTTTTTTTTTTTAATGATGGTAATGGTCCTTGAATAACATTGATGTCTTCACAGCTTTGAGATGACAACAAAAGTTCTTTGGCTGAGGTTGTCCTTTGATCTTCACTACTCACTCCTGCTTTTGGCAGTTTGTGTGGGAGTTCATGTGCGTCAACTGTGGCAGAATTGTTGTTTCCCTCTGCTGAAGGTGACCAAAAATGTTTAGCTCGTCCGTTAAGAAATCACTTTAAGCAGATCAGTGTAATGAGATTCTGAAGCCATATGGCACTGGAATTAGTGCCTTCTAGTGCAGGAACTGTGTGTTGCAATTGCAACAGTGCTGTACGCTACAAGGAATTTCAAGAACAGAGATGTTTTATCCTCTGCTTGTTCTTTTAACTCCTTGGGGTTTAAAATTATGCCTGGGATGTAGCCCTTTATTAAAAAAGGAGGGAGAGGAAATCCTGGTCTACTTTTTATTAGTTGGAAGAAAATAAATGGAAGTTAATAAAACAGACTAGTTCCTATTTCCTAGCTGAACGCTGGAATGGATGTTACCTTAACAGCACCAAGAGTGCTCTGAAAATAAACCTTTGTGTCAGACTGCTGAAATGCCTCGTGCCTTATCAGATTCATGATCTGGGAGATGGGAAGGCAGAAGGAAGGTTATTGAGATATATACAAAATGAAAATATGTTTCAGCATAGCTATCAAAGATTAGTTCAAACATCAGATAAAACATCATGAAATAGAAAAATGTGAAGCTGGGGTTTCTAGAAAGAAATATAGATTATTTTCTTAGCTTCTGTGTGTATGAGTCTTTATAGTGGCATTGGATTTAGATTACTTATTTCTTAGATTTGTGGAATACTATAAACATAAGTGGGGGTGCTGCTGGTCTTCATGAATAAATAAGATATGTTTTGCTGTTGGGTTTTTATGTTTTGTTGTTTCTAAAATGTTGGTGGATAAGAGAGGTAATTTTTTCAGTCTCTTCTGCATTACACTTTCTTAATGGTCCTTACAAGGCTCTGATGGAAAAGCAACACCTGTTTCCCCTCAATTGCTTTCATGACTGTGTGGGGTAAGCTGCAAACACTGAGTGTTTTGCAGTGTTTTCTAGCTGCCTCATTTACACATGCAGCAGAAGCAGACTTCTTCCTTCCTCTGACACATAAATGCTGTTCTCAAACTCAAATCTTGATTCTGCTTCTTCTACATCCCTTGGGCTCAGCATCATTGAGATTCAACATGTTTGTTGGATATTTTGTGCTTAGCAGTGATACCAAAAAGCACTGCTTTTTGAGGCAGAAGCATGTTGTTTCATGAGAAGAGATATGGGGCTTAAACGGACTTAACTGAGCTGACTTTAAATTTGTTGCCATCCTCTGGCCACACAGTCATGGCAGCAGGCGCTTTCCAGCATCAAATCCAAGGTGAACTGGTATTTCTAATGAAACTAAGAACTGGTGCAGTTCTGCAGGCTGTTTTGGGTAATGGCATCTGAGGGTATCTGGGTCATGCGTTGTGGGATGGGGTTTCTTTCTTTCTTCATTTTTGTTGTGTGGGGTTTTTTTAATTTTTAATTTCTGATGACACTTTCTTACATTTATTTACTTGCTTATTCATTGACAGACCAACCCAGATTATGTTGCTAGGCAATGCTGGCAATTCATGACCAGAAAATATCCTCCTCCTTAGATTTTCCAAACATTTTACTATGGTTGTTTGGAGCAGAAGGAAAGTAATGCCCTTCCATTCTGTGTTATTATGGAGGAGACCCAGGGAAGCATGCTTACCATTTTCTGTACCTGTTCCCTGCACTGCAACCTTCTGCACACAAAGAGCAGTAACTTGCTTTGAAACAGACTGGTGCCTTTCAGCTAATGGAGGGAATTTGTGAATTCTCCATCATCCACACTGTCTGTGTGTTTGGTAATGTGTTACATAAAAGAACTTCTGCAAGGCAGCCCTCACTGCAGCTCCTGTGCAGATACAGCCAGAGCAGTACAGGTCATTTGTGTGGTAGGAAACAGGGCAGGTCTCAATGCTCCCATGTCAGGTTTTCCATATGTGTCAGGAGAAGCTAGCCCAGATTGTGAATGGGACTGCAGTGAAACTCACAGCAGAGCAAACAGATCCTTCTGTCCATCCACCCCAGCCCTAGCATCACAGCACTCAATCCCTGAGGTGACCTTTATGTGCCTTGTTGTTAAATGTGTAGCAGCTGCAGCCAGCTTATTTTTGTGTCTGGAGCTAGGTGATGGCAATGGTACCTCAGGCAGCAGGAGTTTGTATTTAGCATTGTAATGGATCAGGCTTTCCTAGGGAAAGACTGGGAAATTATTTTCGATCATTTCCCTGTTGTGTGCTGTGTAGCTACCTGTGCTTCCAAAGCTCACACTTAGGGCAGATTTCTTCTAGCATCCACTTCCAGCATTAAGCCTTGGAATGCAGCATGTCACAGATCCTCCTGTTCCTAAGCCATGTGGGTGCTGGTGGGGAACGGCATACACGAGGAAGGGTGGCAGACAGAAATGTATTTCCAAAAATGCTGGATTCTCCCTCACTGTTTGTCTCTGTGCAGGGTTGAGTGCAATTATTCTGTGTATGTCAGACAGGAATAGATTGTCAGAAAAGTTTATTTGCCAAGATGTGTCATGTTTGTCCGTGTAAGGAAGGACACTTTGAGCCTCTGAAATGAAAGAAAAGAGGGAGGAAATGTTTAAAGATAAAACTGCAGGGTGGTGTTTCTAGTTTTCTTATCCCATCATGAAAATTTTCTACTAAGTATTTCTGCCTTCTGTATAACTGCTCTCCCTATCTGTAAAATATTGCTGTCCCCTAGGGATTTCTCTATGGAAGCTCTAATATATATTTTACAAGTGCTAATGAATCAGGTTATTCAACAGCTCAGTACATCAATGTTTTCACTTTCCAGGCAGGATTTTGGCAAAGGCAAAGAGCACGAGAGTGAACAACTTCACACCACATAGCAAATTTGGAGGTGAGGGTAGTGCAATATTTTACCTTTAAGAGTGGAAATGTCCTTTATAGCTTCATTTCATCAAAAGAAGAGGTTCTGAGGCTCAGTTCTCAAGCCTGGTAGCTGTTTGACTACATGGCTAGTTTGTGTGTGCTGAGTTAGGAAGCTTAAACCTCTCTCCCTGTGTGGCTGAGGCAGCAGAGCTGGCTGGGGAGAAGCTGCAAGTTCGTGGAATGGGAAAGAAGTAGGGGTGGGGGAGTTGACTTCTGTATATTTCAGCTTACAGGCATTCAATGCAGTCCAGCCGGTTATTTAAGCATTTTACTGATGGCACCATGGGAGGCTTTTTTCTCCTGGACATCTTTGTCCCCTCTAGGTCATTCTCTGATTTGGGTTAATTAGCCTTCTACTCTCCCACTCCACATCTAGGGATCAGCTGTGATCTGAGCAGGCCAGGAGCTGAACAGCACTGCATGTTCTGGCACTATGTAAAGTGCCAACAGGTGTTAGTGACTGAGGCAGAGGAAGGCAAAGGTTCTCAGTCTGTGTGTAAGAACCTTGCAGGAAACTCAGTCTGTGCTCAGGTCACTGCAGTTGAGCTCTGGGTGGCAGCTCAGCCCTGATTCATTGGGTTCTCATTGTATTCTTTGCACTGTCACCAGTGCTGGCCTTGGGCCTGTTATGCATCTCCTGTGCAGTCCCCTGCCAGTCCTAGGGAAAGCTCCTTTTTAATTCCCTGTATCAGGATTGAGTGCTCTCTGTACTCAGGTCCCTGAGAACTAGTTTTATCATAAGGCTCTCTCTCTTAGCCGTGAGTTGTGTTATGGGAATTGTTAAATAGGAAAAAAAGTTGCCTTAAATATCCAGCCCCTTCCAAGGAGGATTTCTAAATGGATGTTTCAAATATCTGAGTTTGGTGTCTAACTAATGGATTCAACTTCTTTGTTTAAAAAAATTATTTAGGGGGTTGCACAGCTAGCGGAGCATGTCTGCCAGCAATATTTCCCTTGTCCTCCATTTGCTACTCTGTTCATTTTGATTATCAGATCTTATGAGCAGGGACTGTGCACAGCAGCAGAGGGCTTTTCTGTGCAGTTGCAGCCTCCCAGTGCCACTGCCAGACGTGTGAGTAATTGGTTGAGCAGCTCTGCAGAGCAGTCTCCTTGCACCGTCCAAGCTGAAATGCAGAAGTAAAAAAAATTCATTCTCAGAGATGAAGAATCATAAAATCATAAGGCTAAAAGGGACCAAAAATCATGAAGAAAAACCTTTTCTCAGAGAAAAATTCTTTGTGAACCTATCTGGCATGCTCATTAAGAGTCATTCTGTGATCTTGCAGTGTGCTTCTGGGATCTTCTCTCTTCATTGTTGCTTATAAGACAGCTTTAAATTAATGATAAGGAAGCCATTCAGGGCATGGGCTGTGCCGAGGTTCACGGCTTTCATTCTGAATGAGAGATTAAAGTAAACTGATATTGAAAGCAAGGAGGGAGAAACAAACACAGTCAGTAAGCCTATAAAAGTCTTAGCCAATTGCAATGGTGAACATCCTGCTGGCGAGGGTGACCTTGAATGAACTAAGTGGGATAAAGTCACCAGGCTGGACTGACGGCTGAAGAATCAGACTGGATTCCAGCAAACAGAGAGCAGATTCCTGACAGGAGTCTCCTGAGCTGTGGCAATGGCTTCTCGGTGTCAGAAATGTGGACAACAGGTACCCAGGAATCTGCCTTTCACTGCTGTCCGCATAACAGAAGGAGAAATGAAATCTTATCATGATTTTATAGCAGGATGCATTAGACTGGAGCGCATGGCAAAGAAAGGTATGTGCAGCATCTTTAAACAAAATAGCATCTTCTCTTAGCGGTAATTGCATTGCATCCCCAGGCAATTTGCAAAAAGAGATTATATTCTTAATGCTTTCTCTGAGGAGTCAGTGATAATTAAAGGCAACTGGCTGGATTTGGGTATTAACTCAGGTGTGACTTCAGCATTTGACTTGGCTGTATATTTCTGGGATATTTGCAGTGAAGTAGGTTAAAAGGAGTGTTAGGCTAATTCTGAATAAAGATTTATTTCATTCGGGTGTTAGACACTGAGTTTTCTGTACATGTCAGGAGTAGGTATCTGTTGTACATGGAAAATACTTTTTAAAAATAAACGTAAAGAGCTGGAGCAGTGGATGTCATGACCCAGCTGAGCCTGTCACCCTGTGCTCCTAAATTACTACGTTTAAGGTCAGTATATTCTCTCTGTAAAGATTTTGGATTCACTGTATTCAAAAAATTGCCCAACGGAGCTTTTTATGCTCTGTGTGAGTCAGCCCAGGTACAGGGCAGTATTCCACTCTCAGGGGGTTACCAGTATAAGATACTGGTGCTAGCAATTTGTGCTAACTGCGTGTTAACTTTGGAGTGATGTAGTTGAAATCTAGGCTGTTGACTGTCTATTCACATATCAAGATTGCTGAATCATAGAACACTTTTTCTCTGTGCCATTGAGAGGAAGATTTTTTCAAAGAGCCCCCTTTCATTTGCCCTGTTAACTTGAATAAACACTTAATAAACCTCAAATCTGAAAATTTATAACGTGTTCCCTAGTGCATCATGGGGATTCCCAAAAACATGCAATGTGGTTGTACTTGGAAGTTAAATTGTTTATTATGATTTAATTAACTCTTCAGCAAAGAGAGCTGCATTCAATCTGATAAATTGAGAACATGCTGTAGAAGAAGAGGTGGATCAGGAGAGCAGGGTATGGGCTGCAGCCACTGTTCACAAACTGGGGTTTGCAGATGCTTTCTTTAATAGGGCTCTAATGCACAATGTCAGGGTTTGAAAACTGCAAAGCCAGTCCATTGTACCTCTGCTTCTGCGGGTGATCCGTCCATGCTGATCTTTGGGCTCAGTGCCTACCTAGGCATTGTTGTATTTGGCTGACCTTTCAGTAGCACTGATGTTTCCAGCTGCACTCTTTGTACTGAGGCATCCCGAGTTCAGCGCAGCAGGGCAGAATTGTCTGGTATCCAGTGAAAGACAGTGGAATTCATTGAAGTTCCTTCCTGAATGTTTGATCAGGTTGCTTATGGCTTTGTGGGCCCGTGGACCTGCTGGAGGCAGAGCTCAGGCATCTGCTGTTCTTCTTCTTCCTGTAGTAGAGAGGGGAAGAGACTGGTAAGGGCTTTGCCATGGTTACTGTTCCCAGGGAAACACCTTCTCTGCCTCTTGCGTTGAGACTACCTGGCATAGTATTATGGGCGGAAATCCCTTGGAAAATCATTTTTTTGCTAGAAAACAGAGAGCGTGTCAGATCAGCCTGAGCCTGTTGTCATTTTGTGAGGCAGAAAGCATCTTTGCTGCTTTAGTATTAAGTTCTGCCAGTGAAGCTGCCAGAGGGGCAGAAGTTCAGTTGTTGCTGAGGACAGGGTGCCTTCAGCTGCAGGTATTGGAGCTGTGTCAGTTGAGAGAGCACACTGGGGCAGTTCTGTGCGTGGTGACAGTGCTGGAAGGGGGCTAAGGAGCTGGCAAGGTGGCACAGGAGTTCATAACAACACTGCCTGGGTTGTTTTCTCCTGCTCTGAACTGACTCTGACCTTGTGATAATTTTTTTTTGCCTGTGTGTTCTTATCTGTAAAGTAGGAGTGGAAATTACCTGCCTCCATAAAAAGTGGATACTGAGGATGTAGTTATGACTGCTTCGTATTACTGCTTTGATGACTAGACCAGTTTCCTTTAGCTGTCTGTGCTGCATAAACACAGTGGCAGAAAGATTATCTGTCCCAGAGAACTTGGATTCTGTCTGCCCCACCTAGTCCTACAAGCAAAGACTCACTGACTGCCTTTTTCTCAGGCTGGCTTTCTCTGAACATAGTGGCAATGCAACATCTCTGTGGCATGTTCTGACTTACCATCACTTTAGGGTGAGTACCCTTTCTGCAGTTTAAAGATCAAGCTGGAGTTTTACTAAGATCCAGCTGGCTGATGTTTACTCAGTACTTCAAGCACTCCAAAATATGGAACAATTTTCATCTTGTCCATCTCCAAGACACGTATACAGACCATGCCTGTGGAGCCCCTTGAATACTCTGTGGCAGTTTTATCTTGTATATTAGATATCATAACAAGAAGATATGGAAAGCATGCAGGTAACTGCAGCAGAAATAGAGGCCACATGGTTGCAGTGGCCTGCAGGTTACCTGCCCTTTATCAGCAGTACCCCACAGCAAGCAGTGTTGTGCCAAGCCATTCCAGTTCCTGTGTTCCAGTTCCAGTCTCATCTTTCACATTCCTGGATCGTGCAAGTTTCAAGGCTTTCTTTGAATCAATGTGATTTGTCCTGATGAGTGGTTAGAGGTGTGGTTGTAGGCTTCTGTTCAGGTAAAGGGATAAAAATAGTGAATCTCACAAAAAGTGCTGCTGTGAGGGGCCAGCTGAAGGGCAATTCCCTTATGGCCACATGATGCCTGCTCAGAGCTCCACAGCCCTGGCTCCCTGCAATAGACTTTATGAGCTGCCTACAGCCACTGAGGGCCCTCTGGGGTCTTGTGTACAAATGGTGCTATTTTGAATACCACTATGTGACCTTGAGGCTCTGGGAGCTGCAGCTCCAAGGTGCTGGTTACAGCACAGCTGTGAGAAGCAAAGGGAAGGAGCCCCCAAAGAGCCAGGCTGAGATGTGCCAGTGCAGGGCTGATCAGAGTGCCTTCAGATCCTCACAGAACAGATACTGAGGCTGAAAGCAAAGCATAGCCTCTTGCCATGAAATACATCACTCTTGGACAGTGGCTCACGTGTCTTTTCAGCATGGACCTGACTATTTCTGTCTCCCAGCTGCTGGTGAACCACTTAAATGCTTGAGGACACCTCTTGCCAAACTGGCCCCTTTGTCCCCAGATGCTCCTAATTAGCCTGTCTTGTTGTGATGCTCAAGTCCTCCAATGGCATCATACAGCTGCAGGGGTTTTACATGCATGAATGGTCCCGTGCTGGCTGTGACTGTGTCTCTGCATGCTTTGGAGCTTGGGGCTGCCAGCAGATTATATATTTTTAAGGGAATAAATGTGTGTTTTTTGTTTGTGCTCAAGGCTGGTGGCTGCTTAAATCAGGGTAGTGAATCTGCACACACAAAAGGAGTATGGACTTTATTACTGAGGCTTTTCAGGATTTTGCTGTTACTGCAAAACCAGGCAAGAAGCTCCTTGCCAGTAGGATGGGGACCTGTCTGTTGTGCTGGCAGTGTTTCTGCTTTTGTCTTCTGTAGGGCGGAGGAATACTGCAGTTTTGTCTGTCCAGAAATCATGAGAGCTTGTTCTCAGTCCTGCTGCTGTGTATCTCGTACTGCTGGAGTTGAAAACCAATTCTTCAGGTCCATCTGTTCAGAGGGGAAAAGGCACTGAAGTACTGGAGCAGTCAAGGAATTATGGTGCTATCTCTGGGAGGAAATCCCATCTGAAATGAATTTGGGCTGAAATTTGTTGGACTTTTTGGAGCTTCTCTACCATTAGTAGAGAAGAAATAAATGAGAAATACTTTCCTTTTTCAAATGACTGACCTTTCCACAAAGGTGCTAGTTACTGGAGAAAATGACTATTTTGTGTGAAGATGAAAATCTGAAGTAGAAGTGCAAGGTAATTCTAAATCCCTTGAGATCAGTCACAGTGCCTCCTTGTGCATTGCTCAAAATTTTTCTGGCTCAATTTGCATTCACTATTTCTTCTTCTTTTTAATAAAAAATGCTACCTAGGGGACCTGGGATAACTTTTTTCAGCTGGCTTTCATTGCATATAAAAGAGCTGAAATAAAATACTCAGTTTTCCACAGAGGTTTTTCTGAGAAAAGATGATTATCTTAGATGCTTGTGTTTGTTTTCACCCATTCAAATGAAGCATGTTCTGCTGTGGTTGAGAAATACTAAAACCCTGTTTACCTAATCAGAAAAGTTCAGACAATTATGAGAGAAATAGGGAAGGCACAGCTTGATTTTAATTTAAATGAATTCTGAGAGAGATGTAGTACTGCAAAGATCAAGAGAGCAAATTCTCAGTGGGCAAGTTATAGCAAAGGCCTTGTGGGTATTTATGTTTTTTCCCTTTGTCCCATGATACCAGAGCAAGAAACTACTCAGCAAATGGAAAATCATTACACATGGATAGACAGATTGCTATAATTGGCAATGTTTTGTTAACTTGTGGGACTTATTACCACAATATAATAGCACAGTTTGATTTTTTTTATTACCTAATTGTAGTGTAAACTGTCTGGGGAGAAGATTTCAGGGGAGAATGGTGCTGAGTATGCTGGGAGGTTGGAGAGCGCCTGTGCAGAGCTCTTACCCTGGTTATGCTCACAGAGCTTATTTTCAAAATCCAGCCAGTTCTGCTGCTTCAAGCCTCACTTAAAGACCCCATTCCACTGTACTAATGTATTGATTTTTATACATTTTTTCTGCTGCTTTATTACCTGAATCTTGCTGTGGATTAGCCTGACCAGTGAGTTTTCTAAGACATGGACTTTCCTTCTTCACCACCTGCATATTATCTACTAGAAATACTCAGGATCAAGTATAAAGGAATGATAAATAAATGCTTGGTTGGAGCAGCCCAGCCATATATGAATATTTGGACTATGCCAAGTGTCTTGTTGCACAAATTTCTGATCCTATTAGTTAATTCCATTTTTCAAGGGAAAAAGTCCTTCAGGCTTTTACAACAGACAAGAATTATTGACCAAGCATTTTTCTCACCTTTTTCTAAGCTGGAATATCCCAGCATCTTTGTTTTGTGTAGAGTCAATGCCTTATTTATATTCAGAACATGTGCTTATTAGTCATTAAACTGGGGATTGCTCAGTTTAGGCTGCTTGTCTAAACTCCGGCGTCACTATCTTGAGACAGTGTGTTTCTGGGGGTGCCTCTGAGGAGGTCTACAGGAGTGAAGACCTGATTTTTAAATTGGGATACTCTTAATTAGTAAGGTCATCATTTGCTAGCATTGGGAAAAGCTGAAATGAAAAGGGGTAAAAGGATACTGTGTTCCATTTTCCCTTGATTTTACCACTAGACTGAAGAAGTGACATCTGTCAGAGAATGGATGAAATTGGGGGCAATTTAAATTTTCGAGTCAAAACTACAATAAAAATCAATAGGCTGTAAGCCAAAGGAGGAGCTGTGAAACACAAGCCAGTTTCTTTGTGTTAGGCCATCTCTAATGGAAACAGTGGATTTGCAGCTGCCTGAAGTCTTTCACATAAGATTAAAGAGCTTTCTAAAATGCTGGTTTAATCCAATTTCCATGAACATCTTGTGTGTTCAACAAGTCAAACACAATGAACCTGGTGGTCCTCTGTGGCCCTGCAGTGAAAGAATCTGGGAAGATGATCTCTGAGTTAGAGGTATGAGCCATTCCTTGTCATGCTTTTGGAGGCCCACACCCACAGGTATGAACACATGAACATGTGGAGACAGATCCTGGCATGGTGTGAGTTATTTTAATGAAACTGGGGTGTATTGTAGCCAGAGAGGATCATGTCCTTGAATATTTTTTTTAAGTAAACTTAAATGTGTAGTACAGTTGCCTCCCAGTAACAAAAACTGAAACGTCAGTATTACCCTATTCCATGGGTTGTATGCTGGTGGAACAATATTTGGATAGTACAAAATACTGTTCTGCTGAGAGAGGCATAAGTAAGCCTTTTCAGCTTGGCAAAGACGTTTTGCCAATGCATACTGAAATTACTGGTACTGGTTACCCAAATGAAAAAATGTCTGACGTGTAAATTTAGCTTATGAAACTTAAAGTTTCATAAGCCTGAGGAGAATGTAGTGGCCTGAGAGGAATTTCTTGATTCCACTTCCATGGTGAGTTCATTCCTCTCCTTATGTCCTGAATCCACATTAGGTTAGTACTTTACACTCACTTGCAGAGTAGCATTTTATTCTTCTAACTCCACAGCTGGATCTGCTGCTTCTGCAGCATCTCCTCACACGGGGTTAAAGTGCTTTTTACTCTGTAATCATCTGGCACGTTTATTAGCCACTGGGGCCGATGTGACACTTGTCCATAACGCTGTGGATCTTGTCCCTCTGTGCTCCCAGGGAGGCCAGTCCCAGCAGGAAGGTGTGGGATGGTGCTGGGAGAGCGCCCTGGGCTACCCCTCACCTGCCTGGGGACCCAGCTGTGCACAGGCTCTGCTCTGTCTGGGCTCCCCCGGGGCTGAGCTGAGCTCAGTGGGTAGCAGGGCTGTGGTCTGTGTGCTCTGCACAAGCAGAGCTGGAGGGGAAGTTCCCAGGAGACCAAAATGTGTCTGGAATGGGAGACAAATTTTGCACGTTGTTTTCACGAGGACATTTGTACTGGTACAGGCAGCAGAGAGTGACAGTACACACCCCCTACAGCTGGTGAATTCACTCATTTGGCAGGCAATGTAGAGGAGGCTGGGAAAGGAAGTGCAGTGTGAAATCCATGCATCTTCCCACTCTCCTGATGCACCTTTATCCACCAAGTAGTGTCTGTCTGTAAAGCTACAGGTGTCCTAGGCTTTCAGGTGTATCTTGTACCAAGCATGGTGATGCTCTGCTTTGATGTGGCATTTATTTGTAACTACTCAGAAAATCCTGTTAGTTTTTTCATGCTATACTATAAGCATTGTCATAGTTTGTGTTGGTTAGCTGATGGGAGAAGGATGGAAATACTGGGTGTATTATCCTTTAGATAGATCCACTGTCCAGTAGCCTGCCTGTACAAACAACTTTTGTCTTCTCCTCAATTTAGAGCTGGGGAAAAGTGAAGTTGTCTGATGAGCTGGATTCCTCTCCCTGTGCCTCAGTTTCTCGATCTATAAAATGAATGACACTTGTCTTTTTGAAGCCTGAAGACACAGAACAAACAAGATATTACCATTGCATCACACATCCTAGGGGACAGCTACTGTAGCCTGGGTAAAGAGTGACTTGTATCTAAACCTACTGAGATGCTGGAAGTTGTGGCAGTAAAGGGACAGCAAATTTTATGAGTTAACCTAATGTTAATGTTGCTTCCTAGTATTGCTTCAGACTGCTGTAGGTGTGATGTTACCTTCACCAAGCCACATGTGTACTCCCTTCACGCACTGAAAACTTGTGTCCTGAAGAAGTCATTGAAATAAATAAGTAAAAGTGATTACTCCCCTGTTCAAAACCTGAGGTCGTATTTCCTAACAAATTCATGGGTCTCATGCAGTCTCCTTTGTCTTTAAATAACGGTACTGTGTTCTGATGTGTGGGTGTGCCTTCGGGACAGTACTCCGAGACAGCTACTCACAGCAGCACTGCTGGTTTCCTTTGGCCCTGAATACCCTACTATTTAAAGTTATTTTAATGAAAGCCCTTTCCATGCCTTAGCCTGACCAAGTGCATCTGTTTTGTTGCTTGTCGGGCTGTACCTTTATTGTTTGCGCCAAGCAGCGAATGTCTCGGGAGTGTCCCTTTGGAGGGGCTGGGTGGAGAGCTCTCCGGGGACAGCTGTGTGGGGACAGGCAGCTGCACCTCGGGCAGGGTTAAAGCCTGGGCACGGAGCGAGGCAGAGGTCTCTGCTGTGGTTTGCCTCGAAGCTGTTACTAAGCAATTTGTGCAGACTCCTCCAGGAGAGCGTCAGCTCTTCGGTGCACTGTTGGTTGGATCCAGGATTGCTTGCACAGAGTGCTGCCTCGCTCCATCCCTCCCCTCCGCCTCGGGGAACTCATTGCCGCGGCGGGAGCGCCGAGAAGCCAGGCTGCCTCACCGGGGAGGGCGCGGGCTCCTGAGTGGCCGGAGGGGCTGAAGGGGAGGCATCGCTCTTTGCGGTGTCTTTCTCTTGCTTTTTCTAGCGGGCGTCTGAGCTGAGCTGCTGGTGCCAGCCTGGAGAAGGCTGCAGGAGGGTGGCTGGGAGCTCTCTTGGGCAGAGAGGTCGGCTGAGAGCAGTATTTGTCCTGGAGATACACTCAGAGTGCTGCTGGCAGCAGCGGTGGCTGCTGTGGCTCGCTGTTTGTCTCCAGTGACAGTAACCAGGGAAATATTTTTGAGCTAACCGGCCTCCTTTCAGCAGTGAGCAAGCAACCAGTCCATCAGCTCTTGAGCTCAGAAATTATGTGAATAGGCTCTGAAATTATTTTGCTGGATGCAATAGTTCAGGGCAGAGCCAGTGGCTACAATTTTTCTAAGATACAGTTTCAGCTCTGAAGCTGTCTGCTGGCAAGCTCTGGGAGAAGGGAATGAAGTCTGCTGTACAGTCTGCTATACCTCTTGATTGACTCAGTGTCCAAGCATTGTAGTGAGCATATTTTAGCTTTGCAGTTTGCCACATGTGGGTTTTGTTATTTATGATGGTTTTTAAAGTGACATTATGGAAATGTTCTTTTGTTCTATTCTCTGAGCAGGAATTTGCGTTATAGCAATCCAGCATTGTTGTCAAGGACACATTTTGGGAAGAAGATGAATTAACTTTTCTCTGGCAAAAATCAGAAACTATCAAGAAGTTTTTACTGCTGCGGCACTAGGCAAGAGGCTGTCCCATGCTGCTATAAATTTGGATTCATTTCTTGAATGCTGAGATTAGACCTTTGCCTTTAATGCCTTTTATTAGGGAAGTTTTAGTTTTGTGGGTGGTAGGATGTAGCATCCCCCCTTCAGGGGGTGGTTGTGAAATCAAGCAATATCTTGCTGAGCAAATGATGTGGTATGGTGTGTTTCTTTAGATCTTTTCTGATTATGGATAATTCATAATGTGGAGTGAAGATTTGTTAATAATTTCATATCTATCTATTATGATTTTACAGCAGTGTTATAAGAATATCTTCATAATAAGCTGGGATATGAAGTCACCTGAACTGAGCAATGGAGAGTGCTTTGAAAATTTTATATTAGTTTGTAAATTTAGCTTTTATGGGGATTATTAATGGAGAAATCCTAGATGTGTACATAAATGTATGGTGCATTCTGACAGTAAGTAGTCATTGAAATCCTTGAAGTGTAAGTATAAATTTGTACACCAGTGTGTTTTTGCAGAATGTACCAGCAGTAAATCAAAATGACAGTTTGCCTAGGCAGAAGAAAGAATTTAATTTTTTTTAATTTACCAATCGATTTTAAGACCTCTTTAATAACAAACAAAAAATCTCCATCAAACAGGAATATCCAAGGCCTGTTTTTGAAGAGTGGTTAAATAGAAAAAGCAGCAAAATCTGTTTCTTCATCCAAAGAAGTGTATTCCAAAATATTTTGACATGGGATTGGAAAGCTGACATAATGCCTAGAGGGTGCCTTTCCATTTGGGAGGGCATGATTTCAGTTTTTATATGAACAGCTCTACTTTCTTCTCCTTATAAGTCAACCACAGTAGACTTCTAATGTGTAGTGTGCCTGGCTGTAAAAACAACTTATTAAAGTCTGTAACTACTCCTGGAGCACAGGAAAACACAACCTCGAAACAGGTCTTTTCAATCTGTGACCTCTCCACTCTTGTAATTTCATGTTAAAATGAGCATCAAATTTAGTAAATGAGATTAATTAAAAAAGGCAGTGATCCAAAGAATTTGAACAGTCTTCCCTGAAAGACTTAAAATCAGCAGAAATATGTGCCTGCAGAGCCAGGCTCTGGTAATGCTATACCTCCATCATTAATTTGCACAGAATGCCAATCATGACTCAGTGTAATGACAGGAGAAAACTTCAGAGCAGATCTGCTGTGTGATAGAAAATCCCATCAAGCATCAGTTCAGTTCTGCCCAGGCAGACACTGAGACTCACAGGTTTTTGAGCTCTTCAGAGAAAGGAGCATTTCTAACCTTTCATGGAGATTGTTTGGGAAACTTTACAAGGCAATTCCTTCCACACCATGGCCTCAATCAGTCTCCTTCTCATAGGACTGGAACATACTGGCAGTGCATCACTCAAGACAGTCTTGCTCCTAACCTTGCTTCTCCAGATTTCTACTTCCTTAGTGTACACAAAACTGGGTTGATGTTGCAACTAAAAATCCGCCAACTTGAACAGATACTTCCAAACATGAACAAGAATTACTTAAATATTTTAGAAGAATCTTCAGTCTTTGGAAGATGGCTATGAAACTTGGCCTTAATGAGAGGAAAAATTGCATTTAAAGGAATACTCTTTGTAAGTTTTGCAGTCATGCTTGGTGGAAAATTGATCTGAGAGAAAAGTTGATACCAGTCACCAGTGCTTCATTTTGGCTTTTGCTCTAAGCTGACCTAAGTCTGATTCTCTCCTGGAAGAGGTAGTCCTGGCTTTGCCACCCCCACCCCTCCTATGCATTACCAGCACTTGTACCCTTTGCTCCTTTGCAGGGAGCTAACCCAGATCAGAAGCAAGCCCTAAGGAAATGATTGCTTCACTTTATTTACAATAACTGTATTCCTGCCTTAGTTTTCAATTGACTTAACATGGGTTAGCAAAAAAAGAGGTGGCAGAAAGGTGCAGAAGAATAAGAGAAAGGATGGGATTTCCTTTCTGTTTATAGCTAGATTTTTAGTTCCTCTTTAGAACAAGCTGTAGCACAGCAGCTTGTGTGAGTAACTGACCTCGCTGTTTGTCTGCCTGGGCTGAGAGAATAAACAAACCTGCTCAGAAAGTAAACAAGGGGCACAAATGGTAAGAAAGAAAAATAAATAGAAATAAAAAAATGTAATCCAAACTAAAAGATTCTTTCTCCAAAGTAATAGCCTTGAAGTTCTTTTTGTCCTTCAGAAAGGAGAATTTTTCCTTAAGGACTTTAACTAGGGATTCTGGTGGGTCAGAATATTTATAAATCCTTTAGCCTGCTTAAACCTTATCAGTGAAATGTGCAAATTTGTTTCCTTAGAGTGTTTAATTCTTGAAATCTAACTTAGCTCTGCTAGACTTTGCTGTTACTGGCGGCAAGCAAAGCAGACTCAGGACCTGGGAGAAGTTCTGAGCTGTAAGAATTCTGCAACTTTCAAACTCTGGATTTGCCTTTTGGTACTTTTTAGAGAGCATAAGAATACATAATGTGAGGTATCCTTTCATGTTCTTAAAATGAAGTATCTGACCAAGAAATATCTGGCCTCATGCCTGTCTGACCCTTTTCCATCACATCAGCAATCTGATTTTTCTCCAAACAATTTTGAAAGCTCTGAGCATAACTTTTGACAGAGCTTGCACAAAGTAGAAGTAGGCTAATGTACTCTACTATTTCAGAAAATATTTTCTTTCACTCCCAGCTGTCTTCCTTCCCTGTGAATTATGCATTGTGCTGTCATTAAGAAGAGATGAACTTTGCTATGGAAATTTGTAAGCCATTGTTCCAAGAGCAGTGACTTCAGATGGGGGATTGAAGCCATCCTCTCCTGCAGAAGACCGGGCAGTTGTAGCCTTTAGCCACTTAAAGAGCCCCCAGTGTCCTGCTGTGGCTGGTGGCCTTTAGTTGTCCTTGGTGGAGGAACAGGCACTGCTGTGTCAATCTGCTGGGGCAGTCCCTCCCTCCCTCCAGCTGGTCACCTTTCCAGCACTGGTGGAAACAATTAGTTGCCATTAGCATGTAAACTAGTTTGTGTCTGCTCAGAGAAGAGAGGAAAGAACAAGAGGATATTCTTTGTTGCTTTTAATCACCTGCTGTTGGTGTAGCTCCTCCAGACCTGCTGTGGGAGCACATACAGCTGGGTGAGGATAAGCAAGTGTGTGCATGTGAGCCCAAGCAGGTTTCATTTTTGAATGAGGAATTATGAAGCATAACTGAATGGCTTTCCCCTTGAGGATCACATAGCATAGTTGCAGTGAGCCTGCCTAGAGAGCTGGGAAGGAGGAGAAGCTGTGCCAGACAGATGGCTATAGTAATTGCTTTTCTTTTTCTCCCCCTTGATAGAAGACCTTGGGTAGCAAAACTGTAAGGCCTAATTCTTCTGCATTGAAACTAGCCTCTGCTAGGAATTGAATTTATAGCAGTTTAAGAGGAGAATGAAGAGTAGATGAACTGACTTGTTTCTTTTATTTTTTTCCTCTTTTATCACATTCTTATTCTTATTTAAATTGTCCTGACAAATTCAATTAATTCCAGTAATGAAGAAGTGTACGGTATATGTAAATGTTCACATTTGATGAGCTGTGTAGGGGATTGGCACTGTTTCATGTAACACTTAACAATTAAATTTTTCTTTTTTTAAATTTTGGAGGCTATGACTAACTACTTTTTTAATTAAAAAAAAAAAAATGTGAAGACCACAAGAGCAATCACACAGAAGGTGGGAAATGTCTGAGTCAAGTTTCCCAAAATAAATATGTTCCAGACACTTGGCTGGTGAAAATTTTGATAAGATCTTGCGTTGCATGCCTGTACAGATTTTATCAGAAGATAGGACTGCTCTGAAGTGACCAGGAGTTGTCCAATCTCCTCTGTAGATATTAGCAAGGAGTACAATGAAACAAGAAAGTTGTCAAGTTCCTGCAGCTTTTCAGCTTCCTGAGACCTTCCCCTTGACCCCATGCAGTGTTAAAACGTGCTTATCATCAGTAAGCTTTTCTGAAGTGTCTATGAACTTGTAGCTGTCAGCTCAGTACCAGCTCATGTCACCCTGAAGAAGGGGTTTCTCAGCTGGAATATCAGTCCCACAGAAAAATGGTACTTTGCTTCTGTCCAGGAGGGTGAGCAGCACTTCCTGCTGCCTTCTGGCTTGCAGTACAGGCCAGAGAGGCTTCAGAGCTTCCTGGGATAAAGCTAGTGGAAGATATAAATGATTAATGCTCACTGATGCTAGGTAAATGTCATAGCTTTGAAACAAACCTAGACTTGTGTCTTTTGGTTTGCTTATAAGAATTTTTTTTCAAGCCTTCTCGTCAAAGATTAAAAACTTCCTCCAGCAGCCCCAGGTAATCATGTTTCCAAGGACTGGGACTTTTACTGCAGGTTCTTTGCTGTGATGGTGTTAGGAATTCTTCCATGTTGGGGAGTAGCTACCTTTAAGCACTGACCTAGAGGAAGATGCAAATGGGCAAATGGGACCTTGAGTGCTGTTGGCTACAGCTGCTGACATTTCACAGCCACATGGTCTGATTTGCTGTTTGGGCTCTTGAGGCACCTTCTCTTGTTTTCTCAGATTTTCTCAGTCTCCTGCTAGTTTCTTCTGCTGCAATTTCTTTTCCCAGCGTGTGAACTGTACGGAGTTACTGAATGTGTGATTCCTAGTCACTGAATGTGTTTCGTACCACCTTTCTCATCATCTGAACTTCTCCTCCTGAGTGTGGGTTTTACAGCAAATCCCATGTGGTTCATCTTGCCCAGGCAGGGGGCTTGATGAGAACTAACTGGCACTCTGCAGTGCTTGTTTCTTTTGCTTCATCTTATCCTTACATCACAAAAATATTTTGAAATGAAAAGAATATTTAGAAACCAGAAACCAAGCTATGTTTAAAGCAAGTTAATAAAGCAAGTTAGTAAATAGGGGTTGGGTGGGTGGTGGAATTTCTGTTTTGCTCAAGTCTGGTTGATATTAATCATGGCTTCACGTGGCAAACACCAAACACAAACTAAAGTATTGGCAGGTTTGTTACCCTGGAGGGCTGGGCAAGTCTCTGAGAGGTGACAGATGGTGGCACCTTTTCTAGTTAACTTTCCATTTCTGTTGAGCCTCCTTGTGACTCTGTCATCCACTGTAGAAACCTGTTTTCTATTTTTGCAGCTGTTTGGCATGATCTCTGTCCTAGTCAAACCTGAGTGTAGCTGACCACCTGTGGGACTGCACAGATGTCACAACAACTTTGCACCTTCTGCATGCTGAAATCAACAGTGTTTCCCTCAATGGATAATGCTCTGAGGTTTCTCAGTTCTGAGAATCCAAGCTTTGTTTAAGTTATTAATTTGATTTTCCTTTCCTGTACTTCCATGTTGATTGTTTTTTGTTACAATCAGCTACAGTCACCAGTTTTTCTCTCTTCTGCCTTCCTGTTTTGAAAAGGACAAATCTGTTACTCTTATGGTGATTCAGAAATACTTCAAGTGTACCTTCTGAAGGATGGTAGAATCTTTGGACCAATAATCTGGGGACATTTCTCAGTATCTGTTTGGAATTGTGTTCATAGATTACAGGACATTTTTGCTGCTGGTTCTTTGAGTGTAGTATTTATCTGACTCCAAACAGGGCAATCAACAAGATGTTCTTCAGCAGCTAGAGAGAAATCAGGCCTATAGTATTCTGTACTTTCTAAAAAATAACCTTGTATATTCAAAAATATTTCCATTTGCTTTCCTTTATTTACTCTGCAGTTTCCCCCCCCCCAGGTCCCATTCTGGATATGCATGGAAGAAATTGCAGATTAAAAGAGGAAAACTTAATGGGTTGCTATTCTTTTGTTTGCTTTGGGAATTTAGAACAATCCCTGACACCAAGCTCCTTAGTGATTCCTGGTTGCTTTTGCCACTGATGTCAAGAATCAGAGAGCTGATAGTGAATCTCGTAAACAGGATGGAAAAGAGGGTCCCATATCAAAAACATCACTCATTTGAGTGTGCATTTTCTCCTATTAAGTTCAAAAAGGAGGATTTGAAGAATCATCCCCCTTGATTCCTCCCCCCCCCCCTTCCCCCCTCAGTTCTTTGGAATTATTGCCTTTTTTGTGCATCAGCCAAAATCTGTGTAACTTCTTTTCACATTGTGTGTCACCCACTGTGACACAAGCTCTTCAGCTGCTTCTTCTCAAGGCATTAGGAAAGTGTTTAAAAATTAGCATTAAACTTTCCAAATGACATTGTGTCATTTAAAACCTAGATTCCCAGTTCTGGAAAGGATCAGAGTGGATGGCTGAAAGCAAGCCAAAGGAGGTATTTTGGGCAGTAGACTAGGATGCAGGAGAAAGAAGCTAATCTCTAACCTCTGTGACCTCCCTCTCTGTTTCTGGACTGTTGGTTTAAAACCAGGTGTGCAGGAATATTTCAGTGCCTGAGCTGAATTCATATCAGTTAAGGTGTTGGTGGTTAAATGGGGCAACCACCTGCCCTGACTCAGGTCTGTGGTCTCTCTGGACCCAGCCTCCTCCCTTCCACCTGTTGCCTGGGCACTTAGAGATGATCTGTACAACATCAGGACTGGTTGTTCTTCTCTACAGTGGCTAAAGGAGTAGTTCCAACTGGTGTTATTATAACATAAACTTTGATCCTGACTGTTGAGTTGGCAGGTATTTCTCAGTAAATGTTGCTCCTTTAGGCTGCTGTGAAGAGTAGGGAAAATAACTGGGTGCACCTGTTATGAAAAGATATTAAATTAGCTCCGTGTGAGACTATAATTGCTTTTCACTCCATGGATCGCGAACAAAAGTTGAGCTCATTTTTGCCCAGCTACTTGCCAAGTTACTTTTTAACTTTTTAGTGTTTACTTCAAAATAGCAGGCTTTGTTTTCATGAGAAGAAAGTCTCACAGCCCCTTATTTCCTCCTTTTACTATGTATTTGCGTGTAGCGGAAAAAGCATGGGGAAAGGAAACTGTTGTGGATTGGCTGGTTACACAAAGTCCTCCAGCAGAGATCGGGGAGTTCAGGGTGGAACAGGGCCATGTATGTGGAATAAACTACACTGTTTCAAAGGCTGAAAAACTGCTGCAGAGGGAGGCCAAATGCAGTGACTTAATATGGAACCTGAAGTTGTAAGGAACAGGCTGTCAGCTTGAGCAAACCTCTGGCACACTCTGGCAAATCTATTGGAGCTGGTTTATGGAAACTCTCTCTGAAATCACAGGGCAATAGATGAAGTTAACAGGCTGGAGACTCTGTAAGTATCATAATCTTTACTGCAATAATCATATAATAGCTCAGGTAATAGTCCGGCTGGGCTCTTTCTTTGAGCATCATCTTTGTTTTGCTGGGTTGTTAAAGGAGGAAAAAATTGTCATTGAGGGTTTGTGAACTCACTGAAGATTTCTGTTTTCCCTTGCACAGATGAAATCATGCAGCAGGAGATACGGCCGCTGGTAGCAGTGGATATAATAGAGCAGCTCCACAGGCAATTTGCAATCTTATCAGGTAAGAAGTTGCTGGTAATGACACTCTGTGATTCTCTTGGAAACATATTGGAATGTGTCATGCTGACTGTCACCCTTCAGCTCTGTACAGCAGTTGCAATAGTATTTTCATATTGCTCCTGAAAAGTGCTGCTACAATCAGATATTCACGGTATATGGAATGGATAGATGCCAAGCTGTTTTACTTGTTTTGTTAAGGCAAGTTAATTTTCCGTGTTCTCCACAATGGGCTGGGAGGAACATATTTAGAGGGCAAGAAATTAAACAAAACTTTCACTGCATCTCTTTGCACAATGTCTGAGCATCTTGGTTGTGGGAAAAGATTTTGGTCTACCAGGGATCTATTCATGACCTCCCCCTTCTTCCTCATTTGCTTTTGTTTTAGAAATGATTCATTGCTAAAGTGTAAGGTTCTAATCTTTAAAAGATATGATTATTACATAGTCCTTTGTTTGCCTGAAGTTTACAATCACACAAAGTGACGCAGTTCCTTCCCCAAAGAAAGAGCTGATACTGAAATATTTGGGAAATTATTTAATACATTATTTTGGATACTGTAGATGATAAATCTTATCTGGGTCCTAAAACAGTCTCTGCTCTTGACTGCATGGCCTCTGGCAACTCCTTTTGTCTCTATTTCTGCCTGTTCTGCAAATAAGAAAATTTGGAATTTGCTTATCATCTTCCCAATAGAAACAGGAAGTATCATGAGTTTGTCCAAAATACTGAGAATATAAGAAGGTCCTCTTGAAAATCCTGTCCCTCTTGGTGGAGAGGAACCCTGGGTATAGAGTGCAGAGAGTGCACCAACCCAGCTCTGGAAACAGTCAGCTCAGCAGGCCCAATCCTTGCTGTGTCTTTGCATTTTAAAATACATTCCAAGTTGCCAAAAGAAATCCAAATCTAGTTTACATAGAATTCTTTATGAGGCTCTGAATATTAAAACTTGGTTTTGGAGGCTTCCAGGTAGGATCTTGTGGCAGTTTCCTAAGATCAGTAACTGAGAGGTCTGCGTTAGACAGAGGGTATTGGCTGAGCAGAGATGGAACCAACTGCCTTCTCATCTGCAGCAAAACATCTCAGGGTCCCACCTTCCAGAATTCCTGAAGGACACAACCCTCTGGGCAGGACAGGGTCTGTAACTGCATTAAATGGGTCAAACTGTTGTGCTCAGTGCAGGGTAAGTAGAACTATTGAGAATTGAGTGCCTCATATGCAATTGCCTACCCAGTAAAGTGTGGAGGATTGCTATTTTTGAGCCCCGTTACCCTGCAACATTTGGGATCAATGGCAAAAGCTGAATATAGCATGTAATGAGCAACTTATGGGAAGTGGTTTACTAAACAGAAAGAAAAAAAACATTTCCAGTTCCAGCTATAACATTAAACATGGACTAAAAATGTCAAGGGTTGACATAAAAAAGGAATTTTCATATTTCTTTGTGGATTCATAATTTCAGCAGTGCCTGTATTCTCATCTGCTATTTTAGCAAATTCAACTCTTCACATTTATCTAATTCTTTTATTCTTGGAAGTGAGGAGAAAGGTGTTTAAATAAGGTTGTTTAAATGTGAGCTGCTTAAAGATTTGAAAAATAACTCTTTGTAGACGGCAAGGCTTGAGGGGCTTGTTTGTTAGGAATCAGCAAATAACTGGTTCATCAACATAGAAGTGCTAATAACAAATACCAAAGGAGAGTGAGAAGGTGTCTTTCATGCCCCCATCTACATAAATAACAAATTGCATTTTAAGAATTTTCAGGCTTATCTAAAATCTCCTCAGTACAGTCCAGAAATAGTATCCTACTATAAAACAGGGCAGTGTAGTTCATAGATTCTAAGTTTATTTCAGTCTGAAATTTACAGCTAAATTTGGAAACCTGGGTACTTCCACTCCAAAATCCCCATGGTAGCGTGTAAAAGGTGAAGAAGATAAGGAAAGCTTAGAAGCCCCTTTGGCCCAGTGTCTTATTCTGCTGGTGACCACTGGTGAGTCATAGGTAAAACATAGCAGGAGTCTTCCTTACTCTCCCTCTATTGCCTCCTGCAAAGAGAATTTTAGGTGCAAGCCAGACATTACCATACTTTTCAAAAATGCATCTCTCTAAATAATGTAACTTTTTCCTTTAGCAAAAGATTGTGGTTTTTTCATGCAATGAAAACAAAACTGGCTACTCTTCTGCCTCATTTCACTTACTAAAGTAATTCACATGTAAATGACCTCATTTGATTTATATTTTTTTCCAGATGGCTCTGTAGCTTGTCCTCAAAGCATGCTGTTTGCTGCTTTTCATTAGGTATGAGCAACCACAAGTATTTTGGTACTTCAGTGCTTGCCTACATGGTGGCTGAAAATTTGATATTTAGCCTATTCCTGGTTTTCCATATTGAAATGTTGCAGCTCAGTAGCCACTGTCTGAAAAAACAAACAAACAAACAAAAAAACCCAAAAACAACCCTTCTGTTCTTTGGTGTCACCATCATGGGATCATGGGCAGTAAAAAGTAATTCCAACATTCTTGTAGAGCATTATGGACATAAATTATGTTTCTCTGAGCAAGTTCCTGACAATGGTACACACTGATCTGTACTAGATGGGGTTATTTCTTTCAGTCTGAGGCTGCAGGCCCCAAGCACAGCCAGTCATCTCTTCCATGCCTGTGCAGAGCCCAGAGGATGTAGCACTGAGTCTGGTTTGTGTTACTCCACAGCCTCTAGCTTTGTCAAGCTCTCCTGTTCAGTCCCGTGGACCCCAAATGCATTTGTCCAGTGATAATGAAAGTCAGTGATTGACTGTTGCAAACTTTGTCATAAATGAGTATTTCTTTGGTTAATACCACCTTTTTAGTAACAGCTGGCAGCTGAGGCAGATGCAGTGAACTCACAATGTTCCCTTGCTGTAAAGCAGAAAAGAAAGAGAAAAATGATTGAATCAAAGGCTCTTTGTTTTCTCTGGACATGATTCATTAGAAACACTTCTCTCCACTATTGCTGTGTGCAAACTTCTTAAGAGGCTCTGACTGTCTTGTGGTCTCTGAGCAGATGGTAGGAATTACATAACAAGTCGAATGAGTTTGGTGTTCGATTGTGTCAGGGTCTAGTTATAATGAATGTATTACCTCCTAACAGCCACCTACCAGACTAATCAAGACCTTACTCCATGCCAAGAACAGGGAAATTCTCCAAAGCCTTCCCTGGTCCACTGAGGTAATGGAAAAGTCTGCAGTGTAATGTGGCAATGTCCTTAATCATGTAATTTTACTTTGGTCATCTCCTTTCCTGTGTGCTGATTTAGCCCTGCATAGCTTGTGCGATCTGTCAGGAGAACTGGTTCTTGTGGTTAGATTCTAGTTTTGATACCACTACTGCCTCTTTCCTTTCCCTGAAAACCAAACTCCCAATTATGGAACTACAGCTGTGACAACACAGGGGTGCTCAGCTAGGCTTGTGTGTTCTCTGTAGCTGTTATGGGAACTAGATTACAAAGATGAGTACTGAAACCTGGTTATTCCAACACACCAGTTTTTACTCAAGAATAAAGAACCATGAGTAAAATACTTTTTCTGTCCTGCTGACAGACTGATACACTGCTGTACCAATCTGCTTTTGGAACTGCTACTATTCCTTCCCCCCCCCCACCCGCTTTTTATCTGCAGCTTCACAACCTGTTCTTATCTGTAATTACTCTGTCAAAGAGCCCAATCTGCCGTTTGCAGCAATAATGGATCATGTTGCTAAATCACGACTTCATCAGACAAACTGTCACGAAGTGTATTAGCAGAGAGAATCGGTTTTTTGTGTTCTGCTCCTGTTAACAGACTTCACTGGATGGGAGAGTATATCTGAAAATGGTTACTGACTCAGAAGCCAGTTAATTTAATTTGCAAAGCCTGGCGGGTATTTGGCCATCTGCTTCCTGTTTAAACTGAGCCTTTTGGAAAACCTGGCCTGACCTTGCCAAAAGGACAGTTTGGATCTTTTATAAAAATTGAGACCTAGGAAGCACAATTTAATGAGAAATTCATCAGTTGCAACCCTCAATCAACATGGAAAACCAAAACAACAGAGCTTGGAAAAAGCAGGACCTGACCAGAGATGTGAAACTTCAGCCAAGATATCATTAGATTTTTTGGCTGTCTGACCCAGGAGATGAACTGTAGTCAGGGCTGGGCTGTGATGACTCAGGGAGCTCTCTGCATGTGGACAAGCCCAAGCAGTTAAGCCTGCATGTGTCAGCAGCATTTGAGAGAACACTTTCCAGTATTAACTGGTGAGTTAGTGTCTGTGGCAGGCTGGGGAGGTGAGCTCTGGAAACTTGCAGACTAACTTCTGGAACTTCTCCTGACTATAGCCCCTTTGTTGGGCTGGTGCTTTTCATTTGTTTTGGTTTTCTTTCCCAAGGGAGTCAGCATATTTGGCGATCTCTAGTTAGAAGAGCTGCTGGCTATGGAATAGGACTTCAGTGTAGCCCCTTGTTGTCTCAACCATGGATATTTTTTATGCCTAGGTGGTAGGGATAGGTGGGCTAGAACTGAGGAGTGGGAGATTATCTAAGATCCTCATTGTGTTCAGGGCCTTGGCCTGCAGTTGTGATTGCTCTCTGCTTTTACATCAATCACACCAACATACAGTTTCAGCTGTGAGAGCTCTCAGAGTTCAACACTCACACCTTATTTGTCAATCACACCCTTTACACTGCAAAGCAAAATTAAATTTTCTCAGCTACCATAACCTTTTGTCCCCCACATCTATTCCTTCCCCAAGTACTTCAGCTGTTTTGTTTCCACAGCTGAATCCTGGCCCCATCTTCACTGCAGCAGCTATCCAGGCTGCACTGGCTGCTGGAAAGTCTGTCTAATAGGAGCAGCTATGAATGCTGCTCTGTGTCCTGGGACTTTGGGGATTGGCCTGCATAAGAGTGAGTGAAGGTCCCATTACCATGGGTACCTTGTACAGCCCTGATACAGCTTGTGTGCTATCTCTTCTAAGTTTCCTAATCTTCCACGTTCTCTCTGACTTCTGACCTGTCATCCAGGTTCTTCCTTTCCCTTTGCCCTTGGGCCAGAAGTGAAGAGGAAAAGCTGAGCAAATTAAGGAGTGAGCCCAGGAAGAGGAGGAGTGAGGTGCTGTCATTCTCATTCTGCAAACCAGGCAGAATGTCAAGTAGTATTTTCCTTGGAAGTCTTGCCTTTCACCAGGCAGCTCACACCTCTGCTCTTCTAAATCCTGTTGCTGTTTGCATCTGTTGTGCTCCAGCTTGTTGAGCTCAGGTCTGCATAGGAGACAAAAATCTGATTGGGTCTCCTCCACAGGCAAAATTCTGTGGCTACTTGAGATGGAGCAGCCTGGGGTGTGACTGAGGAGCAGTGAGCCAGGCAGAGAGGCTGCCTGTGGGATAGCCTGGCTGCCCTAAGGCAGAGTCAGGAGCGAGCCTCGTGTTAGCTCAGCTGTGGGACAGCCTGAACCTTCCCTGCTGCTGGCTGAACCTCCAGCTTCCGTGGCTGCTGCTAGCAATGGCCACTGCCACCAGCTGCTGGTTCCCTGGCTAGGCACCAGCACCTGGATCTGCCAGGAGGTGCTGGGGGTGGCTGTGCTGCTTGGAGAGTGCTGCAGGCTGGCATCTAACGGTGCCTGGAAGAGCTGCAAGTCAGAGAGACAGAAGCCAGTGCATTGCATGGAAACACTGCCACGCTCCTGACGCCTATTTTCCATTGTGTCTTTGTTTTTGCTCCTGGCTGCACCAAACTCATGGTATTGCTTGCTTCTCCCTTGGAGCTGCTTAGCTCAGCTCATGTCTCCAGAACTCCTTTGCTCCTGGCAGTCCTCGGGCCCCTTGTCCAGCTGCTCAGGCACTGCACAGAGTGCTCCTGGCAGCTGTAAGGTAACCCCTCTCACCTCTGCTGTGCTCATTGCCTCACTCTCTTCAGCACTGCCTTACTTATGATGGGCTGTAAACTCTTCTACTTGGCAATTGGACTCTTCTCACAAGTGATGCCCTGGAGTGTAGGGATTATGCACCGTCTCAGCAAGCACAAGGATAGCATACAGAGAGTTCTTGGGGCCAAATTCCATGTGCTCAGTCCTTATGGCTATGGAACTGGCTGAAGACTGTCCCTATTGGCTTTTAGTTTGTGCTCTCTACTCTTTTGAGACATTGAGTAGTATCTAGCTAAAGTATTTCAAGGACTGGAAGAAATCCTGTGGCAGCTCTCTAGAAAGAAAGGTTGACGGCCAAGGAAAAAAAGGGCTGCAGCTTGTCAATTCACATTCTGCAGAAATTTGCATACTGCAGCAATTCTTGGATTAGTGTCAGGGAAAAAAAATGGCATTAACATTTCGATGTATGGAATTGCTCTCTCATACAGTGGAGAGAGCTTTCCAGACACCCTTATTATTTAAGGAGCTTCCCTTATATCCCTTATCCAAATGGATATGGATAATTTTCCTTTGTAACTCAACTGCTCAAAGGTCAGATATGGGCAGGAAAAACCTATATGTAACATATTTGAGGTATTGCTTGTCACTCAGCACTTCAGACATTTCTGCTCTCTTCTCATCATAGTACTTAACAGTTTCTGAATTCCAAACTCCCTCAAACTTCCCCCTAATTTCCTGGTGTGGCAGGAACTGAAGGTTTCCTTGTTTATTTCCCTGTCTGAAGTACAGCTCTGCTGAACCATCTGAGGGTTCTGGTGTGGTTGCAGCAGGAAGTGTTGCCTTCACACTGGAGAATGAGATGGAGATGAGGAGCTGTTAAGGGCCTGTGGCTTAGTCAGAGGCAGGAGCTGCTGACTCTTAGCTGAATGTTCAGTCTGAGGCTGCTCCTAAGTGTCCTAGATTTGTTGCCAGTGGTGAAAGGAAGAAGTCAGTGTTCAATCTGCTTCCCTTCATACTTTGGATGGCTTTTTATAGGAGAAGATCCCATGACAAAAATACACAGCCACATGCATAGAGTGCATCATCAGCCTGCCTCATCCAGCTGAGGGAAGAGGCCAGGGGAAGAAGAGTACATGTGCAAAAGGAGATGCAAGAGATGAAATAAAAGGGACACAAAGAGCTCCTGGTCAGCAGGAGTGTTAGAAGTACCATTTGAAACTTGTAGTTTAAATAAATCTTGAGTATAATTGCAGCTAAATTATCAGGTGTTGAAGGAGGGGATCCAAGGGAATCTCTGTCTTATCCTCCAGTGACAAATATTGCTGCTTTAAACCAAAATATTCCAAGTTACTACATCCCCCTCATTTCAAATATATTCAAATATTTGAAATATATGAGTGGGAAAGAAATCCTGTGAATGTTCACAAGATACAGGTATGAAATACCTTGGTATGCCCTGAGCTCTGCACAAAGAGACAGCAGACAAATTTGGTATTAAATTTTCCTGGCTGTTACTGTTTGTGTCCAGGAGATGTCACTGAGAATCTGTAACAAACCAGCCTAACTGGGTACCTGCTGGTTGGAGTTCCTGGTCTAGAGTGCAGCAGTCTGGGGAAAGCCTGACTAAATTTGAATTACAGCATATTCTACATCACTGCTGACTGCAGACAGTGCAGATGGAGATCCAGCTGCCATGCTTCAGCATTTGGCATCACCCCAAGGCTGGTGGGGAGGTCAATGTGGAGCCAATGGCTCTGCAGAGCATTTGAAATCCAATTCAGTGCAGTGTGAATGATTGCTTTCTTGCTTTCCCTCTTGGCTGAGACTTTTGAATGTCTGTAGGCCTGTTTTCTCCCTAGCAAGGTGAGTTTAGTGAATGGTCTAACACAGCTGAGTCATTTTCAGGCGTAATCAAAGCAATAATCAACCTTCAGGAAGGAAAAGAGAGGCTAAAGGTAATGTGCTGATACCATGTCACGAGATTTCAAGAAGAAAAACTATTTCCTTATTTAAAATTCCTATTTTCTAGAGCTCTGAATTTTACCTTGTTCAAACGCTGTATTCTGCAGCATTTCAGCTTTCCATGGCCAGACAGCACAGAAGGGATTTTGAATAATCCAACCAAGGCTGTGAGGATAGGGCAGAGGCAGGATCAGGGCTAGCAAGGGACTGTCCACCCTACAGAGAAATAGCCAGGAATTACTGGAGCACCTCCTTGCAATGACCACCAACACAGGAGCAGGAGAAACTGGTTTGTGGCATCAGCTGTGGATATCAACAGGGAAAGGCAATGGATGGGAGCAGCCTGGAAACAGGGTTTATTTATAGGGCTTTAGAGGGTGCTTTCAAGCACCTTCTAATGCATGGGGGTTTTCCCCCCTACTCCCATGCTCCTAATGGGACAATTTATTGGATATTTTCCTGAGGAAGGTACTTTACTGCCTCACAGCTTTCCCTCTACTAAAGAGAAGCCCAGAATCTGGCTGTCCCTTGGGCAAGAGTCCCTTGTGTGTGATGAATGACTCAGAAAACTGTCTCTACAGCAGAACTACACCCAGTATTGGGTTGTTAGAGAATTCTTGAGCCTGGTGCAAAAATAGGTTTACATAAAGATTGCAGAGAGAGGAGAAAGACTCAGGGGAAATCATATCCTTAATACCCTGTTTAAGGAGAACTAAGCAATAAGGTACCTGTAAAAAAAGCTTTGTTTCATTGCATTCCTTTATGTGGTGGTGCCTCCTCAGTCTGCTCTCAGCTTTGAGCCCAAGCTGGTGAGATAACCCCTCATAACTTCTGTGTGGTTGGAGCAATGCCCAGATTTATTAGTGGAACCAGGTTAGGGTTTGTGCTACAAGTAAACAGGGTTTGTGCTGTGGACTACAGCAGCTCTTGGAGCTAAGCATCATGTCAAGAGAGCTGTGGAGGCTGCTTGGTTCCAAGGGGCTTGGCTCCATGCTTCTTGTAGCTCTACTTGAATCTGGATCAGGGAATCCCTCAGAAGGGACTCTTCTTAACCTTATTGCTTATGAGCTCTGCTGGGTTCCTGTCCTGTTTAATAGAGGTTTGATGCAAATAAGCATGATAGCAAAATTCCTCCATGCACTTTGAGCATTCTTAAGGCAAGACCTAAGCCTGGATTGGTCCCAGGCTTGTATTGTGGGCTATATGTGTGTATTCAAAGCTTGTATGCTCTGTTACTTCATTTTATTTGATGTCTAGAAGGAATTGGAGAGTGCTGTATCTATACATAGGGAAATATTGTAATATTATCACAAGAAATTATTTGGAAATGGGAAACGAAGAATGAAAAAAAGCACTTAATCAGAATTATGCAGAAGATTAATAAAAAAGCTGAGAATCTCAAAGGCTAGAATCTCATCAGGAGAAGATGGAGGTAATGAAACTACAGTGAGTTATATCAGATGGGAGCCGGTGATGATTACTGAATGTGGGTGCTTTACAAGGAGAAATATGCCAGTGTTTCCCACTTGAGCACTGACCAGTCTGTCCAAAGGCAGAAAATCACCTTCTAAACTTTATGATTTGTCTTTTGCAGGAGGAAGAGGGAAGGATGGGGCACCCATTATAACCTTTCCAGAATTTGCAGGATTCAGTGAGATACCTGATGACGATTTTCTGAATGTGGTCACTTATCTAACCAGCATTCCCAGGTGAGGCTGAGCACAAGTGTCTGTTGATTTCCCAGAGAGTTTTGCTTCCCCAGTGGCTCGCTGATTTTAGTGGTGCTACCAGGACATACCAGTGCTTCTGCATCTCTCCAGTCATTATGAAACTTCCCTGTCTGCTGGAGGCCCTGGGAATTGTGTTATTTGCATGGAAAAGAAAGCTTCACGCAGTCCAGGTTGAACTGAACTGGAGCAGGAATAGATCTGAAGAGCAGCAGCAAAGATGGCAGATCAAAGGGAGCCAAGAGGGGTTGTTTGTGAAAAGTCTCAGGGATGCTGGATGTAATAAGGGAGGCGCTGCATCAGGAAGGAGCTGTACTTTAGGTCCCATGACTGCTCATTCTCTGAGTGCATCTTTCTATGCAGCTTTCTCTTAGCTGAAAAGCAAGTGAGGTGCCTATGGACAGGGTTCTGGCAAGCACCATGTGCTTTCTGGTACTTCATTTCTTTGGAGATCGCTCCACAGCCAGGATGTTTTCCTTGCTTTTTGCCTGCAGCTTTGTGAGGATAGTGAAACAAACTGACTTCCCCTGCTCTGAGGAAATGTGGTAAGGCATGACTGCTGAATTAATTTTTGTTTATCTAAGAGAGCTTAATATTTTTTCAGTCTCCTGATCGTGTCTCTAGACCATGGCTGTTTGTGTTAGTGAGAAGCACAGAAATGATTTATTATTTCCTGTGGTCTTCTGTAAAAAGGTGCTTAGAGGATCATAGCACAGAGCGTGCCTCCTGCAAGTTTGAGTGGGAAGTTTTACAGCTCCACCTACGTGTATTCCCCATATTTGCCAAAGTTGTTGCCAAAGAGTTGCCAAAGCAAGCTGAGAGAAACCACATACTGTGAACTTAACAGCTTCTTTGTTTCACTCTGCTCTGTGGGACTTTTGTTCTGCCAGGGAAAGCTCTGTCTTGAGTATTTCTTTACTAGCTTCAGGACTGGGAGGTGACCAGCTTCAGGGTATGTACAACAGCAGCAGTGGCTGAGAAAACCACAAAACTAATTTTTCTGTTCTTTGTATTTGGTATGCAGGGAGATGATTCCCAGTGATTTGGGGGATTGTTGGGGAACCAGCATGTTACATTGTCAACATGATAGACAGAAATGCTTTGAGCTTCTTCAGCCTCTGTGAAGCCCAAAAGCACAGATGCATTCAAAAGAAATTAGTCAAATTCATGAAGGATTGCTCCATCAATGGCTGCTGGACACCATGGCTCAAATGCAAACTCAGGCTGAACAAAGTAATTTATCCCTTAACACTGGGACTTGGGAGAATATACCAAGAGAAATATTGTCCTGCTCATTTTCCTGCTGCCTTTGTCTCTGTAGCCATTATCTACCAACACTGGACTCAGGGTGCTGAGCTAGATGGACTTTTGCTTTGATTCAGTTTCAGTTCTGTTTTCTCTTCCCCCGAGGAATCCCAGAGCCATTTGCAAAGAATGAAGAATTGAGTTTCAAAGCTTTGTAAGTCAGGAGAGTTGCGATATACCTATTTTACAGATGATGAAATATGTGTGAGTAATATCTCACTCTACAGAAAGGCTCACCAAAACTTGTGTTGAGTAAGTGGCTGTTCAGTTTGCTCTGAATGACCTGTTCAAGGTCAGTGACAAGCTGGGGTTTGAAGGTACATTTTCTGCATACCAGCACATTGGTTGTCTCTTAGGTTCAATCCTAGACCACACTGTAGGGATGTGAGTTTTCCAGGGAATTCTCTAGTCTTTATTGCAGTGCTTTCAGAAAGATTGCCTGCATTTCTTGAAACTTGCCACTATCTCTGTAAATGGTGAGGGAGAAAGATGTTAGTTTAGATGAAGAACCTGAGCAACAAGCTTTGTGATTTATGACATAATTATATGGAGTTCAAACTCAATGAGGCATAAGTAGTGGACCTGTTTGGGTGCAGCAGAGCCCTGTCAATCTGCAGGTGGCTGGCCCATGCACACAGTGTCTCTGCCATGTACCTCAGAAAGCAGTACAGGATGTGCATTGTTACTTTTGCCAGCACTACTCTACTAGATAGTGCTGTGTGTAATAGAACAGTATTCCTGTGCATGTAGTTTCACTGCTAGTAGTCCACCTTTTACTTTAATTCTCAAGAAAGATGTAAAAGTATCCAACAAAGTGAGAACAGTCTTTAACTCTTCTGGAGTTACAAAGGTTAGGGCCATGTATCAGGTGAGATGAGGTGTAGTTTGAAAAGCAGTTCACCCTATTTATCATAGAAAATACTTCCTTCTTCAGAGCTTGGTGAACCAGAGAGATCAGCATCATTTTCCTGGAAAATATAGAGAGAATATCTGTCTTTTATAGTGTCTGATTTTGCATATCCTGTACAATAAAGTCCATGGTAGTTGTGGAGATAGGCTTTGTGATTGCAGGTAGCATCACTTAGTAACTTTCTAAGTCCCTCTGGAATGTTTAATCTTAAATGCTTATACGACAAAACATATGACAGGACTGAAGATCAGCCCAGTGAGACTTCTGTAACCTTATTCATTTTCCCTGTGGTTCAAACCTGGTCATGAGAGTGCTCCACCAAAGGGGTCCGCATACAAACACATCCACAGACACTCAGTGACATGGTGTATGCACGTGCATGTCCCTGTGCATGCACTAGATAGCTCCAGAAAGCCCTTTTTTACTTGCTTTATTCCATGGCCAGGATCCTTTCTCTTTAACTTGACATGAATTAAGTATCTTGATAAACAGGTGTCCTTCTCTCCTTCCAAAAGAGATCAGGAAATTCAACATCTCGAGTCAGTGTTCAAGGGCTAACCTGAATACAGAGCTGAGGATGGAACAGTTCTGCTGATTGGAGATATTTCATTCAGGGAAAGGGAACCTTTCTGCCAGACATCTGTAGATCTAGGCAAATGTGCCAGAATTTCTTTTGGAGGTAAGCCTGATGTTTATCTGCTCTTCAGGATTGTCTTCAAATCCTCCTTTGCAGAGAACTGGAGAAACCCCAATGCATTTACTGACACTGAGAAAACATTGATAGAATGTGTGTGTGTGTTTGTTTTTAAACAGTCTCTGAATATACACTTGAGAGGGGGTTCTCAGCTGTACAGCCACTTGTGCTGATGCTGCTCTTTCAGCCAGGCCTCTTCCCGTGGCTGTCTGCCTGCATCCATCCCTGGTGCCAAATGACATTCAGACCTTTCAGCATGCTGGTTGAAATAGAATCACTTGCTGACACTCTGTTTCCCTGGCTAAATTTAGGACTTCAGTCAGTCCTATCTAGCTAAAAAGAAAAAAATTCCACAAAACTCCCCCAATAACAACAAACAAACAACCCCACAAACAAGCAAAAGAACAAAAAACCTCCACATCAAAAAGCAAACATACAAGTACCACTGGCTTATCTCAGTGACAATAAATGATGCCGTGCTGAACATCATTTGAACGTGAAGACCCCGGGTTGAGACTTTTATGTTTAGTTTCTCACCCTTTCTGGAACAATCTGCAACACACACAATATCTTATTTGAACATTATCAAGGAATTTTATTCTGTGGAATATTTGTTGAGCTACTGAAGGGTATGTATACATTTGTATAGAAGGTAAAACAGATGGCTTCTCTTCCCTGTGCTTGAGAGGCACTGCTGCAAACACATTTTCTATCCTCAGCAGAGAGCTGCATGTTGCACTACTAAAGAGGAAAGATCATGTATTGTCATTGAATTTTGTAATCCTCAGAGGAATGCTGTAAAAATATTGAATTGGAAAATTCAGTGAGTTTTCCTGTTAGCAGTATGAACTATTAGGAACATTTGCGTGACATCCCAGTTTTGCACAGTACTTTGGGTTTCAGTTTTTGATCCTGCAGAGCTGCAGCAAGAGCTCAGATTTGTTACTGAGTTGATAGTCTTCAGGAGATTATTGACATGACATGAATTTGTATAAAATAACCCGTGGAAATGGTGTTCCTGGGCTGGTCCTTGTATGGGCAGCAGAGTAGGGATCAAGCAGATACTTTACACAATTTTTTTTCTTATGTGATTAGATGTTTAATTGCAGTATGTCCTCTGATTATGACATTCATTCTCTTCCTGCCTGCTTCTGGTTTGTCCTGAGATGACTGAGCCGTCCTGCTTTTGTGAAGTTTCTGGACACTCAGTGTGTATTTCTTAGCTTCTCCAATGCTGAGTGCTCTTTTAAGGCAGAAAGAAGAGCAGTCCCACTGAAACCTTGCACTCCAGAGTGGGATTTTTAAGAGGGAAAGAGAGGATGGGGTACTTATGAGGTCTACATAGGTGGAATGGAGCACCAAATCACTGCCTCCAAATCCTCCTTGAAAATCACTGAGAAGGAACAGGAACTGTTATTCCAGCCAATATGCTGAAAGGGGTAGTTTTGAATGACTTGCAACCCCAGAAGAAGTTTATGCTTGGCAAAACAGAACTCTTCAATTTCTGCTTTGCCTACCAGAATTCCTGGGGCTTTGTGTACATAAGTCAGGGGATACTGATGCCCTGGAGCTCAGTGCCCCTGTCAGGTGTCAGCATACTTGGAGAATGAAGACTGTCTAATTTGGCAGGGGAAAAAAAAAAAAAAAGGAAGATCTAGGGGTTTTTTCTTCAAAAGAGCACATTATAATTTGTGATCCTGAACTATTCATGTCACCTAGACTGGCAGCAGAGTAGCACCGCAGCTGAGAGATTCAGCAGATAAAATATTCATGTTTTGTGTAAGCTGCTAGCCTTATGCTGGAAAGAGAAATTTTGCTTGCTTTCCTTTTCATGTGTGTTTCTGCCAAATATTCATTCTTTCCACTGCACGTTGTGTTTTCATAATGGGCTCTGAGCGTGCTGTGACGGAGGCTGTGTTTTGCTGCAGTTCTCTGCCGTGGAGCAGGAGTATCTCCCTGTAACCCAGCACACCTATTTCATCTGTTTTGCAGTCTGGAGGCTGCCAGCATCGGATTCATCATCATCATAGACAGACGACGGGACAAATGGAGTGCAGTCAAGGCATCCCTGACACGAATAGCAGTAAGTCCTTCTTTTGTTATTTATCTTCTAGAAATTAAAATTTTCTGCTGAACCTTCAGCACCTCCTGTGCTCATTTTAAGCTCCCATTTTCTGGCTGTGGATGCAGATTCTCCCTGGCCCTGCAGCTCCTAAGTGTTAAATAAGAGGGAGGAAGCTGCGGAGACAAATTACATAGTCTTGTTCACTGCTGAATTAGGACAAATTCCATATTTTCTGAGTTGACTGCAATATAAATTCTAGTTGCTTCCTAGAGGAGTGTAAGAGGAAACCCTTCAGTGCTCTGAGGAGGGATGACGTGGCCTGCTTATGAAAGAAATAGATCCCAAGGGGTTTATGTTTGCACAGTAGTGAATTATCTCTGTCAGAAACTCTTAATAGCTTATTATATCTCATTTGCAAAAGTTAGAGCTGGGCACTGATTTCCAGTGCTAAGAAAAGCAGCTGGTTTTATACATCTCTTACTAGGAGCATTTACTGTGTGAGGACCAAGCACTTACACACAGAGGTGTAGGATGGTGGGATGACAAAGGTGGCTTTAAGTTCTTTCAAGGTATTTAGATAGAAATGTTTTTCATTCTCGGCTTTTTTGCTGCTCCCTTCAAGAAATTGTTCTTTTTTTATGCTTGATGAGCTCAGAGGACTGTGAGAGATGTAGGCTGGGTGTTGCAGGCAGGGCCATGTCTGATGAACGTGTTGAGTGCCTGCCTCTGCGTAAAAATATGTGAGGTTAAAAGGATTCAAAACCCTTTGCAGAGTGAATAGGTAGGTCAGCCAGGGGAGTCCATCTGTGCTGCCAGCTTCCCTCACCATTCCAACGCGGGCAGCCAGCCTTGCCCTCTAGTGGCTGAAGCCTGAAAAATGGGAAAACCTCTGGTGTAGTGGTGCAAATGGGGCTTGGTGGGGCTCGGATCGGGGGGAGAAAGGCACAGGTACCTTGGAGCTCTGTGATAAATCTATATCACGAAACAACATGTGGCTGGGCAGTAAAATCCATGGGTCAGCCTTCCTGTTGGGTTTGGAAAAAGTGACAACAAGCACATGCTGAATGGACCAGCTGAGGCAATGAGCAGCTGGACTGAGCAAGATTCAGTCAGTCCTACCTGCTTGCCCTCGTGGGGAAACACTTGGCTGAAAATTGCCTTGTAAGGTAGAAATGTGCCTTCTAAGAATTCTATATTTCTTGCAGGGAGCGTTTCCAGGAAACCTGCAGCTGGTGTTTGTCCTGAGACCCTCCCGCTTCATCCAAAGGGCAATCGCTGACATTGGCATTAAACTCTATCGGGATGACTTTAAAATGAAGGTACCGGTAAGCATGCAGCTTTTTTGTCCATGCATTTCCTTTATCTCCATTTCTGCAGTTCTGGGCTGTCAGCAATTTCTCATAACCCAGGATGGCAAGTGGCACCTGGGGCCTTTCATCCAGGTCTGTGGTGATGCCAAAGAGTTAATTAGCAGTGGATGGTTCACAGTATTTAAAGGACACGTTCCCATGTCCAGCCTAGCTATAAAATGTGACTCAGTTTTTAAGTACTGGCATTTTAAGTCAGTGGAGATGTTCCCCTTGTGTAGGCAGAGGAAGATCCCACTCCAGTGACAAACATAAGTATTCAGGACTACAGAGCAGTGAAAGCCTAGGGCTGAGTTCTGCACTATTTGATGGGTTATCCATGGGAGTGCTGACTGTCCCTGTAACATTGCTTAATCTGAATGTCTGCTACGATTCCCATGCCCTCAAGATTCAGAGTTTGTTTTTTACTTCTTTTTATATGCACTTGGCATATGTTATAGGTTGATGAGACTGTGATTTGAGGAAGGTTATCAATCCTGAAAGAGTTTGAGATTATTCTATGTGAGGTTTTTTAGGTTTTTTTAGCAGCATGTTTGTATGTATGTAAAAAATTTTATGTTTTATAAATAAACTTGAATTATCATTATTGATGATATTTCACCCTGGATCAGACTCATACTGTGTGCCACAGTGACTTTACTGGAGGGATTTGAAATTACTGTTTTGGATTTTGCATGTGGGTTTATATTGTTTTACAAAATACTTATGGTTCTCTTCCAACAAATTCCAGCTCTGTAAACATTCAAGTTTGAAGTTCAGGTGTTTCAAACAGTTTCTGCTTCTCCTGAAGTGAGAGACAGCAGCTATTTATTACAGTGCATACAGAAAAGGAACCATGAATATACATTTGGTTACTGTGGTTAAGTTGTAACTTACTGTCATTGAATAAGAGTGACTTTTTGGTAAAATGCAAAATTGATGAAAAAAAATGTATGTTTGAATACAAACCAAAATATTTTATAGTACTTTGTAAAATGGATGCACCTATATTTAATATTCCACAATCTGTTACTATAGCAACAGTTGTACCAGTGACTGCAGCCCAGAAAGAGACAACTTCATCAAGAACTGGCATTTTCCACCTGGTCAGCATTTCCTATACCTTTAGCAATTTATTTGATGTCAGAGTTGCATTTCAAATCTTGGAAGGGATCAAAGTTGGAAGGGGGTTAATTCTAGGCAGGGATGAAGCACTGTATTAAGTATGAAATGGTAACTTGCCTTTCTTACTGGCAGGAAAATCAATATATCAGATTAATTTGGGGTCATCTTGGATATTTTGAGCTATCCTGGATATGTCCACAGACCTTAGAGAGCAGCCTTACAAAAACTAAGAGCATGACACCCTTGCTGGATCTGTCTGCCTCCTGCCCAGATATCTGTAGACATCCTGTGAGATTTATATACAGGCTGCCCACATATGTCTGATGCTATTCTAAGTTGCTTAGGGTTGTACTACGGGTATTCTATGTTCCTGGGATCTGTCATACTCTCTCGAGGGGCTTTTTATTTTCCTTTTTCTTTTAGGATGGGATGTTACAGCCCATCCTAAAAATACCATGTGGGCATGTCCTTGTATATCCCAGTTTCAGAATGGGGAATTACTGAGAACAATGTTTGTCCTCCTTGAAAACAGCATCCTAAATGCCAAGCAGAAGAACAGGACCAGAGAGTTGTTGTCCCATTGGAGATGTCCTTACTCAAGGAATTACAGATCAGTACCTGTCTTCAATATCACCATGATCTTCTAAATTGTTTGCACGTTGTTTGTTCATGTTGTGTGTTTGGCCCTATGACAACACTCATGTCATAACTGGCCCATGGATGGGTGGCATTTCTATCAGAACTGTGAGTCAGGACCAAGACATGAGCATTCTAAAGAAGCTCCGAGAATATTGTGTGCATTTGTTAAGGAAACATTTGTTTAATAGTTTATTTAAGCTATCAGACAGTAAATATGTTCAATAAAATAGCTTTACTGGGTTAAATCAACACTGGAATCAGTAGAAACCAGATGATCAAACAGGAGCTGGAAATAAAGGATGAAATAACCAACCAGACACAAAAAGAAAATGTAGGACTTATATCACATTGACATACAAATGTGGGTAATAAAACCTCATCAGGTAAATCTTTATTGGGATAGTGGTTTGATTCAATATCCTTAACCTGGATTGAGATATAGAAATACAGGAGACACAGCAAGGTTCATCTGAGATTAAAATCTGTGAATTCAAAAGGAGCACCCAGAGATGTACCCAAGGAACCTCCCATCATAGGAAGTGAATTAAAGCATCTTCAGAACATACACAGAAGGCTGTCCATAGCAAAAACTCCCTTGAACCTTGTAGGCTGTGACTTCTTTTTGACAGCCGAACCCATCCAGAAGCAGCCCCCCCAGAGCTCCGTGTTCCACACTGACCCTTCTCTTCTAAGCTGCTGCTCCCTTGCACTCTCCAGCTGTCTGACTGTGGCTCTCTTCTGTCTGGCAAGCAGCATGGGAGATGCTAATGCTCTCTTAGGTTGGTTTTTTAGATGGATGCTGGATTGCTTGTAGGCTTTCTCCTGCAGGAATGCCTGCATGGTGAAGACCCATGCCCTGCTGTGTAGCACCACAGCTGGCGATATTGATAGGTTTGTTTTGTGGCTCATGCTGAGCATACTAGCTTAAAGTAAATATAAAATTCTTCCTAAAAGAAAGCTACATGACAGTATTCCTCTGTGATTTCAGTGAGGTTTGAAGTATGAGAAGATTTCCAACTTGTCAGTAACATCTCTGATGGGGAAGAGCTACGAAGCAGTTAAGATTTAGTTTTTCAAATGTGATTTCCAATTCAGAATTAGGGCATAGACTTTAAGTTCCAATGTGAGGCTTTTTCAAGATGATGCAGCTTTTTGAGCTTTCTGGCTTTGATCGTAACAGAACGGTGTTTCATAACACATTCAGGGAACAGTTTTTCCTTAAACTTTGGCTGAGATACTCACCTTTCTTTGCCAGTTTCTTCACCAACAAGATCTCCTCATTTCTGTGTTTAAAGACAGGGGTCAAGGAGAAGATGAACTGCTGGAAGTGTGGGTCTACTTGAGTGAGGGCCTACTTGAGAATTTTCAGCCTGTACAGGTCCCTGGGGCCAGATGCATCCTCCACTATGTTCTTGTATCCAAGTTAGGTTAAAGTCTGGATGTATGGACAACTACATGTGGTTTTAAAAACAAGTTTCGTGATGGGTTAGGAGGGTAATGGTAATGGGTCATACTCTGCCTGGCAGTGGGCAACAAGTGGAGTGTTGTGGTGATACCTGCTGGGACCTGCCCTGTTTGATATCTTCATCAGTGACATGGAAGAGGCAACAGGCTGCACTGTCATCAAGTGTGCAGATGACACTAAACCAGGAGGAGCAGATGGCATTCTCCAAGACAGGGCCACTGGAACAAAAACTCAAGGAATGGGCTGACCAGCATACTATTTTATATATACTAAAAGAGCAAAACAAAGTCCTGCAACTGGAAGAGTTTCCTTCCAGAAGGATTTTCTTCCTCAAGATAGAATTCATGTTCTTCCCTTCCAACAATACACCAGTTGTGTTGTTGACAACAATTCACACTCTGGCCTGACTATCTGGGGAGCATCTCTGCAGAAAAGGATCTGGGAACTTGGTAGACAGCACGCTGTACACGAGCCACAGTGTGCCCTGGCAGCAAAGGAAGCCATCACCATCCTGCATGGACAGGAGCAGTATGGACAGGAGCATAGCCAACAGGTTGAAACAAGAACTCATCCCCCCTTTACTTGACTCTAATTAAATCACATTGAGAACACAGTATTGAGTTTTGTTCCCCCAGTACAAGAAAAATATTAATCTGGAATAATCTTGGCAAGCCAAGAAGGTCAGGACTCAGAGCATGTGTTCTGTAAGAAGATGCTGAGGGAACTGTGCTTATCTAGCATGGAGAAGGGACGGCTTAGGAGAGTGAATATGACACAGCAGCAGCTTTCCAGTCCCTCCAAGCAGGCCACTGGGCACTGCAGCCAGCTTGTGCATGATGGCAGGACAAGAAATAACTGACAAAGTGAAACAAGGGCAGCTCTGATTTAACATAAGCAAAAACTTTCTCACCACAAAGACAGTCAGGCAGCAGACCAGACTGCCCAGAGAGGTTGTACAATCTCAATCCTTGGATGTTTTGAAGTCTCAGATGGATAAAGCCCCGAGCAACCTGGTTTGATCTCACAGCTGACACAGCTTTGAGAATAAAAGCTGGACTAGGGAGATGAGGTTCCTGCCAACCGGAACTATTCTAGAAAGATTCTCTAACAAAGATCAGCTGAAAACTTGTTCAGGTTTGTTCTCAAGGCTTTTCTTAGAGCAGTCCTGGCCTGGAATATGCATTCTCTTGTCTCCATCCATCTGCACTCATCTCATTGTCTACAGTGTTTGCCAGTGTACTTACCATGTTCCATTGCAGCCTGCTGACGTGCAGAGCCACTTAAACTTTCTGTAAAAAGGGTCGAGTAACACATTTGACATATTTCTGACATTTATTTATTTAAAATTCTTAGTCATTTGTGCTCAACTTTTTATTCTTCTGGTGCTGAAATCATGGCATATCTTCTAGCTGTTGGAACAGCAGTAAATGTGTGTAATTTTTGTAACCACTTGTGTTGACAAATTTGCAGTGATTGCCAAAGGTAATGCTGCTTATCTGAAGCTGAACTCAAATCTTGTTTGGCTTTCTTCAAGCAAGACTAGTGGTAAGGAGATTCTAAAGTAAAAAAATGAATCTAGGTTTATCTCTCCTTTCTCTGCTGTTGTGATTTTAAATGGAAAAATGCCAGTGAATTCAGTGAACATAGAGTGCCAAAAAAAAAAAAAAAATCAGAAAACTGAAGGAAAAATCTTATTCTCAGTGGTTTCATTTCAGCACTTTCCTGGATCAAGTGGTTGGTGCTAAGGAAGCTGTTTCACTTGCCTGTGCCTCCATTTCTCTGTAAATAAAAGTTATCTAGAGAAAAAATTATTTTATGGGAGTTTGTGTGAACATTATCAATACCATTCTTTTGCTCTTGATGCACGTGCAAAGTGAGTCAGCTCAGCGAGGAGGAAGACGATGTCAAACCAAGGTTAGTTCAAGAATGTCCATGTACACATTGAGAAGGCAAAATCTAGGGAAAATAAACCGTGACCGTGGCATGAGAAAATACAAGATGAGAACTGATGGCCTCTGGTAGAGCTGCAGTGCTCATATATGTTAAGGCAAACACAGATCCTAGGAACAATGATTGAAAGGCTCGTTATTTCTCTCAGTCCAGCGTGTCTGGGTTCGTTTCAGATCATCATGTTAAATTCTGTCTCTGATCTGCATGGCTACATTGACAAGAGTCAGCTGACCCGGGAGCTGGGAGGAACCCTGGAGTATGGCCACAGCCAGTGGATCCACCACCGAACTGTGAGTGCTGCTGCTCTCCTCACCCTCCTGCCCCACAACTGCCCAGGCACAAGTGCAGAGCAACCACCAGCAGTGACTTTTCAGTTGCATTACAGCCCATGGATTCTGCTAGGGACTCAGGGAAGGAGGAAGTCCATGACTCAGACAGAGAAAGGCAAATTCCTCAGGAGTTTGTCATAGAAGCGGTAGTTGTATCTCGCTGTGTACCTGGCCCAGGGCCTAACAGTGTCATGGTATTCTTACTCAGCAAGGCCTGTGGGCACATTCTCTTGCCTTTTAAATTATTGATGGGATTCATAGGCCTTCAGCTGAAATTGAAAATAGGCTGTAGCACTTCACTGACTTTACAAAAAACAAAAGTCTCACTTTAATGATTAATTATGTCCATGCTTTAAAGAGAATAAAAATACTCAGGGCACTATATTTTATTTTTCGTTTCTATACTATACAAGCCTGCACTCCAGCTGGGTCTTATTCTGGGTAACTGAAGAACAGTTGTTAGTAGGAAGGCAGAAAGACTTTTTTATCCCATTGAGGAAACTTGTACATGTTTGATTGTTTGTTTCCTTTTTGGGCTGGTTAATGCATTTCAGTGTCTGCTTCAAAACAATGTAAACAATTCATTATGGTGCCCAGTTAAGATGACAGTTCACAAAAAACAGACTCCAAACTCTGGCACATTAGCAGACAAAATATTGTTTCATTCCTCCTAAGCAAAAATGGGGCTAAGCTCGGTCATGTTCCTGGAGTAGTAATTAATTTCACACGGGGTTTATACAATGTTTGTGTCTCTCTTTGTGGGTCTACTTACAAGATTGGTGTATTAGAGTCCACATCTAATGTGAGCCTCTATGTTTTGTGAGGTTCTGAGCAGCCCTGGGTTTGAGCCTGATGTTGCTGATGGGCAGGTTACACCTAACTCATAAAAAGAGCTCTTCTGAGGTACTTAAAGTCAAATCATTCTTGTCACTTTCTTGCTATTGTTTTTTTGTGTTTTGCTGTCCTTATAAAATTAAATTATAGTCACCTTGAGAATCACCAAATATTTCAGGCTTCTAAATATGCAAACACAGAATCTGAATTTCATCTAACATTGGTTTTCTACATTTATAACTGTGTTGACTATAATGAGGTTAAGCTTGAGATGAGTGAACAGGCTTATGTGTCAAAAGTATCAAAAATATGAAACTGTCCTTGCAGGAAGGGGGAGTGTGAAGAAATGAATCATCTATAAGAGCTTTCAAACAGCAAAAGGTTTGGAAATATGAAGGGGGATAAAAAGAGGCACAAGAAAGGTTGTATTATTCATTAGTGACAGGGGTTTACATAAAGCAATCATACATAGTTTGGTAAAATATGCAAACAAAAATGAGCCAAGAATTTCAGGAAATAGGGCAATGTAATCCCCAGAGGTTTTGGTTAAATTTGTTGGAAAAAAATTTACCAAGCACAAAGACTTGAAAAAAACCAGCCCACAGGTATAACTTAGCTACATGAAACAATTTATTGCTCGTACACACGAGGAGAGAGTGGGGGCAAGCATTCTATTAAGTGAAGCACTGATAAGTTCATGGTGCAGGCAGCTGAGGAATATCTGCTTGATAAAAGGTTGTCATCAGGGAAGTGTCAGCTTCCATGGCACCTTGAAACAATCTGACTTCCACTCTTGCTGAGCTGTGCTCTTCATGCCCTTTGCTGCTTCTCTTGTCCTGCCAGTGCTTTTCTTCTGAAAAAGCTTTAAATTCTGGCTAAATGGCAGTGACACAGCAACCTCCTTGCACTGTTCCCTGTTTCTGCTCTCCCTTCTTGGCTTCCAGAAGCCTATGGGCTTTCTTGCCCACAGAGTGCATTTTTGGCTTTCAGTAAATGCTCTTTGGACATGGATGGCCATGTCTGTTTTGCAGTCAGAAGTGTGACAGTTCAGCCAACTCTCATCCAGTAGTTTCAGTGCTGAGAACAGCAGGATACAGCTGCAGAGCACTAAGATATAGCATGTGTGGGTCTGTACTGCTTGTGTTGAAAGCAGACATGAATTTATGGGGAAAAGGGAAGAAGGCTGTGAGCCCTGCTAGCATTCCTTCATGGAGGACATGTTTGAGATCATAAATGTGGGCAAATTTCTCTCTACACCTTTTGAATGATGATCTACCTCCAGTTTGTTTTTCACTGAGCACACAGTTTAATTTCATCTGTCATGGTTGCAAACAATGAATTCCCACCACTGCTGGAGAAAGGAATGCAATGTGCAACAACTACATTGTGTTTGATTGGGTGGAAGAGCATCCCTAGTGCTTGTTGACTGACTCAAACCTGTGGGGATTAGATCAAAAAGTACAAAGAATAAAGAACTATATGTAACAACACAGTCACCCTCAAATTTAGGCATGATCATGAAAAAACATCCCATGCAGTTACTTGCTACTAGTATAAAGGTTTTACTCACATGTCACAGGTCTGAACATTATAGTCTGCTCTGAGAAGGTGGCATTGGGTTTTTTTGCCTTTCTCATTTCCCCGTTCTTCATTAAAATCACGGATTTCTGACAAGTTTTGTGTTGGTGCACCCAAGTGATAAAGAAACAGCAATGTTTCAATGAAGTTATGCATTTTAACTGTATTTGTAGTTACTTCTTCTTGTATTTGTGTACTAGCATGGACAGATGGGAGGAAGTGACTAGAATGCATCTTGTACAGATAGGCAAGATGGAGATGCACATATTCAGAAGTCAGGAGAAGACAGATTACTGCTGAGTGAACAATGGCTGTATAAATATAAAGGCTTTGCCCTATACATTTTGGTAGTTGTCTCAACTTAAATAAAGCCTTTATTAAAATTTTAAATGCAGCAGAATTTCCCAGCAATCCTGGGCAGAGGATCTGAAGTTCCAGGCCTGGCTTTGAAGCTGATCTCCCCTGTGGTTTCATTATGTCTGCTGAGCTCTGGGAGTTCCCCGTTGGCTCACAGAGGTGACAATATATGTGGACCTGTGAAAAGGTCATTTGTGACACATGGTTTAATTTGTAACTTTTAGCACATCCATCCAAAAAAAGGCAACATGAGCTTTACACATTTACAGGATGTAATACTTGCAACACAGTGTGCCTGAAGCACAAAGTGCTGTTAAAGGGCTAAGGGTAAATAACCAATCTATGACTTTATGCTTTTGCTTTTCCAGGCTATTGAAAACTTTGCAATGACAGTAAAAACAACAGCACAGATGCTACAGACCTTTGGAACAGACTTAGCAGAGACTGAACTTCCCAATGATGTGCAGTGCACAGAGGAGCTTCTCTCCTCACACACCGACCACCACAGCAAGCTGAAGGTGATTGTTGCCCCATGATGGCTCCAGCAGTATAATAGATGAGTTCTGATATAAGAAAATTTTCTGCCATCACTTGGCAGTCCATTGTCTGGAAAGCACTGAGGAGGACAGACACCTGGGTTCGGGAGGTCAATTCGATTCAGCTGTGGAAAAAGACATTTTACAGCTTCAGGGATGGTAGAATGGAGAAATGTCACTTCACTGTGTGAGAGGGAGTAATGGGATCACATCTGGAATAGCATGGGCTCCTGATGAAGAGCTCATCAGAAAGGATGGACTTGCATTGGAGCAGAAACAGAGAACATACGTGAGGATAGTCAGGACTAGACAGAATGATCTAACTAGATGATGACTGTTGTTTAAAAAAAGTTGGGGCTAGTTTAGCTTTGCAGAGTAAGGATCAGAAGTAAATATTGCTGCTGTCCACAAATGCCTTAGGTTAAACACAAGATTAAAAAAACTACTTAGGCTGTATTAGCACAAGAACAATTTTTACGGAAGAAATATGCAGTCATGTGGGAATTCGTCATCTGACAAGTTAATGTTTGGGCCTGATTGTCTTTTTTATTGCTCATCTTTCATGCTGGGAAGACACTTGTGTGGATGACTTCTTATAGCTGATGTACTATGGCTCAGCATGGCTCAATGTTGTTTGAGGAAATTCCATTAAGAAGTGCAATGTCTCAGCCGAGTCTCTCAGCTCACAATCTACAGCATACATTCAATGTGTGGTAGAATAATTTATTCTGCAAGTGGCCTGGTCAGATATTCAAGCTGCTCAGAAATTACTCTATTCTTTTGCTCAGAAATAGATCTACTATTCAAAGTTAAAAGATTTAGGTCTCTGCATTTGCTAGAAAAACATATCATCTTTGATAAGCATTTATGTTTTGTTTCAAGTATTTTGTACCTATGAAAGAATGCTCCTTTATCATTACTCTGTTTTCATCTAAGAGATGCGAGTGTTATTAGAAGTACATACAGTTTGGGTTTTGGCTTGTTTTTTCCCCTCAGGATGAGCTGAAGCTGGCAGTGAAGCAGGGGGCCACCTTACTGACCTGCATCCGGGAGCCAGTCACCCGAAGTGCCAACAGCAAACTCAGTCCAGATGAACTGGAAAATGTAGCCACAGTGGAAAGGTCAGTGGAGCTAGATTACCTTGTGCAACTTGCTAATTTACTCCTAAGAGATGCAAGTGTAATTTAAATAATTTAAATATGCAGGTTATAAATTACCATTGGTTCACCTACTGAGGATTTATTGGACAGGTAAGTCAGAGAAGGGAACAGCTTAGAGGAAGTTACTCAATTAAACTGTCAAGGCAAGTTCAAACAAATCCTGATTTTCTTGGTAATTTTTGGTTAGACCACTAACTACCTGGCTGAAGATATAATGTGGGACTTATTCTCTCCACAACATGTATATCCTCCAAACTTTTGTGCGTGGTTAGAAAGTAGCACCTGAGTCTGTGTGAGATGAACGGGTGGTGTGCATGTGGGTGTCTGTGGAAATACTGGGGGAGGAACAGATCAAGATGATACCTGAAACATTCTGTGTGTCACAGCTGCAGAGACACAGAGAGAGAACCCCCTTTTCCTTCCTACAATGCTAGTTATCACCATAGGGCTTTTAGTCACCATGTAGAAATTTCTGCTGTGCCATGTGATGCAGGGCAAAGAGAAATGCCATGCTAGGATTTCAGTGTGTCTGCATTCACTGGGAACAAAGGTGCTAAAAGTAAAGCTGAGCTGATATTTTTTCACTGAATTCTTTAAAATCCTTTAAACAGTCATCCCAAAGGATTTTGTGAATTCTTCTTGAATTCAACAACTAGCTTTGATTAAAAAAAGGTTTTACAGGGACAGATTGAAAACAGAAACTTGTTTTTGAGATGAATAAGAGGGAGCTATTGGCGTTTGCCCCAATAACTTGATGATTTCAGTACTCATGGATCTCTTATTTACCCAAAGAATGCCCATCTATTGAAATACAAGATATTCAGAGAACCCTTCCTTTTCATTTTTTCTACTTGTTTAAAACTGTTATACTTTATAATTAATGGATCACTGAGAAACTGAAAATGACTCACTAGCTTGGTGTCAGATATTTTACTGATGATACGATACCTTGAGATTAATGTCTTTGCAAATAAAAATTTCATCATTGACACAAAGTAAAACAATGTCCATGGGAGTCATTATGAGCTTCTAATCTGTTGTTCTTAATGGACTGGGAAAAATGATTCAGCCCTTGCCTATTTCTGATGGGTGAAGAAAATTAACAAGTTGTAGAGCTCTGTTTTAATCATTCCATAAAATAATAATTGCGTCATATTCAGTCTGCATCAGTTGGGGGTGAATTATCTTTGAAGCATTGGGTGGAAGCTAGGGAGTGACAGCTGCACACAACTCCGAGTCCCTCTTGCACATCAGGAGGCAGGGCTGTACTGCCACAGTACATCCATGCTCTTGTCACTCCTCTGTCACATTCCTGCCTGTGCTACTGCAAATTTCATTCTGTTTTGCTTATGGGAGAATTGACACAGAGCTCCCTTACATAAGTGTAGGGCTCCCCACCCTCTCCCTGCTCTGCTTTCTGCCATCAATTACTGTAACTTAAAAGAAATGAGCTATAGGAAATAAGTACATTCTGTTCATTATAATTTCTTAACAGGCTGTTGGCTCAGTTGGATGAAACAGAAAAGGCTTTTGATCAATTTTGGACCAAGCATCATCTAAAACTAGAACAGTGCCTGCAGCTTCGACACTTTGAGCACGATTTTAGAGAGGTATTTATTTTTTCATGCTGTCTAGCCTTCTTTGGTAAATAAGGTCAAATTCTATCCATACTTAGAGTATACTGGTAGTCCAAAAAGGAAGTTGGGAGTGAAGACCTTAATTGTGAAATAGGAAATGAATATTTAAAAATGTATGGCTTGACAGCTTTCAGGTCTTACAACACTTGAATAAGGCACAGTGAGGAAAGTGCCAGACTGTGAGGCCAAAATGCAGAACACCAGTAGGTAAATTCATCTTGATAAATAATTTTGCATTTAGGTGTGAAGTTATCAAACATGGTTTCTTCTGTATGGTAGGTTGCCAATCTCACCAGAGTCAAGGGAATACAGTTCAGAAAGCCCAACCCAATTGTCAGTCCAGAGGCTGGAGTAATACAGATTCTGGAGCAATATAAACTCTGGAGTTACAGGTTGTCAAAACTTTGTGGGCCTAGTTAGTAAGAAGCAGGGAAACTCTTTGAAGAATAGTTGGTTGTTGATTTATTCCTTGGATTTTCCATTTTGGGACAAACTGAAAGACTAAACTTGAGATGCAGATTCTTCTCAGAGACACAGGAGAAAGTTTGTTGTAATTTTTATCAGTATCTTGTGGGTTCTGGGTGGGTTTGTTTTGGTTTTATGTTTTTGTTTTTGCTGTTTTTTAGGTAAAACTGACGTTGGATAACCTCATGGAAACACAAGCAGGTTTTGCTGACATTGGAGACAGTGTGACTCGAGTTGAGAACCTCCTAAAGGAACAGAAACATCTGGAAGAGAAAGGACAGGTTTGCACTCCATTTTAGTATTCTAGCTGCCACAGATATGGTATTCTAGACACTTCTTTGTCACTGTCCTTTTTTTTTTGTCCGGATTTATTCTCTTCTCTGAAGTCATTACTTTAAATAGCAAACCACAGATCCTAATTTCCAGAAGCCAGGGTTGTTCAGACCCAGTAGTTCCACTTCATTACTTGGAAAGCTAGTGAAAAAAGTAGGAAAAAGCCTTGTATAATGAATGTCTCCCTTATGAGAGAAAGAAGAAGTGGACTCCATAACCTCAGCAGGCAACCTGTTCCAGTGTTTGGTCACCCTCACAACAAAAAAGTTCTTCCTGATGTTCAGATGGAACCTCATGAGTTTCAATGTACTCATTGACATTGAAGTTGGCCTTCAATGTAAATATAAAGTGAGACATATCAGCTATATTAATATTCCAAACCTTTACCCCCAGGCTACAGCAGGGGTTACAGAGATGGATTGTCCTTATTATGCATGTCATTCTAACTTTGGCTTTTTCTCATTAATTTCACAGGAACCTTTGGAGAAGGCCCAGTCTCTAGCTCTCCATGGAGAGCAGCTCATCCAAAACAACCATTATGCAGTTGACTCCATTAGACCAAAGTGTGTTGAACTCAGGCGGATTTGTGATGACTTTACCAATGAGACCAAGAAAAAGTATGATATTTTGGGAAAGTCTCTTGAGCTGCATAAGCAGTTAGATAAGGTGAGTGAACCTTCTCAGATAACAGCTCTGGCAAGGTTCTACTAAAAATGAAGGGTTTTATAAGCTCATGTAATTATGATGAAGATAAAAAGTTGTGTTTAGTTTTTCTCTGTTTCATTCAGTAAATATTAGTATAAATATTGGAGCTTTATATTAGTTCAGCAAGTTCAGTTCTGCATATGCTGATGGGGTGACCTGTGGGCAGGAGCTGCTGCATGCTCTGAGTAACACTGATCCCCTCAATGATATGTAAGGGCAAACCTGTTTTACATAGAGCAAAAGCAACACCTGACCACTTGGACTGTCAGTGATGATAAGTCTTTCTTCCCCCACTTTTCTTTAAAGGCAAGCCAATGGTGTGAAGCTGGAATCTACCTCTTAGCTTCCCAAGCTGTGGACAAGTGCCAGTCACAAGAGGGAGCTGAAACTGCACTCGTTGAAATTGAGAAGTTCTTGGAAACAGCCAAGGAGCACCAGCTCTCCAACCCAAAGGAGTTCTATAATCAGTTTGACATGATCCTCACCCCTGAAATAAAGGTAAACCCCCTCAGATGTGCATGTGCTCACTTAGAAGTTAAAAATTTCCAATTGCTTTGTCAATGAGAGTGTATTGATCTATGTATTTGACTCTGCTAAAATATACCTCTTTCCCTACTCCAAAAGGGCACAGAGGTCAGTATTTGTGGCAGCAAGTTTTAAGACTAGTCATGCAACACATACGTCATTTTCTTGGGAGCAGTGCTAGAAGCACTGCTTGAGTCACCATGTCTTAGTCAGTGAAACTGTGATCTGGGCAGAATGCATGGACTGGGCTGCAATAAACTGCAGATCTCCAGCTCTGGTCTGAGTCTGGTAATGCAAGTCCTTTCTTCACTCGCTCACTCCAGTGCTGACAACCATTTGTTGTTTGCCTTTTCCTTGTCTAGGCCAATGCCCAAAGAATTGTTCAAAAACTTGAAGATGTACAAGAAATGTTTGACAAGAGGCAAGTAAGTCTGAAGAAGCTGGCAGCCAAACAGACACGGCCAGTACAACCTGTTGCTCCACATCCTGAATCTTCCCCAAAGCGAGCATCACCAAAGATTACCAGACCAGCAGCAGTAGGTAGGCCACGAGCAGCTGCTTTCAGACTCACACCAATGTTGTGTCCACATGGTCATGTTTGATTTTTGTTGTCAGAATGAACACTTGAATTTGATGTGCAGTGTCAGCCTTGTAGGTCCAGCTGGTAAAAATAAATATGAAATATCTCTCACTGCAAACATACAAACAAGGGTGAGTCAAAAAACCCCACCAGGTTTCTCTTCCTAGGTCTAATCTGCAGAGTACATTTCTGTACTGTGTCTCAGTGTGCCTTGTATTGCTAATTCTCAAGTACCCAAGTCAGGGTAGTCAATGCAAGCCTGCAATGTAAGCATGAGAACCTATTTTACATTGAAGATTATGTAATGTGAATATTTTGCTTTCAAGTGTCATAATTGCTCAAGTTTCAATCAGATACTTGCAAAATTAATGGTTCATTAGTGAGTGACACTGATTCATTTGTGCAATTTTTACTTTTCCTCCTCTATGTAGATGTTAGTTCACTTTCTACCTTGTCCTCTGCTGGCCACAGAAGCTGAGCATTGCTTCTGTTTGTAAATTACTGGAAGTTCCTGGTTTGAGGTTAGCATGTGTGTTTAACCAAGATAGCTGTTTTCTGCAAAAGGAACATGGGGGAAGATAATTTGAAACAGTGTATCCTGGAGATCAGCCACCTTGTGCTTGGTGGCAAGAAGGGATTGTCCCTTTGGAACTTTTAGGGCTGTGCTAAAGGGAAACCTTTGGTAAAAAGCCTTAAAAAAAACCCCTCTAATTTGCATGAAAAGCATTCAATAACCTGCTTTCTCAACAGGAACATTAGGATGGCCAGTAGCCTGACCATTTTGCTTTCTAGGCATACCAGCAGAAAGTCACACCAGTGTCCCTGTTCTCCTCTGCTCCCCAACATTTATCCTTTACTCCAAAGGAAAATCATCTTCTCCTTCCCATGCTGGTTTGACATCTGTACATTTTTTTCCCCAAACCATGCTAGCAATGTTTTTTATGCCCAGTTCCTACCTCAAGTTTCAGCTTCTCTTTTGGTTTAAGGTAAGCTGAGAACACAACAGCTGTGAAGAGCTCCTGCTCTGCCACACACACATCCTCATGCACTGTGCTCCCCTCTTGCACTGGGGTGGGCAGTCAGTTTCCTGGAGTTGTGATTTGCCTTGAAAACTGAATAAACAGACTGCAAAACTAGTAGTTCTTTCTCCATTGCAGGAGTTAGAGAAATGCAGGGAGCTCTGGAGATCCCACAGCCCAGTCACCTGCTCCAAGCAGCACTAATGTCAGAGTTCATCAGATTGCTCACTGCAGGGCCACTAGTGCTGAAGAAGGGAAGTGGCAGAAAATGGGGTTATGAGGTCAGTAGGTCAGAGCCAGTTAGTTCCTGTCAGTGGCAGCACAGTTTTAGGATGGCTTTCACCTACTGTGAAACTGCAGCTTCAGACTAAAAGCTAATCTTGCCCTTCTGTTTATGCATGCAGTCTCTTGAATTGTTTCTTGAACTCTTTTCTTGTCACTTTAGCACATTTGCAGATTTTCAAATTAAATTGTTGATTGAGACAAAACCTTATAGAACAGTCACTAGTTTATGACAGTGCTCTAAGTTTTGATTCTTGTTCATACAGCCCATCCCACATACTATCAGCTCTTTCACAGAAAGTCATGAGATGCTCCCTTGCTCTGTCCCTTGAATTGCAGTTCCTGATTATACAACCCAACACAGGATAACTGTGTGACAAGGCTTAGCCTTTAATGTCCTGTTGCAAAATAATAGGTAGGTGAAATTTATTTTAAAATGCTACTCTGGCTGTGAGGAGGTGCAAAGTGCAACCCAGTCCTGTTCAAACATTCATAAGCAGACTCTGCCATTTCATTCAGATTCTTGAAGGTGACTGACCGAGAGTACCTCTGTACAAATAAACAGAAGTGCCTGAGTATCTACAGCTCATCCAGGGACTCACAGTCAGTGACTTTAACAGCCATGAACAGTACATATATATTCACATATTCTTTATGAATAATTTTGGTGTTATCCAGTTGTGTGCTACAAAGAATCATACTTTGAAATTCCTGAGTGCCCTTTCCCTCAGAATGCCAAAGCACTTGGCAAGTAGTGGTCAGTATTTGAACCTCTTTTTTTCAGAAAGAAAATGGAAGCACAGATAAACTGAGGAATTCACCAAGGTGTTTCACAGTCTGACTCTGAAACGTGTCTGAGAATAGAAACAGGGACACTGAGTCCTATTCCAAGCTTGAAAATGAGGCTGTGAAATTCTGTTCTTCTTGAAGCTATCCTCTTTTGGACTTTCCTCTGTGTCCTTTCTTCACATTCATGGCAACAATGCACTATCAGCATTTACTTATGGGGAGAATTTATTGAGCAACATCTTGCATCTTAGAGCACCTTCTCAAAATGGGTTTTGTAACTCATTTGTCATTTGTTACCCAGGACACACCTGAATATTTTCTATAAGCTTGCAAAATAGAATATGACAACAGGAAAATACCATTTTCCTAGCCTGTGTAAATACAAAGGCAAGCAAAGGCAATAAAAAGTGGTAAACAGAAATAGAAGACCAGAAAAAAAGGCTTTTGTCCCCAGCAGCAGAGTAACAATACCATTGCAGCACGGGGATGGTTGGTCCATGAAAGGAAAAGAAGTTACATTTGTTCCAGAATAGATTTTGTTTTGTTCTTCCTTGCTGACTATCCACTTTCCTAACAGGAAGCAGTAGGGAAAATTCAGTCCAATTCAGGGTGCTAATGGAAAAATCTTCACAGATATGAAGGCTCAGACATTAAATACTCCATTATTGTAACTGTCAAACTCTCCATTTTACAGGGACAAATACATAGGCAGAGATGGATTTTCTGCACAGCTGATACCATGTCTGAGAGAAAGGGCAGGCTCCTGTTGGGGAAATTTCTGTCACAGTTTCATGCCCATGTCCTTATGGTTTCTGGTGACCCTTGGCAATCTTTTAGCTTAGTGAAGATCCAGAAAGGCAGCTCAGAGTTGACTCTCCTTCAGTCAACACTTTTCTATGGGTCTGGAAACTCTGAAGAAAAATTTTAGATTAATCCAAATTTTGTTGGATGCTTCTGGTTTCACAAGTAGACAACTATATTTTGCAAAAGACAGGGACTTTCTCTTGTTCAAGACTGAAGAACTGGTTCTGGAATTATTGTGCTGCTGAAAAGTCTGTGCCAGCTGTATTTCGTGCATGTTTTAGATGTGAGAACTTGATTAAATATTATTCACAGATCAACCCTGAAAAGGCAGAAAACTCTGTTGATCTTTTTATAATAAGAGCCTTGAAAGTATTTAGGTAGCATATTTGACACTTTTTTTTAAGGAAAACTCTTTTTTTCTCCCAATGGCAGCTGCTTGGATACTGCTAATGGCTGAATTTGTCCCTATGTCTGTTGGGAGAAAGGAAGTGGCATTAGATAGGGAAATACTTCAGCTCTGATTCACTTCTGAGGGCATAATTTTTTATGATTTGACTAGATATTTGTTCTCTGAATTTCTGTGCAAAACTCTTTAGCATGAAGTGAAGTAGAATAGGTCCACAGAGTCAAACCACACAGCCTGTCAGGCACAATGATATGAACTATAGAACTGTAAAGGATAATTCAAGCTATTAGAAATTACTGCAGTTAGCATTTATCTATTTTAATTGCTTGTAATTCTCCCAAACTCTTACTCTTTGAAATGAAGTTTTCCCAAAGGCTATTTCCTTCAACCTCATGTGTTCTTGGAAAATTTCAGTAAAAGATGATTTGGCCATCTCAGAGACCATGCTTAAGAAAAATGTCTTGCTTTAGTTACCTTTCTGGCAGGAGTTGGAACATGGCAGCACAAAGTGCTATAAAATATTCACCTAGAGAGTTCTTTGTGTGCAACATAAATGTGAAATACAGGAGCAGAGATGTCAAAATTTCTGTGAGCTTATTAAACAAATAACATGTTTAACAGCACATTGCACATACAAAATCCATGATTCACCATGCAAGCATCTTAGAAGGCCAACTTGGAACACAAGATTCATAAGGGGAGAACACAGCTGGAGCCTTTTCAGTTCTTTAAATAATAAAATTTAAGCTGGTTCCATCTCAGTTAAATGTATACAACTGCTCATTGGATCCAGTCCAGCATTCCTCACAGTCACTAGTGCATAACACTCACTAACTAATAACATCTGGATGGAGGATAAAGGAAGAATTTCTTGCAAGAGTCTGGAGATGTATGCAGGGGAAGTGAGGCTGCAGAGAGATTAGGTGACTCAGAAGAGGTAGTGACTTTCATGAATGGTTTGAGAAACCACTAGTTTCTATGGCTCAGTATATTTCTATAAATGAAGTTGAAAAGAGGAAAAGGTACTTTCAGTTTTGTGGCTGTGAGACTGCTATTACTCTTGGACCAGTCTGAGGAAACCAAGTAGTGTCTCCTTTTAGAAGAATATTCCACATCCAGGAACCTCGCTCTGTGCTTCTTATATCAGCAGATTTTCAGGGGGCTTGACAGAAATTTTGCTAGAGCAAAGTCTAAATTAAGTTGCCTAAGAATGGCACTATCTTTCTGCTCTAAGTCATTAAGAGAAAAACCATAGCTGCTCTGGTGTTTCTTTAGCTGCCTAAACAATCTGTTTGGTCATCACCAGCATTCAAAACAGCTATTAAGCCACTAATTATCTTCAAACTCATGCTCCTGTTGGACAGCATGAGCAGCAAGCCCCAGTAAAATTTAGCAGACTGGTTGTTTCCAGGCTTGTTCTTGCCAAAGGAATTTGATTCTGCTGTAGGTGATTAGTGAGAATGCACAAACCCATACAGAAAACAGATGGGAAAACATGTGATGGGGGAATTCCCCCAAACCTGAATGTAAAGTGTGTTATTTACTTGAGGGGGTCTTGGAATATCTTACAGCTGCTGAGTATGTATCTTAACCCTTGACTAAGGTCTGTGTCTCTTGCTAGCTAATGAGTTATTCTGGCAGGAGCTAACTTAGGGCCACATACCCAGGTGAAATAATCCAGCTGTCTCTGAGCACCTGGGAGCTGCCCACAGTTCTGCCTGTCCCTCAGTGGAGGATGCAGCCCACCCATAAGAGATCAGCACCTGAGAGAAGGTGTCTGTGTCCTGCCATGTAGGAGCAGGAGGGAAATGGGTGAAACCACAGCTTTTTCTCACAAACAGCACAGGAAGTTTTCCTCGCTGAGTTTATGTAAGTCTAAGAGGGGTGGAGAGACTGCAAAGCAAGACAGAGCACATGAGTCTCTGTCATTTTCTAGCAGCTTTAGGGAGAGTACAGTCCACTTTACCATTTGCTGTAGGCTTAACATTACAACAGTGATTCCATGCTTGTCATGCAACTTGTTCATAAAAAAACAGTAAGCAGTGCTAAAGCCCCATTGAAAAAGTGTAGTGGTGCTCCAGGTGAGTGCAAGTGACAGACCCAAACTCTGCTTTACAATGCCCTTTGACAATATTTGCTTTAAAAGCAGCACTAAGCAATTTAAAATATTAATGAATTGAAAATGAAATCATCATTATGTATCATCCAGGCGAGTACTGTGAAACAATAGAATGAAAACAACCTTGAAACCATGCAGACATTAGATCATTTCTAGTTTTCCTTTGTTCTTTTGCTTTTATTCTTTCAGTAGGCAGCTCAACACTGTAATTTTCAGCTTCTTCAGCAAGACAATACTGTACTGACCTTGGAACAGCCAACTGTACTGAATTTTATAAGGGAGTTTCCCTTATATTTCCAGTTCCACAGTAATTAGTGCAATAATAATTGGCAGGGATTTGGGCTGTTTCTTTCTGTACTGCTCCAGAAACTACTTAAATGCAGTGACATGTAGTAGTCTCTGACTATGGGCCAGTCAATAACTGAAAAATTCTCCAGAGCATAAGCAAAGCAGCTTATTTCCTGTTTTCAGTTCATTTCTGGGTCAAATTGGAAAGGGAAGTTCGCTGTGTCAATATGAATCAAATTAATCTCAGACTCAGGTGAATTTGACTGCTTTCTTATCTTGTACCTGTCTCCTTTTCTGAAATATGTCACACTGAAGAAGTCAAAACTCAGACTGTGAACTGACTTGAGCAATTTGCTGCTGGATCAAGGAGCACCTGCAGTTTGGCTTCTTGTGAATGTGTAATCTTTCATTTAAACTGCCCTGTGCTCTCTTTCCTGGATCACCTGGAGCTGTCTGAGCTTGTAAGTTGTGATCCAGACATCAAAGTTGTAAATCATTTCCACTTTTTCTGCTGATTGCTTTCAGCAAGGGTTTTCATACCAGTATCAACCATCCCTTCAAGCTACACAATTTTCTGATTAATGAATAAGCCAAACAAGCTGGTATTGCTGACTGTGCTATTCTAAGCAAAAGTCTTCACGTTTTCTGAAGTTATTCCCGTTGCTTCCCTTTATTTCCATTATATATCCATAAAAATTTTCAATTAGATTGTAGAGCAATCCAGTGGACTGAACTCAGATTTAGAGAGGGCAACTAGACACTGGGAGCATACCTAGGGTATTCAGGTGTGGGTAAGATTATGAAAGAATGTCTTGGTGGCCAAGTCTTAGATCTATTTTCTTTATGCTGACTTTTCAAGGTATAAATAGAGTATAGCTGGGAGAAGCTCCAGGAGATAACAGTTTTTAGTGTAACAGGTCTGATCACAGCCTGTTTTGTGAGAGAGACTTTATGGCTAAATAAAATCTCCAGTGTGCATCAATACAGAAAAGGGTGAATTTGCTGATGCTTACAGACACTTTACTCAGAGATTCACTGGAAAACACCTTAAAGGACCCATTTGAACACTTACCAAATATTCTGATTTTGCCAACAGCAGCAGTCGCCCTCCCTGCAGATTAGAAAGGTATGAAGAAGTTTGACAATCAGGATCAATAGCTTCCATGTGCTGCATCTTGCATCTTCTCGTCCCCTTGGTTCCAAAATGTCAGTACACTACTTTTTGGGTGAAATAAAAATACCTTTGAGAGAACAAATACTACTTCAGGGAAAGCTTGCTTGGGGATGGGAAAAAGGTATTTGTTGAAAGTAGTGCTCAAAATCAAAACAAATCCCCTGCTGTATATTCTGAAAGAGTGATGGAAGAGCCCAAAAGAGACATTTGCATTTCAGCTCAGTCCTGGGAACCACAAGAACTCTCTACCAGTCAATTATAGATGCTGGTGACTGCTGGATTTCACTGTTCCATTGAGGAAACTTTCTAGTATGGAGTCATTGTGGGGAGGTAACAGGCATGAAATGGGCATTGCAAAGTCCTTATGTCATTCAGCATCAGATAAATCCAAGAGGATTTAGGGAAGAGTTGGAGAGAGGCTGCTTTAATTAATTCTTTTCCCAGCTGTGTGATAAGGCTGTTGAAAAGACACAGGGTAGAAGAAATGTCAGCTTCATTATTATCATCTGTGAAACTGATATGTAGTCTTTTTAACTGAATTTAATTTGGGCTGCTTCTATCTGCTTCTTTTTGCCTCTTTTAAAAACTACTTTAAAAGAAGAATATAATGACAAGGGCATTTAAAACTTTGTTAAGGTGTTTCTTTTAAAAATGTGTTCAGACATATCTTACATCAAACCTTTGATACTATATCCTCTTCACTCAAAGATGTCTGCATCTCTTTTACTGTATCCCTCAGCTTCTCCCAAAGAAGAAAACATTAATGACAATCTCAACACTTCAAAACATTAAACTTGGTGAAAACCCTCTTAAACAAAAAGTTGCTAGATGCATTTGAAAACACCAGCGTTTATTCTTAGAAAAAGTGCTTATTCAATTAGAAAGTTTTGCCAGAATAAAAAAAAGGAAAGGACTTAACCTCAATTTTGTTCTTTGTTGCCTGACCCAGATTCTTTCAGCATTTCATCTGGCTTTCATAAGTGTTTTCACCCATGACATGAATGGCTGCCTGTAACAATTCAGCAAGGAAGAAAAGGAAGAGTGCTGTTGGCCTTGTAGTTGCATGTGCTGTGAACTCATTACCAATCTAAAACAAAGATAAAGCTGTAACAGAGATCATTTTCTACTCAAGCCAATGTATGATTCCCCTTCTCATAGCACATTTTAACCCTTTGCTTTAGACAGCAGGCTCAGCATAGCTGGTTTTGTTGTTAAGGTTGACTGTCCAGTAGCCTCAGACACCTCAGTGTCTGCTGGGGCTTTCAGAGCCTGGAAGGGCCACCAAACCTGACACAACAGAGCACATTATGAAATAATATCCTCAGATTCTGTCCTTACACATCTGTCATTGTGACTTGCTGAACTCTTTTGAGAGTTGTTCATGTAATGAAACTTTAAGGGAAGAATCCTTTAATCCAACATCAGCAAACCATTACCAGAAACAAAAGTTCCTTCCTTTGGGAAGCCACACAAGCAACACCATGCAAGTGACAATTACCCAAGTGTTGCTTCAAACCTCTACTTGTGCTATCCTAAAGATGGTTTTCCCAGGGAAAGCCAAACCAAAGTAATCCTTACAGTGTGGAGCTGAAGGTGCCAATTTGAGATACAGAACAGCACTGAACAAGGGAGCCCATCCCTTGTTCCACCTGGTCCATCACTGCTCCAGAACAGCTCAGTTTTCTAAGCCAGCTCTCATTTACCACTTTGCTCATTGCTATTATTAGGAAATAGAATTTTAGCTTTTAGGATGTGTTTTCTAATGTTACTTTTTTTTTTTTACTCTTTCAGCTACCAACAGGAGGTCTACAGAAATTTCCTGCCCTCCAAAGACTGTTTCTGAAGTAGATTTATCAAAAAAGAAAAGCATTAAGAAGACAAAAGGTGGAATTAAGGTAGGATTACCTGTAATTTGGGGACATCCCATATTGTGAGAGAACTCAAAACCCCATAAATATAGATTTACATACATATAAAGCATTTCTAAGTTAACTCTCTGATAAGGACAAGCTACTTTAACCTAACTTGTCTGTTTTCCACAACCCTGACTTGCTCATACATTTCATGTTTATTCCTCTAAAGCTGAAAGCAAAAATTAAATGCAGTCCATTTTCTGAAGGTCAGCACAGCCCACAACTTCAGCAATAAGCACAGAGTAAAAGACATTTATCAGTAGGAACATACAGGTGGTCTCCCCTTTGTCCAAATTCATAGGAAGTGACTTTAGAATTAGTTTTACTCTCATCAGTAATGCAGGTAATCAGTTGCATTCCTCCCAGCTAGTTAGGTCTATGCAGCTACATGGTATAGGCTTTTTAAAACATCCATTCAATAATTTTTAAATCCACTTTCCAAGACTACACTGCAAATTATGCCCTGCTCCCTTTCCTCCTGTTGTTCTGATAATAGTTCAGATGAGCACAGTTCATTACTGGATTCCATCACTATCATCAACCAGCTAAATAATTTAGCAATATAGAATGTAGGAATCAGCCCTTAAAAATGACAAGGCTCAGGAACTTGGATTCTGCTGGGATTTAGATATTGGCTTGGATTAACAGCAAACTCAGCAGATGGTTTGTTTGACTGAATTTGAAGAGATTGGCTTTAGAGTAAATGCAAGTAGTGCTTGCTGCTCTTAAAGCTGCAGGCAAAAGGAGGAAAAGCCTGCTTAAAACTCACCTGGAAAGCACTTGAAATGATCCAACTCTGCAAGACTGGACAAGGGGGTGTATGTTTATAAAAACAAACACTGGAGCTGTGCAAAAGCTCTGTTTCAGCCTGGGCACAGGTGCCTGTGCTCAGCACTGCCTCACCCAGCCCTGCTGCGGGGACACAGACACTTCTCACAGGCACACAAAGGATTCCCACATTTCTCCACAGGGCATTCTACAAAGAACTCCGAAAATGTGAAGTTTTTGGGTTGGCTTCAGACAGGAAATGAAAAAGTAGTATTCCAGAGTCTAAAGAGCAGATTAATATGCCCATAATTACCTACAGAAGGAGATAATTCACCTTCTGTGGTGCAAGAATATAGTGACTTTGCCTGGAGTAAGGAATGCCTCCATGCCAACACTGAGCAAGGATGGAGAATATAAATAGGAGATATTTCTGCATATCTACAATTCAATTATTTGAACTTGTCTAGCGACTTTCTAGGTTAAGTAGGATCTGTTTTTTATTCTTCAAAAAGTTAAAGTTCTCTAAATAAAAGCTTTAGCAATTAAGTATTTTCAGTTTTAACACGTCCTTCTCATTCAGATTGAAGTGATGCATGAAGCCAGTCAAGGAGGATCTAGCAGAGTCCTGGTGACCAGTGAAAGTGATGAGAACTTGTCAACCAGGAGGAGGTAAGGCTGCACATATAAGCCACTATAATTTTTTTTCTTCTTAGAAAGCACATTACTGCATTTACAGTACATTCCCTACAACCTCTTTGAAGTTCACCAAGATTAATAAATAATTAGCAATAATGAAGTCACTGAAATGCTTACAGCCATGCGTTTATACCGAGTCTATTAGATGGAAAAGCAAACAAGAGCTATCTTTTGTTTGGGTTGGGGCTTTTTTTTTTTTTTTTTCTCTTAGAAGCATTAATTACATGATGTGAGGGAAGAAGTCATTAGAATAAGCCTTCATGTATTTACAAAAAACCCCCAGTGTTAGAAGATCCTCTCATAATTTTCAGAATATTCTCATCTGACTATATACCTCTGAAGGGCTTCTGAATTTTTTAACTGCAAGCTCAAGTTTCTGCAAAATCTTGAGAAAAAAGATTATTAATGATACATTCTAAAGCACCAGATACTGAAATTGCTTCAACAAAAGGTATCAAGCAAACCAAATTTTAGCTGAACTGCAGTTTCTAGGCCAAAGGGAACAATTAAATAAAAAAACCCCAGAAAACAAAAAAACCACAACAAAACCCACCCTACAAGAAGCTAAATGCCACAATCCTGACATCATTTCCTTTGTTCTCTTCTTCACTACCATTTAGATAATTCATGCTTTAGATTATGCCCTGTCTCATACTGGAGTTACCTGATGCAAATGACTCCATTTGTAAAAACCCTAACTTGATACATTATGTCAGACAAATTGGAGAGACATACAAATCATAATTATCTGAATTTAATTATACCCTATAAAAATACCATGTCTGGTCCCCAGACCATCAGCTACTGTTCCAAAGGTGCAAAGTATGATCTGAAATCTTGTGTAGACAGATACACATCTCCAGGGGAACGGCTGTCTGAAGAGAACATACAAATTATAACATTAACAACAAGTTCAGCTTCTAATACCTGGCAATTTTATACAACCTTAGACCTAGAAGCTTGGAAAACAAATTTGTGAGCTCTGTCTTTTCTTGGGAACACCAATTTTGCCTTTTGCACACACCAGGGGCAAGGGGGGAATGGGCGGAAGTTTGAAGTCCTCTTGTAAAAGGGAACTCAGAACAACACTTAAAAGTATCAGAACTGATCCTGTCAGTTACAAAGAAAGCAACAAGAGAGATTTACCTTTTCTGTATTCTTTAGTTTTTTTAAAAGAAATAAGTCTGTTTATTCAAAACAAATTTTACAAAACAACTGTCTTTCTGTGGTACAGAGCAAAGTTTAAGAATAAATATTGAATACTTTGTATAAAAATTAGTAATATCAAAGGGAAACTGATGCAACCAAACAAACAGGTAAAAAAAATAGCATTAAATATGCTGTGCAACAATGTCAAACTCTTAATGAGGAGTGACCATTCAGGCTGATACAGTTTTATTTTTAGAAGTAAAACCTATCAGCCCTGCATTGGAGCACTGAAACTATTGTTAAAAAAGATTCCTGATGGAAGTGTACAAATCTTAATTTGTGTTTAGAACCACAAAACATGAAGTTTTCTATGTCTCTTCTATTTTTTTTTGAAAGGAGTGCCTTCATGCTTTCCTTTTTATTCAACAAGCAACTTCTTTTCACTGCAGCAAAGGAAAATGCATACTACAAACATCAAGGCCCTTTTAAGATTAAGAAAGAATCCAAACAAAGCTCAAACCAACTGGAAAACAAAGTATTTCAATGGTCAAAAGTGACTTTCAATGGCAACTACATTTAAGCAGCATTAGGATGTTAGCTGGTTAAAGCTACTTAAAGATTACTTTACTTTTGCATGTATGAGTGAAAACAAATCCCAACACATACATATGCTGGAAGACTACATTCTCACTAGTACAATTTGGTTGCATACTGCATATGAAGACCCTCTCTCCTTCAGTGAACAGGGTGGCTTTTCTAGCAGTGTAGTTTTGCTGTGCAGCTTTTTTTTTTTTGTTGATTTAAATGGCTCACAACAAGTCAGAAATCTGATGAAGTAGCTTTCCTTCAATATAGAATAATACTTGCTCCATATGTGCATTTATTTTCTCTGTTTGCAAGAGGTTGTATAGATCTACATCCCCAGTACTATTATTCATTTGTTTAGGCAAGAAAAGAAAGCGGATTTGTTCCTTCTGAAGCATAGCTGTTATACTCATCAGTCATTCTGACACTGATAAATAATTTGTTTGTGGGCTCTTTAAATGCCCAACATTTGGGACCAGTTAGGCATCTTATTATCTTCCTTCTGCAAAGCCAATTATAGAAAGTTACTTGTTTGACTTAGTTCCAGTAGCTACCTACCCTCCATCTGAGCAGCACAGAGAACAGCCAGCAAACTCACTCCTGGATTCTGCCTGCACTCACAGATGCCTTTATCCATTCAAATCAGAAAACCTGCAGCACAGCTCCAAGAGCAGGAGCAGTTAGTTAAACCAAGTGTACTACTCACGGCTTCAAACTAGCAAGTCCTGCCACAGGTTTGCCAATTAGCAACTAAGATATCTGTCCTGAGAGTCTGTGGAAGCACCATGACTGAGCTGTGCAAGGCAGCCTACAACTCTGCTTCTCTGCAGTATCTTTATGGCACCACAGGATACCTCATAAGGGCTGCAGTTTGCACATCACTTAGCTCTGTTTTGGTTTACAAAGCACAGGCATTATGTTCCTTTGCAAATGATTAGCTTTGAGATATATTCAAGGTACAGAAGTTTGTGGACACAAACAACCCTGAAATTTTAAAGACAATTTTGACTTCAGGAGAAATATTTTAGTTATTATGATTTGTGTACAGAGTTTGTGTGAATCACCATCTCCCTATCCCTTCAATGCAAAGTCAAAGTTTGTACAGAAAATATCCTCCTTCTCTGTTAGTGCAAGCATGAAATTTTGCTTTTTTAAGCCTTTAAGACTTTAACTAGCTCTAAGTAACACTCCCGGGGACTTTTGCTTGCTTTTCACCTCTAGAATATTGGAAAACAGAAGCTTATTAGAAGAAAACTGACTTAGCTTATTTGCTTATCAAAGATTGGAGTTTTTAAATATGCTGATTCAGTTTTCAGAAGACAGAGAAATATCAGCCCAACCAGTCACATGAGTGATGTTTGTTTTTTTATAGCTTCAGGTTCTATAGGGTGTTCCTTTGTTACTTAAAACCACCAAGTCAGAGGGCATCCAAACACTGTTTCCCTATTTCAAAGATCTGGGAGAGCTTTAAGAAAACAATTGCAGCAGATCTTCACTTCTAGCACTCACTATTTGTCAGCTGTGCAGGGCCAAACTGACTTTGTTTGAAGCATTGAGAAATGGTGAATATTTGTAGAGAGTTTACACTACCTTAAACTACTCTGATAGTCTCATTCATCGAGTCAGAAGTTCTACTTTCCTCATGCTTTGAAAGGTCTACTCCATTCTGATATAACAGATTATTTTTTTTGCCACATGCCTTAGTTTACATTGCTTTTAAAAAAAAATCATCAAGACTTACTGACAAGTTCAAAGAAACAGATATTTTCAATAAGCATTTCAAAGCCTATAAGTCCTTTACAGTTAGTTTATAATCCAGACTTGCATCCCTTGAAGAGTGTAAAAAAAAGGCTACAATGTAAAAAGTTGAAGTATAAGAGGAGAGCTATTCCAATAAGTCTCTGAACAGACTCTGGGACCCTGGGACCATCTTTTTCCTCTCCCTCTGCCCACCCCAGGTATTCATGCGTAAATTTTACCACTTTCCATGTTTACATATTTTGGATAAACACCTAAAGTGTTGTTGCTCTGTCTTGGCTCAGTGGATCTTCGATGCAGATATTCAAGTATTAAGAAAACGCAGCTAAACAAGGATATGTGTCCACATAGTACAGTTTACAGAGAAGCACAATATTGACTAGTCTGCAGTACATTCTACCCCAAATCCCTGAAGAAATCTTTTTAACTTTGGGATCTGTAGCCTGCTTCCAGAGCTGGCGAAGATCATCTACGTGTCCATGAGATGTTATCATCTTGTTATAAATGCAGGGATGATATGGAGCCTTTCCTTCCCCAGAAAAAAATACATGATATTGTGGTACAATTCCCATTTTATTGGCACAGAGACCCATGAAAACATCATCTATATAAAGACTTGTATTCAGAGTCAATGAAGCCTCATAGACTTTAGCTGCTACATCGTTTGATACTACATATGCAGCTCCTGCTGTGTAGTCAGGGTAAGAGGGCCACGGGTACATTTCGTATGGAACATAGTATTTGCTACTCTTGTCTCTTACGGGAGGGGATCCGCGGTGGACACGACCAATCCAGAGATCCTGAGCACCCATTTGTGTGAGACCTTGGAGATAGGCAATGAGATTTGGCATATGGATAAATATGTCATCATCTGCAGACATAATGAACCTGGCATGAGGACAGTAGGCTTTCACCCAGCTAAACTGCAAAAGCAATTTAAGAGTAAGATTGTGAAAAGTATCCAAGAAGTCTTGCTGAATCAAATCCCGGTATTTCTGGTCTTCAAACTCAAGTTCTTTTTGCCATGTTTTCTGCAGATGGTCTGCTGGTCGTCCTAGGGCAAAAAGGGTTTTAATGTTGGCATTAAGTTGAGAACGAACGTACTTCTCATTACCCCAAGTTTGTCTAATTGCATCCCTTCGATGACCGTTTTCAGGAGACGTCTTCACAAACAACAGGAGAAGGACATCCTGCTGCTGACACTTCTCTCTGTGGTTGATCAAGTACTGGTAGCTTGATACTCTGTTCAGGTTATCCCTGCTGATAGACAGGCTGTCATTCACAAAATGGTAGCTATTTATGAGGTATCTGTAGGAATAGGACTTCATATGGCTCACAATGTGATTATCAAATGGTACCCAAAAAATCATGAGACACAGTATGAAGCAAGTGGCACATATCTGCAAAAAATGGCATTTTCTGACTCTTCTGGGACTAAAAAACATTCTGATGCAGTTTTTATAATCCTTATTCTTGTTCAGGATCAGTGTTTTTACAGTGCCTGTGTTTTAGTTTAAGAGCACAGTGTCACTCTTCAAGATAAGTGTCCCTTGTAAGGCATGATGTCTTTCATTCAGTATCCTTGTGAAGACAGCTTTGTCCACAGACTTCACAAGTCATCTTTCTCAAAAAACGTTTTTCTCTGACTGAAAGAACACAGGCGGTTTTGAAAGAGGAGACTTGCAGATGAGTATTTTCCCTTTGGGGCATCTTGAAGCAAACACTACGGTTTTAGTTGGAAAAACGACACATGTAAATTCTGAAGGGGAAGAAGAGAAAAGTTCAAGTGAGCTGTTATTTGGTTTTAGGTTTAGTCATGGAAATGAGCTGACTTCGCAGTCACTGCCCATCAACACCCACATACACACATGCCTCCCACTCCCCTAAATAAAAAAAACAAAAACAACAACTGGCAGCAAATCAGAGGCGGTCAGTGGCCCGGAGCAAGCTTGTGAAGGCCAATGAGAGAGGAGACTGACACAGAAACCTCTTTCTTAGAAACCCCCACTGCCGTCAGCCGGCAGATGACAATCTTTTAAAACTCCTCGAAGCCCGGAGAGCGCCGCACCCTACAAACGGCCGGGTTTACAAATTGCCTTTTGGGCCGCCAGCCTGCTGAACCCGGAGCCAGGAGGAGCCCTGCGACTGCTCTCGGGGCAGCGAGCGCCAGGCCAGCGCTCCGTGTCCCGCTCGCTAGGGCTCCGTGTCCCGCCCCGCCGCCCCCTCGCCCGCACCGGTCCTTCCCCCCAGCCCCGGGGTTGCCGCGACGGCCTGGTCCCGCAGCTCGCTCGCTCGAAGCCCCCGCACGGCCGCGCTGCTGCTCCCGCGCCCCCGCCTGAGGGGAGCGGCCGTTGGGCACAACGGCTGCC
>VXBQ01009297.1:546794-622302 GCA_013400175.1 Phainopepla nitens | reverse complement strand
ACAGACACCGACACATGGACCGGCACCGACACACGGACAGACACAGACACATGGACCGACAGACACCGACACACGGACCGGCACCGACACACGGACTGGCGCAGACACACGGACGCACTGGCCTTCCTGTTAGGCTCCCCTGCCACAGGTACTGCTCACACGTACAGCGCTACTGCCTCTGCCACCAGCCAGGGCTTAAGTGAAGAATCCAAAGCACAAAAAGCCACCCAAGTTTAGCCCTCTTGCCCTGCACTTTAAAATTTGGTTCTTGTAGCTGGAGTTGTCTCTGCTGTATAATAAGAGTAGCCTGAAGAAGCAACTACTTGTTCATCCCATAATAAGCCAAAAATAGCAGTCAAGCAAGAAGTGTGGAAGCACCATAAGGAACAACATCCCACAAACTAAGCACTTGTTGCATGGAAACAACCCCTGAAGCAAAAGAACACAAGCTGTCACTTTCAAGTCAGAAGTTATGTGCAACAAATATTTTGAGACTGTTTTAGCCATCTGAAGTCTTGCAACTAGAATAGCATGATGAGAACACAACAGAGTATACAGTGATAAGAAAACCTGGGACAATTTTGTGGTGCTCCAGGAAGGGGACCAGCAGTTCAAAATGGAAACCATGCATTGGTGTATCTGAGGATTGCAGATTGTAATGCATAACAGAAAAGCTGTATGGGCAGTTTGGTGAATAAAAGTCAGTCAGCGCTTTTTATAGTATCAGTTTAAACCCTTTTTATTTTGGAAACATGAAGTTAAACAATGCACCTCAGAGTTATAAACTCAGCAACTTTACAATAGAACACTATTGCAAAGCTTACTCTTGTTTCAGATGAAGCACGGGGATGCAGACAAGCTGGAGTGTTACAGAAATCCCAACATTTGGTAGTTCCTTTTGAAGGAGTGAGTCTGAAGATAACAAGTACTCAAGTTGTTCACTGCCATTGTGATAAACTTAAAGCAGAGGACTGAAAGCAAAGGGAGCACAAGGCAATCTATTTAACCACCTGAAGCAAAGTTTACCTTGGTAAACACAGGGATACTCATCACCAAATACAACTTTTTTAGATTACACTTGGAGAATAAGTTTGGGAAACAGTCTGCAGTTGCCAATGCCATCTGGTAAAAGGAGGCAACAGTCAATACCACAGATAAAAAGGACACGGTCATGGTGAGCTAGCAGTGAAACTAACCTACATGAGAGTTATTCCCCACTAGGGAAAAATAGTCTCAGCAGGACTGAAACAGTCTCCAGGAGAAAAAAAAACAAAACAACAAAACCACCACCACCACTCAAACCAAACCCACATACCCACCAAAAAAAATCTACCACAAAACACATCATGGAAACAGCTTTAAATACAGAACAGCTAGCAGGGGACAAGAGGTGTGCATAGACTCAGTTTTCTGCTCCCTAGCACCCTTTCCTGAAGTCAGGGATGCTGGAAAGAGAACTTAAGCTTTTCCTACGAGAAAAAAAAAAAAAAGCCATAAAATTAACTGGCTAAGGGCTGGAACAGTCTGGTCTGTCATTTCCTTGTTCTAGTTCAGTGGAGATAGATGAACCATTAGTAGACAAAAGTTGTTCAGAATCTTCCTCAGAAAAATATCTCTCAGGTAAAACTTTAAAATGTGACTGAGTAATAGTGATGAAATTTAAAGAGGTCTATACCCACTCACCCATCTCTCTCTAAAAGAGCGTGGAGATGTGCACTGAAGGTACAAATGCACAAGTAGAGTCTCTCTGTCAGAGACAATCAGTTCCTTGTCAGAACTTTTTATAGCCCGTTTACAAGAGCCAGCCTTTGGGCTTAGTCATGCTCTCCTCCCCTTAACAGGAAAACAGGTTGAGAGACCACAGGAACTATTTGCTGCTATTTAAATTTCATCATTCCAGGAAAAGAAAACAATCCAACTCATCAATGCATTCTCCCTAGCAAGAGGAAACATCATGGAACAGATATTAAACCATGCTTGACAGTCATTTTTCTGACCATAATTAAGGTGTTTTTCCTCTTGTGCATTTTCTCACTTTTGGCTTGAAAGCTGTTAGATCTGCTCTAAGATTGGAGAAAGATTGTGAGAACCAAGCATCTCTGCACAGTTCCTGTACCTGCCTTTCTTTCCAGCAGATTTAACATTAGAACTGCCTGTGGTATTCCCCCCAGCTGCAAGTACCGCAGGCTTTTGCCCTCCTGTAGCAATGCTGTCTTTGCTAAAGGAGTTTGTTATTTAACCTTTCAGTACTTCCACCAGCATGACTCATTGTAGCAACTGTTCACTGTTCTGTGTTCTGCATTTGGAATATATTCTAGGGTGAAAGAGGAGCTGGCACAGTGTGACTTGCAAACTCGATAGTTTGTAGAGTGACCACTATGGAAAAGCAAATCCTTAGGGACCTACTGTAACTTTTGAAAAAGTCAGTATGAAGTTTATTTCAGGGTAGAAGTAGAACAGTTTTGGAAAGTCAACTAAGGAGAGACAGACATGACACATCCTAAAGAAAAATAAAGACACCCTAGACGTGAGACACCGGAGGCAGAGACCCTCACAGGAAGAACCATGAAGAGAAAACATTTACACAAAAGAGATCCGAAATGGAGATTTTTTTCCAACTAACATCACCCTGATAAAAACCTAAACCCAAGAGACCAACTAAGACTGCCCAGAGATAACATCTTAAAACTCCCAGCTACAGATTTTGTCATGCAGTACCATACACAAGCTGGGCTTCAACACACCACATCTCGGCACAACATGTCTTTTAGGACAGAGGCTATAATGTACAGTTATTTTTCACTCCTCCCACCTAGGACAGAAGATAAGTTCAGATCTCAAGTGGTTTTGCCAGGCAATCCTGGATATACCAGGAAACATTATTTTAAATAGAACCATTTTTTTGCAATCAACTTGTAGCAACTGGCCCTTTCACACCAGCAGCTCTTGGGTAAAGTTCAGAAGACCTACCAGAAAGATGGGAGACCTCAAACATTACCTCATTCCAAACAGAAGCAATCTGAAGAGCTGCTACATTCTATGTCCATGTTTTGTCCTTGACTGTTTGGGACAGCCTCACAGTCACTCTGCCCTCTCATCCTTACCACACCAACCTTCCACAGCTTGCAACAGCTCTGGACTTTATATAGTTGCTCAACAATCCAAATTCAGCTCCTCACATCCTCATGACCCCAAAAAGCAGCCTGCTGAATCCCTCAAGGAAGTATCAGAAAGTGGCTAATTGAGGTCAAGCTGTGCCTAACCCAAGTGCACAATAGAACTCAAGGGTTTTCTTTTGAAAACCAGATGTAACACACATTGTTTCTAAAGCTTTCAGTCTTTTCAATTCTAAGACTACTGCCAGGCTCTGGTACTACAGAAATTTTGAAGCCCTAGGACAGGCTTTTGCTTTAAGGTCAGGATAGTTCTGTTACATGAGCTACCCCATATCAGCTTGTTTGGCACTGGAGTGGATGCCCAGGTTAGAAGGCACACTGTAGAAATGCTCCCTCCTGTTTCAGCTGCCCTCCATCCTGCTCACTCCATCAGATGTCACAGAGTGACATGAGATGTCCTCTAAGCTGCAACACCACTCCTACAGCACTAAAGGAATGTGCCCAAACACAGAGGTGACAGAGGCACATATGCTGCAGTTAAAGCTGCATGGGCCAAGATGATCACTGCTTGGCTTTAAATTCAAAGAGATGTGTCAAGACTAGTATAAGGATGGGACAATCCTGAAAAAGAGTGAGTTGGATTTGCTTGAAGCTCTCAAAATCTGTTTAGAAAGGGGCTATGGGGTCCAAAGAACATATCTTGATATGTTTGAGAGTTTTGTTTGTTAAGTAGAATTTAAAACTTTTTCTTGCTGTGTTGGAAGCAATTTAAACAGTTATAATTCGTGTGAAATTGAACTCTTCCATCTCTAGTATTGATTTATATACTGTTTACACCCAAAGTCCAAAGGACATCTAGTCAAGCTCATGCATCAAATAAGCCATCAAAGCACAAGTTTATCAAGATTTTTCATTATGCTTGACTAACTGATGATCAAGGAAGCATGTGTCTGAGTTAATGGGAGCAAAGCCTGAATGGAGTTTGCTGCTTACAGCTTTAGCTACAAGATGTGTAGCCCAGGTTCCTCTGATGATTTTTTCTGTTGCTGACGTGTCATAACAAGTCATGTTATCTGTCATCTCTTCCCTGGCCTATATCCTCCTTCTTCACTTCCCAACGTTTGAAAAACTTCTTATATATTGAGCACTTCCTTTGAAATTAATCTTCAGGTTCTTCTTTTATGTGAGCTGTGTCACAAAAACGAGAACAGTTCCTGGCACTTCTAGGACGTCCTGCCATAGTGACAGAAGGTCACTAAAAAAGATGCAGTAAGTTGCTTAGCTAAGACTGCTTTCCCACATAGTTTGGAAGTACCAAGATGAAAAGAAGTCATGAACAGACCGCAAAGAAAATAATTAAAAAAATGTCAAAACTTCCCCTGTTACCCCTTGTTCTGTCCAAACTGTTGAGAAATGGAAGCCAGTTCAGGCAAGTATTCTGTAGGAAAACATGGTCACAATGGCAATGGAATTAACAAAAAGAACCAGTCCAATACTCCAAAGATCTATGAAAAGTTTACAGTCAGGTCACAGATGTTGCATCAATAAGGAAGATACTGCAGCAATGACTGACAGTAGCTTTGCGAATTTTGTTTCAAGAACAAAAAACCCATCTTCTGCAACCTCCAATGCAGGCTTCACCTGCAAGCTCTTGAGTTTGCCTGCAGCTCCTACTCAGGGTATATTCCTGGGATGGTATACCAGCATTCTTACATGCTCTTTGTGCATGTCTGGAGGACTTATCAGGTTGAACAGACACCTGACTTTCCACGGAGGTGAACATCCAACACTTTCCAAAACAAGAACTCCTTAAGTGATTCTGAAATTGCTCAGTCAAAAGGAATCCACTTATTAAAAACAATGGTCGTTGAAGCAAAGCACTTTGTCCAGAGAAGTTCTGAATCAGAATAACTACAAGACCACCTAGAAAAATGAGCCATTTGAAGCTGTGCCCAATTGCTGATTCTCACTGATGGCTAAAACTTGCAAGTGCTGAGCAATGTTGGCAGAGAAATTAAAAGGATGGCAAAGCTTTAGATGGCAATTGAGTAAAGCAGTTCAATTCCTTCAGGGCTGGAAGCAGAAACAGGTTGTAAATGCTTAGCACTGCCAGGAAGCAGCTAATTGCCAATAGTTTTAGTTTCTACAGAGGTTTTGCACTTACTGTAACTATTGGGTGGAAAGCAAATGATTTCTTCAGTTTCCTCTAAAATGAGCTGAAAGCTTCCCATGTGCAACAAGCCAATGTAAATGGAGACATCTGCCAGAAAGGACAGATTTGCCTTCTTAAATTGCTTTCATCAAGATCGGTTGCCCAAAACAGCCACTATGGAGATGGCAGGAGAGGAGCAGGACCACATTTTTCAAGCATCAGTCTTCATTAGACTGCAGTTCTCAGCTGTTTTATCCTCCCATACCCACGGCAGACTCCTCCCCATACAAGTTAGAAGGAAGAACGGCATTTTCCAGAATGAGTCTCCAAAATATGAGTCATTTAATTCACGGGATTTTGCATAAAATGCACAAGCACCAACATGAATTTTTTTGCTTTGCATGCAGCAGATTGGGTGAAAAGAGCCTGCTCTTTGCACTGATAGTAAGGATAATATTCTGAAGTTTCTATCTGTCAGTGACATAATTGAGGCCACATGTTCTGAAACAAGGGACTAAGTTAAGTGACTAACTTCCACACAGACAAGTCAGAACTCTTGAGACACAGCTACAAAGGCTGTAATGGCACCTATTGTACAACCCACCACATCTGTTTTGGCAGCAATGAGCTCTAATGATGCACTGAGCAGCAGTCTGCAGTTTATGTAAGCTCACTTTCCCAGTGCCAGCATTTAAAGACATGAGACTGGCACACATTCCCTTCTACTCCCATGTACCAAGGCAAAAGGAGGCAGCAAAGGGAAACTGCAGCTGTAATGTTACCCCCATTACTATAGCCTCTGGAAAGTCACCTCCCTCTCCATTTTACAGAAGATCATTTCTGTTTGTATTTGCAGTCTTATCTGGAAGCTTCTGTGCAAGTGGTGTAACAAATTTTCTAGTGATTATAATATCACTTACTCCCAGGATATTATAAACAGCTTGCCTGCAAAAGTGGGCAAGGACCACAAGAGACATTACAAAGGGCTTGCCACTACTTTCTGTCCCACATTAGTGTATTCACCTCTTTACAAAACTGGATTGCAGACAATCTTGCAAGAAGGACACCCCATTAAACATGGCATGCTTTGAGCTGAAGATTGAAGAAAATTATTTTCCCCATACTAGAGAAAGCAATTGTGAAATATTAAGCAGTTAAGGGTCCAGTAAAAAACTTAACACTGGAAGACAAGAAATTCAGAATTCCCTAGTTAGGCATTAATACTGAATGTCCCTGTTTCATAGCATATTCCAGTTGAAGAGATACAGCATCAAGGCCCCACCTAAGCAATAATTTTTTTGGGTGCCTATTTTAAGTAAGCCTATTCAAATATTTATTTGCAGCTAGATCTGGAGATGTTACTTCCTGCCTATTTTCCCCACAAACCAATGGTGATTTCTGTTCCAGTCTGCAGGCCGTACCTGAAGATCAAGATTTTTTTCCATGCTAACTGCCAAACTAAAAGAGGAAATCCAGTTTCACACTGATACAACTAACTGTAAGACTAGTTCAAGCTGCCTTTCTGTGGGGTCTCTGAGAAAATTTTCTTTTGCCCAGTAAGAATACTTCTGTAAAAAAATGCAGTGAGTCAGAAAGTGTGTGTAGGGCTTGTTTAAACAGAAGGCTAACACCATTGTACCATAACCATTTGTAGGTTTTAAGATTTTCATTCCAGAGTAAATAGTCTCTCATCTGCTTCCCAGTCTATCCCTCTTCCTCAGATAATACTGTAGCCTCTGATCCCAATTCAGCACCAAACTCCAGATGGATGTCCCATACTGCAGCAAGAGCTTGGATGTTGCATGAGCACTACCATGTAGGCACTGAGGCAGGAAGACCTGCCAAATCAGAATTTGTAAGTTCAGTTTTAGATTAGGATCCAGGCTGGTTTTGTGCCAATTTGTTGTGTTTTTCTCCTTCAGTTAGACCAGTGATGACAAAACATGTAGCAATTAAAAATGTCAAATATACTTGTTAACTTACAGGGTATGGTAGCTGGTGGATTTTCTTAGTGCTCTATTAGATTAACTCTCCCCGTCCTGCACTGAAATTAGCACAGACCAGAGGTGACCTCTTGAGTCCACGTAGCAGAGTATCATCCCATCACAACTTCCCAAATCATCTCAGCTACATAAATCTGCATGTCTCTCTTAAGTGCGGCTCATTCACCTCAGCTAAGTTTCATGCTGACTTACCATCCAGACACCATTTTTGCTTTATAGACAACTGAGCATGACAGAAGCCCTGCATCACCCTTTTAAAATCCTTTCCTCTGAGAGTTTCTTTTCCCAAACCTACAAGTAGAGAGCCCAGGGAGACAAATCTGCAGGTTTGCCTGTAACCTGCAAACCACATACACAAGAGTTTGAGGAAGCTGGGTTGCAGAACTAGTGCTCATTCCCATCCTAAGATCCCATCAGTCAGAACTGACACCACTTTTACTAAAAACTCTTCCATCAACCAGGAGCACAGCCTGGTTTTCAGTTGTGTTGTCAGGGAGCTATCCACATCTGCAGTTTCATGGCCATACTTTCCCCACCACATACACACACCCAGCAAGCACAAGGTCCAATGCTCCACTGAATCCACCACACACAAAGCTGTACCTTGAGCAAAGCACATGCTTACTCACAGAGGTCTAAAAATTTAAATATAGGACCAGCCTAGAAAAGGAGCTGCTCTGTGGAGAAACAATACTTCTGTCAATGTCTAGGGAAGCACATGCATATATAATAATTATAAAAAAAATGAGCTTTTCTGATAAATCATAATGAGGAAGAGAACCTCTTTAAGATGACCCCTAATGGATCATCCCCTCCCATGAATGCAGTGGAGCTGCCACACCACAACACTTCAGAGGCCTCCTCTTGAGATCACCAAGAGCAAATATTGCCCAAGCCACTCTACCTTTCTGTGCACCCACAGACCTACATGCACTTAAGAAGAGACAGTCATTGCCCACTGTTCCTTGGCCCTGAACAGAGTCTGCCCTTGTTTATCCTCACCCCCTCCCATTCACTGCTGTGCACAGCTACCACCAGCTCTTAAGCAGAGAGAAATGCTGCATTCTGCTCGAGGCTGAGGGAAGAGGAAAATTATTAATGACCCTGTCTGCTTCTTGCATAATCCCATCTAATGGATTGTCTTCTTTCGTTAATAGGAAATGCATTTATTTGAATCAAGCAAGCAGTCTGTCCAATCCCACATTCACTTCTTGTTTGGCATTTGTATTGCAGTTATTTTCTTGAGATTAGTTACCATTTGGGGTAGCTCAGCAGTGATTTGATAAAACTGTGCAGATGCTATGTAAATGTGAAGTTTATATATACTATATACACACACGTACAAACACACACACACATTTTCTATAAATGCATGAAGTGCCAGTCATTCAAGATATACTAGCGGAAGTTAAAGAACTCACATTTTTAACTACTTTAAAATTAAAGTTACACAAAAAGCACCTTAAATTCAACTATAGAGTAACCCTAACTTGAGGCAAATCATTATCTAGAAATAGCAACACATCAGACTGTCCATTTCTTCTAAGTTCCAGCCTTCAATTCTGAAAGCCTTCACAGACTTCACAGACCTAAGAAGAGCCCGAAATAGTTGTAACATCGAAACTGAAGAAATGTTATGTTAAGAGGCACGGGAGATAGTTCGAGTAACCAAACTCCTAAACAAACAAGCACTATCCAGACCTGTAAGGTTCATGTTCTCCAATCTCTATTTGTATAAAAGATCCCACATCGTGGGAATGGGGTGTCAGTTCGGGGAGAGGGATATAGAAGACAGTAAAGTTTTGCTGTTGTAAGTGTACTCAACAAGCTGGCCACCAAAAAGGATCAGAGAGGATAATGTTTCTCCACTGATTTAGCACTTCTGTAAGATCTGGATTAATCTATCCAGCTATCCTTTTCCGGTAGTTCAGTAGTGAAATGTTTAATTTCAATTATTTTATGTGTTTACATGAGTTTGAAGGTTCTCACGTAGTTTACACATTTTAAAGTTTTCAAGACAGTAAAATATTTCACATCACAAGCTGATAGTTCTTTGAAAATTTAAAAACAGGTTCAGTACTGAAGGCTTCTACATGCACATTGGGGGTCTCCGTGATTGCCTCAAGCCAGCCAGAAAGACGTAAGCATTTCAGATTTTAGGATAATGTGGATCGAGAACCACTTCAGCATGTACAAAGGAGCTGCAGATTGGCTGGGATAATAGCGGTGCAAGGCTTTGTTTAAGCCTGTCTGCAAACGGGGTGGGATGAATTCCATTAATCCTCTCCTACTTCTGTGGGAACTAAGGAGAATTTTGGCTTTTATACAGTCTTCTGCAATGCAATGAGCGCAGGGATTGAACAGGAGATACTTGCCTGCTTTTAGTTGTTATTAAATATGGGGAGCAGGACGAACACAGGCTCATGGCAGAAAAAGAAAGCAAAGCACCCATCCTCCCCCACCCCATGCACTTGGGAGGAACACAGAGCTGCAGCCACTGAGGAACAGCATCCTGCAGTTCCAGCTCACCATGCCCGAGAGCTCACACTGAGAGCTACAAACAAGCAGCCACAACAAGCCACAAACCAGAGGGCTAAGCAGAGTTCCTCGGGCTAGCTTCAAGATGCTAATCAGATAAGAAAAGTCAAACAAAGGAGCTGCGAAACACTCCCAAAGTGTTTAATAAGCAGTGAGATTTCTCCAAGATGACAGTCTTTGTAAACTAAATGAAGGAACTTGTGTATTTGCATTTAACCAGAAGTGCTTGTCTCAGCTTAGGAGAAAGGGATAATAGATCACACTAGTCAATAACATCAAGAGCCAGTAAAATAATATTTTAACATATGTAAAAATACATGTCTGTTGTATATATGTGTGTATTTACACACACACACTTCTTTGCAAGATTAATATAAGGCAAAGAATGTTACAAACTACTTGCAGCACTTGCATAAACACAGCACCAGATTAGGAACTGCTGTGAGGACAGTTTAGTGAAACGGAGTTAAGTAGAAATTAAAGTGCAACTCAATGACAGACAGAACCATAAAACACCAGTCTGTGGGCTGTAGAAGGAAGCTACAAAAATGGGAGCAAAGTCGTGCAAGGCAGGGGTGACTTAAAGTATGATTTAAGAAGGAAAAACAAAAATGTCACTAAAGAAGCCTGATCATTCTAGAAAGTTAAACTTAGAGGACAATGCACTAGAAAGCCAGTATTTGTAATTACCACAGGACTTTACTCAGGTCTTGCTGATGAAGCAGCCAGAACCTCAGAAAAAAAATTAGTCATAGGTATGGTACCTTTGCCACTTTTATTACCCCTTAGAAGACTTCCTACCAAAAATGCAGTGAATAAATATGTTATTGGAAAGTCAGAAAAGTTACAAGGAAGAGCTGTGAAAGCACACGGATCGCACAGTCTGGTGCACAGTGCAAAGTTAAAGACTAAGCATCCTTTAGTTAACCAAGTCAAGCAGCAGAAAGTACATCCTTCCTCTGTCTGTTTCATATTCCTTACAAGAACATAACTAATCAAGGGCTGAGGGCACAGGGCTGCAGTGCTCTTTGTGAACTGCTACTGATGAGTAGTAGTTTAAAGAACAAGAAAAACCAAGTTTTCTGCCCTAAGACAAAAGGTCTGTTTTGTCTGACAAGCCTCCTCGGGTCTTAGTGGAAGTGAGACTGGAAGAAACAAATGATGCATTTGGATGAATTTGAAGAAAAAATCATACAATAGGAGAAGAAATGTGAGCAGTCTAAGTGGGCAAAAGCATGTTCAATTTGAAGAAACTTTCCTTAGCTCTAAATGCAAAGGACCAATTAAATCCCTTTCTTTGCTGCCATATCCCAAAGCACCTCCAACAATATGCTCTGTGTTGACAAAAGAAGTTATTTATTCCCAAGTTCCTGCCTCACCTGAGTTGGTGAGGTTGAGCTGAAAGGTGATCATGTACCTTCAGAGCATGGCAGCATTCCTAGGAGTTCTGAGTGACCATTTTTTATTCAAGTTTTAAACTACATTCAGGAATCTGGACTTGGTACCAGACAGTCAACCTTGACTTCATGGAACTGCTTTGCAGAAAGCCAAGGCAGGACATCCTACAGCCTGTGATCTTTGCAGTGTGAACATGTATGTCCCACTTCAATAGTCCTGCCAACTAGGTTGCTTTTGCTTACAACAACATTCCCTTCTTCTGAGGTCATCCCTTTGCAGGTTGTTTAAGCAGCCTTGGGATCTGCTAGATTTTCTGAGTTATTTGGGCATGCATCTCCAAGCCGCAATTCTGAGTTGAAAATCAGACTACACAGCCAGCCAAGCAACAAGTAAACTTCAGGACTGGTGCAGGTTCTTTCTAAAATGTTGCAATTCCCAGATCAAGGCGTGTCATCATCCTACTTCCATGCATTATGGTGGTTTCCCCACTGACTCTAAAATTTAAGTCAAGTGTCATCTTTCAAAGATCCCTCCACAACCTTTCCCCCATTGCTGCCAGGGGCAAATGTCGTAGCTGGAAAACTTATGAAAGAGGGGAACCTCTAGTATCCATTACTATTATTTCAGTTTTTGAAGGCTCAGGAATGCACAGATCTCAGTTCAGGATCAGGACCACAATCTCCCAAATGTTGCAAAGACTCCAAATATACATCCCTTTTCGCAGTGAAAAGTTCTGCTTTCACTTCTGGCCAGCCTGACTGAGGTGGGCCATGCTGCTTTCCACAGGAATTTAAAGATTAGTTATTAATGAAGACTGCTGAATAATGAGAGAGCCTCACTTGAGATGTGCCCATCCTAGGAGGCTAAGGAAGGTGTCTGACTAAACTCTGCAAGTGCCGTGTGGAAGGAAGAGCTGGTGGTGCAATGCTAATCCATCACAGCAGTGCAATGCCAATGCATCACGTTCTGGTTCTCTCCACCTCTTTCTGCCAGTCCCAAGGCCCAGCCAGACCCACTGCAGTGACAGCACTGCCACAGGGAGGTTTCCCAACAACAAAACCCCCTCAGTACTTCTGTAGTTCCAGTAACCAACATCTTCGAGTTAGAGGATTACCTGGACAAGCGCTCAGGCACAGGGGATAACCCTGGCAGAGGCAATGCTGAATACATCCTGGATGCTGTAACACTGTGGGTGCAGAGTGACACCAAACACATCAGCCTCTGGCATTTCCAACGATAAGCCATGACTTGCAGGGTTTTCCACATGCTTGTCCCTAATCTGTAGGTGAATTACCATTCCTAGCATCAGCACTCACTACTCCAGTTTGGCCAGATGTCAGAGACACTGTCCCAACTACTGCTTTGGGCAGCAGGAGTAACCAGTTTGTTTCTCAATAATTTGGGATCTCAGAGAAAGCAGAAAGTGAGTTTTGTTTCTTTCAGTGGAAGACAACCAGTAAGCAGATACTACTTTATTTCTAAGCAGAAAAACAAACTCCAAACCCCTTACCTGCAAAAAAAGCCCACATTTTTACTGTGATACTACAATTTCTGTGTATAACAGATGCTGAACTAGTTCTGGGCAAAACAACCAGTAAATTCCATAATACCAGAGCAACACCCAACTCTATGTGACAGTCCGGGCTTCTGGAATACTGCTAGAATATTCCATGGCTGTTATCAACAGTTATCAACTGTCTCCTGCCCTATTCAACAACAACAAAAAAAAAACAAAACAAAACAAAAAAAACAACAAACAAACAAACAAAAAAACCCAAACCCTTAGATTGCAGCTATTTTCCCTTTTAGAAAATAATCTGTTCCTTTCCTAGCCCCATACTTTTTCCTTTCCAACTGCTAGAAGAAATGCAAGAACCGGGGAGAAGTAAGAACAAGCAGCATCATACAAACCAGATTTCAACAGCTGCACTGGTAGTTTCAACACTGCTGCTAAGTGATCCTCAGGCATGCGCCTGAGTAGTCCCAAGCTGAGGATGCTGCAGCACGTACCGAGCTCTCCACTGCCTTGCCGAGCCAAGTTACAGGGGTTCTTATCATTGTCTTGCGCTCCATGTAGTTGCTTACACCGGCGTAATGCCAGTCTCCCATCTGCAGATACTCCCAAAATCTTGCTCAGAAGCAGTTAACGAAGCTACAGTCCCCCAAACACCTCAGGTGCTTTCTGTGCTCCTCGCAGCGCGGATGAGGGGCTGCGATTCTCTCTTTCCTGGGGCCCCGCCGCCCCCAGCCCGGCCGAACCCGCGGCAACAGGAGCATTCCCAGCTCTCCCGAAACCCTGGGAACCCGGGAGAATCGAACTGCCGGGAAAGTCGCGGGCTGGAGAACACCCTGCCGCCCCCACGGGGTTGCCCCCGATGGCGGCTGTCGCCTCCGGCAGCCCCGCGGCCCCTCACATCAGCGCGAAGCGATGGCGATGGCGATCCTCCCCTTGCCCCGTCCCCATCCTCGGGAGCACCCGCGGAGCCCGGGAGCGGCCGGGAAGGGCGGCGGGCCGGGAGCAGCTTCCAGCCACGCGGCTGCCGGAGCCTCTTCGGGGAACAAAGGCGGGAGCCGGCGGGCCCGTCCCCGCACACCCCCCGCCTCCAGCCTCCCCTCTTGGGAGCTCTGCAGACGGGCCAAGAGCACAGACCAAAAAAAAAAAAAAAAAAAAAAAAAAAAAAAGAAAGAAGAAAAAAAAAGGATACTTTTTTTTTGAGCTTTGCTTAGCGCAAACGCCCTTTTTGAAAGCGTTCGCTCTCCTCCTTTTGCCTAACGCGATTTTTCATTGGAGATGCCCAAAATGTGCTCGGGGCGGCGGCAGCTCCGTGCCCACGTTCCCCGGCAGCGCCGCTCCCCGGCGCGCTCGGCGGGCGGGCGGCAGCCCCGGCGCTCTCGGGGGCGCGTCCCCGTGTTGCAACGCAGGGCTGCGCGGAGAAACTCCCAGCTGGATCTGCGAGTTTCTCGTGTGGGAACAGCGGAGGAAGGAAAAAAAAAAAAATCCCACACTTTTTCTGTAGAAAAAAATTAGTTTGGAGGAATAGGAAGCCGGGAGGGGCTGCTGGAACAAGGGGCGGGAGGAAACGGCGCTCCTTTGAATGGGTTGTTTCACCGCAATGCTCGAGTGGCCGCGAGTTTTCCCTCCAAGGCTCAGGGTATGAGAAAGACCCTGAAAGAGCCACAAAAAGCCTGATTATTTTCTGGCCTTTTGGTTTTTTTTCTTAAACATAATCGACTGCCAGACAATCAGAGGTTTGGGGGGGAAATCTGCTAAAAGGCTACGCAGAACAGACACCAAAACTACACTGAAGTTTGGGTCCCGTTTATCACAGGAATTTGAAATCCCAAAGCCCGACAAGACCCTTCTTTAGGACGGGAGAGGGGCAAGCGCGTACGGCGTTAATGGATGCGGTCTGCACCGAAACCTTGGAAACAAAGCAGTTGGAAAACTCGTTTGTCCAAAGCAGGGAACCGCAATTCCTGAAACGCGGAGAAGTGAGACACCCTCCTCCCCTGAACAGACCAGCTCTTACAATCCCTGAAGCCAGGCAGAAAAAAAGAGAAAAAAAAAATAGCATTTAGAAAACCAGAATATTTTCGCTAATTTTAATTACCCGGCGAGTCCCTTTATCCACCAGAGGAGCGAACAACCCGGCTGCTCGTAGTCCCGAAAGCGCGAGGGGCGGGGGGGCGACACCCGGCAGAGATTCCCGCACCTCACCTACCAAACCGGCCGGAGAGCTGCTTTCTGCCCCGCTGGCTTCCTCGGGCAGCAGGGCCGGGCCGGGCTCCCCGGCAGCAGACGGGCTCCGGAGCCCGGGAGCCACCGGCTCCGCCCCCTGCGCCGCGCTCCCCGCGCCCCGGCCGGGCTCCCTCCTCGGCTCGGGTGTCCCGCTGCTCCCCCTGCCCGCCCGCGGCGCTGCTCCCGAGGAGCTGCTGAGGGGGACGCTGCGGAGTGCCACCTGGGAAACCTCGGTCGTGCGCCGACTCTCAGAGTGCGAAAAGCGATGTGCTAGAAGTTCAAAAGTGCTTGTGTCTTAAACATTTCTTAGGGGACGCCATGAATGTTTAGCTGATTGCTCCTCTAAGCCTCCGAGGTGCCAAATAACATCTTACTGCTGGGTAGTTAGTTTGTAGGTCACAGTGAAACTTGTTTGTCTCACTTTGCTGTTGGGAATCTTCAGAGGAGTAAAAAAGAGCATGATTTAGGGTTTCTTTTTCTCTTCTACCTTCCCCACAAATCTTGGTGACTTCCTTACACCAGCCTTAAGGGAATGCCTGATTCATTGAAGAACATCAATAGTAAGTCAGTCTCCATTAGCAACAGAACTGAGACAGATGTATTTCAAAAACAAACCTAAGAAAGTACTATGAACACGCCTTCTTTTGCCAAACTTTTGCCAAGAGAAAAACTGGGTTAAAAAATGGCATTCAAATTCAGTTGAAAAGCCACTACAATGCTATGCCTTGTGGGATTTTATTGAATCACAGAATCATAGATTTCTCACTGACTAAAAATATCAAACACAAACCCATTGTGTATCTCCAATTCTTTCACATGACTGTGATTGATCTGAATCATTCCTGACCTCATCATTGACTTCATAGAAATTTAACTATTGCATATCATGACAATTAGGGTCTGTCTGTCACTTTGCAACCGTAAATCTGACAACATCTTTGTGAGGCAAGGAATTGTTTACTTTTGACACACAAGAGAGAAAATAGAGATAGCAATACTGTTGTCAAGGTCACCCAGAAAAAGTAGAGCAAGGGTAGGACCTGAGCAGCTGATGATCCTATGGAAGGATGTGTTGTTTTGCAATACAGGTTTTGCTTGGGAAGCTTCAAGACCTAAGGAGCTTTTCACTTGATCTCCCCTTTCTCCTGTTGTGTGTCTTAGTATGACTAAATACTTTATAGCAGCCTTCCCAGATTTCTCTTTGTCTTTTTGATTCTGCAGTAAGACGAAATATAATTCTGTGCAATCTTCAGTTCACTTTAGAAGGAAAAGTTTGTAGGTCATTGTGGAAATTTGGCATATTATCTGAGCAGTGTTTAAATTACGACAGAAATAACCTCATAAACAAAGCATCATTCGTTTTTCTTACCAAAATGATAATTGTTGATTCCTTCCCTAGTTCACAAATGTGGTGGGTTTTTTTTCCATACATTATTATTCTTTCTTACTTTCAAGTGTAATTTCTGCACTATCTGTGTCTGGATAATGCAGCTCCCAGAAAATGCAGCTTCAATGAGTCACGTTCTCAAAATCAGGAGAAAACTTTTAAAATTTAAGGTGTGCTTATGTGGAAACATCATCCAGACAATTACAAGATTTGAAGAACTGGGTCCATAAAAAACAAAGTCAGAGGTATTTCAATTATTGAACAAAAATGACTGTTTCTAATCAGCACTGCAAAGAAACTGAGTTTGTCTTACAGTTGTGTCCACTTTTTTTCCTGAAAAGTGACATCTGCTGAAAGGATCAACAACCTTTTCTTTGTGCTCACTAATGTCTTGTCTTGATTGATCTGGATTTTCTCCAACTGATGTCACACTTCATCCTGCTTCTGACCCTAAATTACAGTAGGAAAGTTTCTATCTGTATCTCTTCATAGATTTTATTTTTCAGTAAACATAATGTAAAATGGACTTCCCTTCCCCTTCCCCTTCCCATTTCCCTTTCCCTTTTTTCCTTTCCACTTTCCCTTCCCCTTTCCATTTCCTTTGTAATAAACCAAATTTTGTGTAGGTCCTCTGTTGAGATAAAACTTATTCAGAAATTAAGCTCCACCTTTTCTTTCTTTTGCCAGCGATGTTGGTAGGGAGAGTTTTTCAGAGCACCACCCTTATTTGTTTATAAATTACATCTTAAACATGCCTTCTCGGCCATATCTGGCCCACAGAGCCCTGGCAGAGGTGCAGAGCTGGTTGTGCCTCTAAACCAGCAAAGCAGGAGGCAGTGCTCTCTGGGTGGCTGCTCTGAGAGGCCCCTCACACGTGGTTTTCCCCAGGAAACCTGCCCTGGCTGTCGTCAGGCTGTCCTGCATGCACAGGCTCAGTGTTTAGAGAGAGCTAGGTGGTTTGCAGTGTAAGGGGAGCGGATGTGGGGCAGTGCAGTCAGTTTGTGGGGATGGGAGTTGAGGCAGGTGGATCCCTGCTACTCAATCAGCCTTTCCAAAGTCCATCAGACCATGGGGCCAATATCAACCTAGGCTGTGGGTTTGATTCCTGTGTGGGCCACTCATTGGCCTCACATCCAGCTAGAAACCTCAACCCCTATTTCAGAATAAATAATGAGTTGATAAGATTAAACAGAACATGGAGAAATACCTAGGTGTTACTGTTTTATAGAATGATTTGCAATTCCTGCAGATTTGTGTTAAACTGCTGTGCTTTTATTGCCTCCTGCTATATGAGCAACATGTTTTAGCTGTTCTTGCCCAGTGGAAGAGGAAGGTTGGAGGGAAATTCCATTAAATACTTTGTAACACAGAAGCCTACTTACTAATGAAGTCTTTGCACAGGGAGGTTGGAATCAGAGCTCTGTCATTTAATGCTTCTGAGCCTTTGAGTCTACAGGGAGCCTTGAGGAAGCCACACAGTGCTCTCAGAGGGGTTGTGCCAGGTGCTTTTGGCCCAGCTGCTGCTGTCTCCATCCCACAGACCCTTCCCAACAGGATGGACTGGCATGACCCAACAGCACCTGTTGTGTTGTCCAGTGCAGCCTAGTCTGGGCCCAAGATTCATGAGAGGAGATATTCAATCAATTGAAAGATAATCTAAAAATCCAGAAGCACATTTCTGTTTGATAAACCAAACCAGCATCTTTCTGTGTATCCTTGAGGTGCTTCTTGTATGAGAAATGCAAAAGTCTTTCACAACCACATGACTTCGTGCTTAGACTTAAGTATAACAGAGCTGGGCGTTTTTAACAAAATTTCAAGCAAGACAACCCTTTCTAGCTCATTTGCACAAATGGCTGTGGGCAGCCTGTTCCTGTAGCAAACTGGCCAAATCCATGGAGTCCTAACTACTTCATTCCTTCGTACCTTACATGCATTGACTACTTTGCTGGGATGTTATTCAATTTGTATTCAAATGTTATTGTGGGGAAATGATTTGGTTGGTTGTTCTGTGGTGTGATTTTACAGCCAGAAATCTGATTCATAGATCTATTCTGAAAATGGTTTCACAGCCAATCTAAGCTCATTTAGGGCTGCTGCTGCACCTTTCACTCTCTCTTCTCACACCCACCTCAAAGGGGTCCCTTAATACCTCTTTTACAGGGCTAGCAGCTGGCATGACCTTTTTTTTTCTCTTTTGTGAAGTTGGTTTTGAGTTGTATCAACTCCTCTTGCTCACCAGTTTACCTGAGTGCATGCTGGTGTACACACTGTCAGGGGCAGGATGGAGTGACTGGGAGCATGCAAAGATGCATAGTTGTTCCTTTATACTTATGGAGTGGATAAACTGATTAAGAAACTCCATCCAAAAAGCCGATACTGGCAATCCCCATCAGATAGGAAACTGAATTTCCTGCAAATTTGGAATATTTTTCTGGTTGATTTGCTTTGGATCTGATAAACCCAGTATTTTTCTAGTCCACCTCACAACAAGGGCTGTGAGACTGCTGGGCAGTGATAGGGCTTCATTTTGAAAACAGAAATATGACATCGGTTCCCGGGCTTTCTGACCACAGTTGTACTATTTTCATGAGATGATCCCCCAAATCTTGCATGTGGTTTCGGTGTTCTCAGTGAGTGGTCAATATGGCCTTGACAGAGATCACTTACAAGCACAGCAATGTGCTTGAAGTGATTGGTGTGCAGTGGCAGGAGTTACAGTGTTATTCATGTTTCATCTCCAGTCAGGTCTATTACTGCTGAATCATAAGCTGAAAATTGCAAGGCATTTGTGGTTTTGTACTCTGGTGAGGCATGTCACATAAGCAGCATAATCCCTGCTTTCTGAATTAAATTCTCATGAGATAGTAACCTCTCCTACATTTATATTCAGATAGAACTAACTTCATGAACGACCAGTTCCAGGGTTTGGAGTCTGAGGTATCATTTTTGTGACTTTAATGAAAGAGAGTCAAGTTTAAGAATAAAAGGTGGCCTCAGCTATCACATATGCGTGGAACACTTCTGTACATGAAAAATAGCACATGCAAAATAGTCTCCAAGCATGTACACAGTCCAGACTCGCTGCTTGTCCTCTGAACATGCACATAAAGTTTGCTTTACATGCTGAGGAAACCTGTGGAGCATCTGGGATCACTTCTGCACACCAGCAGTCAGCTGTCACTTTGCATATTCACATCCCAGAGTGTGAAGCCCGTGTGCCTGAAAGTGTTTGTGCCCTTAAATGACAGGTTCCAATTCTAGATTTGGATATTATTTAAATCTCAGAATCCTTTAGATTCAGTGTATCTTATTGTCTGGGTTGATGTTATCGATCTAACAAGGACTGGGGACCTCAGTCAGTCTGTGGCATTGCTCTGAACATGAGAATAAGTGTATCACTGAATCATCAGGTTGTGTGGGTAGAGCAGGACAGCACTTCTACCCTGGGTAAAGAATTAGAAGCTATTTTCAGAATGAGAATATTGTGCCAGAGCCCTATTCTAAATCAGCAATAGCAAAGTTGTACTGACATTAGGTCTGGGAATTGCTAAATTTAGGTGTGGACTGGTGTCAAAAATACTAGTAGCTCAGGAAGTGCGACTGAAAGTTTTGGTGTCCAAGTGCTTATTGTAATCATCAGAGCTGTGTATGGCAGGAGAGAACTAGGTTTCCTGATTTCATTAGCTATTGGCCAAAGATGCAGAGCTTCTATAGGAGGCAGTGAAAAAGTATTAGAATCACAGAATAATGTGGGTTGGAATGGACCCAAAAATGTTGTTGTGCAACTCCCCTACCTTGAGCAGGGAACTTTTCACTAGAACAGGTTGTTTAGAGCCCCATCCAGCCTGGCCTTGAACACTTTCAGGGATGAGTAATACTCAGCTTCTCTGGGCAGCCTGTTCCAGGGCCTCACCATCCTCATAGTAAGGAATTTCTCCCTGATGTCTAATCTAAATCTACCTGTAGCCAGTTTAAAACCATCACCCCGTGCGCTGTCACTACAGGCTTTGGTAAATGTCTCTGTCTTATAAGCCCCCTTTATACTTTGAAAGGCCATAAAAAGGTTCTTCCCAAAGCCTTTTCTTTTCCAGACTGGACAATGATTTCCCTCCTTTACATAGCATAAGTAAAATCCATTGCAAAGGTTTCTGTTCAGTATATAAATTGAATATATAGCAAATTTCATAAAATAATGTAATGTAAGACTTCTGTTACAATTGAAAGAAGGTGATTTTGGTGAGTGTTACAGTAGGACCCCAACAGCATGTCTTTCCAGTTTAATTTCCAGGCTCATGAAAACTTGCAGCTGGTAGAAGGCAAGAACTTGGAGTCTATATGTTAAAAGACAAACCATGTTCTTGACTTTATCAATAGGTGCAGGGAGCTGTTTTCTTTCACCAGACTTAATGAAAGTTCAGTCAGCCGGAGAAATTTCAAGAAGCCACAAGCCATTTCTTGTTTGCCATCATCTCTTTCAACTTTTACAAAATCTTTGTTTTCAGAGAAGTTTCCCTGTTGGGCAGATTGGCTCCAGCACTTACAAGTCTAATTACAGCCTAAAGGGTTGGGAAGATCTTTGAAGTGAAGTGTATGCTGCTATGTAAGGAGTTCTGGCTGCTGATAGAAGTCTGTGTAGAATAGCAAGGGGAGATGTATTCCTACTAGAGTTCCAAATATTTCTGGGAACTGGGAAAATTATGATCAGGAGGAAAAAAATTCTTATTGTTACAATGTAGTAGTTGACTGAGTGTTCTGGAGGCTTTCTGAAGTCCTTGCAGTCCTTGTGTCCTTGATCCTAAAGAGTCTGGGAGGTAGAGAAAAGCTGAAAAAAGCACTCCAAATATGTTTTCTTACAAAATTTGCACTTGATTGAATATCAGAGAGCATTAAGCAGTCACTTCTGCTATTATCTTTCATACCTGTTTGCTATTGGATACTAAGGTTATTTTAATGCTCTTCAGAAATTCCAGGAATTCCTCAACTTGTTTTCTGTGCAGTTGTTCTGCTTCCTGTTGGCTCTGGGCAGGCTCCTGGAATGCAGCTGGCCACATGCACGTCCTGGATGGTTGGTTTGGTTTAGGCACATGGGGTGTTTAGGATCAGAAGTACCTTCTGTCTTGTCCCGTGTCACAGAAATGTGTGTGCTCCACTTGAAAAGCACTGAAAATTTCTGCAAGCACATGGTCAATGGGCAGCAACCTCCCTCCTCTTCCTCTGCCTATCCAGGACAGGACTAAAGGTCTGCTCCCTCGCACCCCTGATCCAGCTCAGGGTTTACAGAGCACATGAAAAAAAAAGGCAGCTCTGTGTTGGCTTAGAACTGGATGCATCTTCTCTGAAGAAGCACATGTGGACTTGAAGTTTTATGTTTGTTTCTCCCCTAATTGTTGCTTGTTCACCTCACCATAAAAACCTGACTTTACTCTGACATGGCAGGTAACAGTCCTTGGCCTTAATGTACTTGCATGAAGGACACCTCGAAATCCCAGGTACCACAGGCACAAGCCAAGGAGCAGAGGAAATTAGTCCTGTTATCAGCGCCAAGCTGATGGATGGGGAAGGAGAAGGAGAGGCACTGGTGCGATTTTATACCACCTCAGTTCAGGTGCTGCTGCTTTCTCTGTAAAGAGCACAACAGTGACAGACTCCAGGCTGGGAAACCACTGGAACAAGTCAGGAGAAATCATACCTCTCCGAGTGTAAAATTCTCCAGACAGCTACCAAAGCCTTCCTTTTGCACATTCACACCAGTTTCAATGGAATCTGTTTTTAAACTCTGTAGTTAAAAACATGCAGCTCCTGTGTGTCAATTAGCTCATGAAGGAGTGCTGAGCACTTCACATTGTTATTTACAACAGCACAAAGAGCACGTCATGTTGCCTAATCAGATGTCAGTGACTTGTGCCCACATTGAGCTGATCTAAATAATTGCACGGTTTGCAGGAGAGCAGCAGACAGGACAGAGCAGATGGGAGATCACTCAGTCCCATGTAGTGAGTGATTCAATGGAGCAGCGATTTATCAATTGCACTGTGCAGTAAATCACTGCTGACTTTACTTCCTGCTTTTAACAAGCTGCTCATTAACTGGGAATATAATAACTAGGTTTGGAAGATTTGTGACGTAATCATGTTTAGAATCCTGCATTCACTTCTGAAAATTCATGTGGATCTTTTTCATCCAGCAGGAACATTCTTTCTTTGTATGAGTCTAGAAAGGAATTCTGTTTTACATAGTATGACTTGTCTGTCCAGCACCTCCTCTGTAGACTCTGCAAAGTTCATGTGCATATGCAGATTATTCAATACACTGTTGCTGATCTTTCTCTGTAGCTTCTAGTTGGAAGACACTGATACTTTATTTGCGTTTCTAGTTATTACAAACCTGCCTTCAAATGCTCTTCCCTGGTTAATAGCCATGTTGGACAAACTAGCATGGACCCGATCCACACAAAAGGTAAACAATGTGACCCTGAGCGTGATCTTCTGGGTGAAAGAACTTAAGTTCTATTTGTCTGTGCTGGCTCTCCCAGTAGTCTGTCAGGCCAAACTTCCTGTGTGGGCAGAGGACAGCAGGGCTCCCACCTCTGTAGCAGCCGTGCCTGGTGCAGTGCTCTTTCCTCTGCCAGGCAGCGTTGCAGCTGCACCCAGCCCCAGCTCTAACCAGAAACACTGGAGAGGCAAACAAGGCATTTCCCACGTAGGCAAGGCTTGTGTAAGACCTGCAACAGCCACTGAGGCTGATAAACCAAGCTCCCTATTCTTCTGGGGAGAAAAGGAGAGGAATGGCTGTTGTGGATGAGCCTAAAAATTTCTCTGTCCTATTGTATTAAATTGGACATTCCCCATTAGCAGCTCCTTAGAGAAAAAAGTAGAGAAACCCAAATGCTGGGTAATATCCTTCCAGTTTTGTGCAATCTGCAATTGTGAGAGTTTCCCTCTGAGTTTCCTACTAAGTAAAGTGGCCCTCTGAACACGTTCTCCCACTGGAGTCTATCCAACAGTTACCTAAAGCTTCTTTCTAAGTTTGGAATATCTTCCAAGAGTGTCTCTCCCTCTTTCTCTAAGTTTATCATTAAATTCTGCAAGCAGAATTTTGGGGTGTGGCAGAGAGGGTTGCCCAAAGTATAGCTTAGTAAATGGATGTGGATGCTGCTGAGAGCTGTGATTGCCAGTCTCTGCTGGGTGGAGTGTGGCAGCTGCAGATGGCAGGATCCTTGCCTGTCCCTCTGGCCCAGATTACCACTGCTGAGGAAGTGTGACACACAAAAAAGGGATGTTTGTCCTCAGCCGTGGCAGTTCACAACTTACTGACTGATGTAAATGTGCCAAGAAGAGATTAACTAAAGCATAATATGTGTTCCAGTTACTCTCATAAACTCCATTTGAGCTTGCCAGAATTTTCTCTCCCTGTTCCCTTGCCATTGTCCTGTAACTAACACCTGAGTTTATTTCTCCCAGGTCCCAAAGAATACTGATTCTTGAGGATATTTAAAAGTAGGGCACAAGATATGCTAGAGTTTGGGCTGGAAGACCACAGACTGTAAGTCTGGCACAATGCTGTGTCCTATGACAGGAAGAAGCAGATTTTGCAGGATGGAGTTTCCTTAGGGCATATCTCAGACTGGAATCAGAACTATAGAATCATTTCAGTTGGAAAGGACCTTTAAGATCATCAAGTCCAACTGTTACCCCAGCACTGCCAAGGCCACCGCCAAACCACGTCCCCAGGTGCCACATCTACATGACTTTAAATACCTCCAGGGGTGCTGACTCCACCACTTTCCTGGGCAGCCTGTTCCAGTGCTTGAAATACAGACCCTCAAAGGATGAGGCATCATCACCAAACCTATCCTCTCACTTCCAAGTGCAACATGAACTTCCCTGGTCAGCCCTCTCCAACATAAACTCAGGCTTGTCCATAAGATCCATTATTATTATTTATATTATTTATTATTAATTTTACTAATAAAACTAATTCTTCATTCTACCCAGCTGGCCTTACAAAGTCTTGCAGAACAAAGTTATCAAAGGCAGATCTGCCATGAGAATCAAAACCGCTGATGCTCTTCTCCTCCTGAAGAAGTTGGCCCTTCAGGATAGAATTTGTGTTGCCATTTGCATGAAGTAAATGGTAGTTCTGTGTTAAGCTTCTGCATCCCAATCGAAAATGGCTCTTTACAGCACAAAATGTCCTTGCAGGACAGGGAGGGGATGAGTGAGCACAGCATGTAAGTCACTGTAAGTCACAGCACTGTCAGAGGTGCTGTGCAGTAAGAGATCAGGGTGGTGTAGGAATCTGGAGGGAGCAGAGTCACACATGCCTAAATCCTTCTCTGTCCCACCAAGACACCTGCCAGCAAGGATACCCACCTGAGATCACAGAGAATTTTGGAGAGAGGCTGTGGGCATGGTTTAGGTTTAGATTTACTTAGAGCCTGAGCTCTAGCAGCTAACATGAATTCTCAGTATAAATAGTGTCCGTTAAGTTTCCTTTAACTTACTTCTGGGTTTTATATTGTTGGTCTTCTCTGTCTGAAAGTTTTGGGGTTTCACCACCGTAACTTTTGCTGTTATTGTAAAAGTACTTTAGCACTCTGTGTGGGAAAATCCACAGCATTGTCAGCCCTTATCAGATTTCTTGCTCAATGAGGTCAAGTGGTATTTGGATATTGTTGTATTGAGTCTACAAAGGAACGGAAAAGGCATACAGCATGTAATCTGAAAGTAGTTGCTGTCTTAAAAGTCAGGTTGGGCATAGAAAAAAAGCTATTAAATATTTTTTTTCCAGAAGTCAGAAACTATTACATATCTAGAGATTTTTTTACCTGCTCTATTTTCAACTTTTAAGAAAAAGGCAGCCAGGAAGAAGTTACTGCCAGGACACAAAAACCCCACGAATTTCCCATAGGAGTAGGGCATGCAAAATCTGAAGTGCTTCATTTCAGAGGCCTTATATTTTGAATATCAGCAGTGACTGATACACATATACACACACATGTATATAAAAAAATATATGTCACTATATCATATATATGTGTGTATATGACTGATATCTATTCATGAGGTATGTTCTAATCATTACTAGCTAGAAACAAATATGAGGGTAAATGTCAGTGTTAATAAATTAATTACCTCTACTTTTATGCATATGTGCTTATATTTATATTTCTACATTTTTAAAAGCAGTGAGCTTCCTTTGTTGGCTGGTAAACTTAAGTACTCATACTGGCTTCAGTTCAGCAGATCAAATCCATCCTTAAGCAAGTGTAGTGAAGAATTATGTCTTCCTTCTCTGTCCTCACTTTAAACCCTTTATGCAGTATGGTTTGTTGCTGTACTAGATCTGCCTGGCCCTAGGAAATCACCATGTTTTCTTTTGACTGGGTAATATTTCTAAAGAAGAATACTGAAATCTGAGTAATTTAGTTAATTCTGTGGCCTGCATGTAAATACTTGTGATCTCAAGCAAACAAAGAAATTACATGGAAGTCTGCACAGCATGGGAGCAACCTGTTAACCTGCAGTGTCTCAGTTACATCAGATATTTGGCAAGCATGCATGTGTAGTAGTTTGTATGGATCTCAGTTTACTACCAACCTCCTACAATCTGCTAGAATACGACCAAATACTAATAACTCTTAGCAGTTACACTATTTTTGTAAATAATTTATTCACCTGCTCTTAGCTAATTGATTACTCAATGCTGAGATATCACAGAGCCAAATATGTCTTTATCACCACACAGAAACAGCGCAGCTGCAACATTAAAACCAAAATCATGTGGGGAGCCTGATAGATAGTTCACAAATATGGGTAGTTGACAAAAGGTGTACACAGATATGTGGTCTGTTATTTTGGCCCACAGTAAGGACCAGTCTGTAGCATCCATATTGTCTGAAGGTTGCTCAAATTTGGGTTCAGAGATGCATCTTTTCAATGTAGATGCACAGTTGGGATAAGAAACAACTCCTGTGTGACTTTTAGTCCTCTATTCATATTATTCCTTTCTGTAGGTGATTTAGTTAATTTACCTCTCCATTAACAACTATGTTCTGGTTCCTATAATGTAGGTCAACTAATTAAGATATATAAAAATATTTCCCCAAGGTCATTTGTTTTGAGAGCAATGAATGTGGGACAATTCCTTTTATGTGAAGAGTTCAGATCATTTCAGAAGAAGCAAAATATTATAAATGGTGACTTTGGTGGTGAGATATGTTTCTAACAAAGATGAAATCCTTCTGGTCAGAAGAACTTCCATAACAGCTGGAGCAAATCCATTTGACATTGCAGCAGGCAATTACAATAATTTTAGTAAAGGGCACTAATTTTGAGATGGAGTGGAGTGTACTACCTAAGTCCCTTATGTTCTCAAAGTTACTTCGTTGGGTTTTGTTTGCAGCCATGAAATGTACTTCAAGAACAATCATTGTTCTTTTGAGGCATTGCTCTCATTGGACCAAAAAAAAAGGAGTACATGGCAGAGAAATCAGAACTGTTAGAAATGTTTTCTGTATCAACTACCAAATACTGTATCAACTAGCAACAAGTTCTGTTGAAACAAATGTTCTTACATCCAGAATGATCTTTTATTCCACTTTAGGAGGTAAAATACAGCCACTGACTCATTACTCAAATTTCATTTGAGTTGTTGCACAACCTCAGTTGAGAATACTTTTCAACTGGAAAAGGCCTTTTTAGCACTGTGAGAAACAAAAAAAAATTCCTCTTAAATGCAATTATGTAGGTGGAATGAAAGTTTCTTCTATTTAGCTACTGACATGCTGTGATTTCTTTTCATTCCATGGCACCGAGACAATTTACCATTAGACCAGTCTTAGAATTTCTTGTAGTGATTTATAATTCAAACCTGGATGTCATATTTATTGCTGATTCTGTTTCTACTGCAACAGTGAGACTTTCATCATATAGTACCTACAAAGAAGATTTAAAAAAAAAAAATACAGTTTTGTTAAATTTTATTTACATTCAGAAATTACATGATACTTAGAACTAGCAAGAGTGCTGGTCCAGGGAGGTTTTTACCACTGTGCTCATTTTTGCAAGCCAGTAAATTATTCAGTCGGACTTCCCTTAAGTCCAAGTCTATCCGATGTTGACATTTTTTCTGTGTTTATGTTTCCATTACACTGCACACAGGTTCTTTCAGTCCTTACTATTGTGTTTGAAGCCTCAGATATTAAAAAAGCCTGTATTTTCAATTTAAGTAGCTGTCTATCCATATTAGATATATTTATAAAAGTGATGGGGGTGGTTTGTTCATTAATTTATTAAATTAAATATTTTGCTCTTGCATACCCATTTTCTGCTGTTCTGGCTGTTGAAAATACCCCTGTTTCACCTACTAGGCACCATGTTTTTTTGTAAGGCAGGTTTGGAGAGCTCATGCACAAGTGCCATTTCTGCTGGTTCCACACCTGTCATGCAGTCAGGTTTTCTGCAGCAAAATAATATTGGAGCACTGGTTATGATTTTTGCCGGGGGTTCTTTTCAGAAAAGCTCACTGGTTTAATTCTAATTGATGGCTTCAATTCCTCTTCTGGGAAAAGATTCCTTATCAGGACAGGCACCTGTGATAGAAAATCCTGGCATAGAAACAGGATCTGTGAGTGGAAGTGAGCCAATGAGTTTGTTAGAGAAACACAGCTATGGAAACAAAAATCCTGAATTAGTTTATATTGTCATCTGAGCAGGAAGCACAAATAGCAAATGTCTGAGGGCAAAGCAATTGAGATTTAGCCAGAGAAGATATAAATAGGTTGTGGTAATCTCTAGATAATAATCCTGCTTAGTGTTTCATTATATTTGATGGGGTCTTTTAAGGCAGCACATATCACAGCAGAGAAACCATCCTACCAAAATTATTGTGACAGAGACTTGCAGAATGACCTGACACCCTTGGGGAGTTTGGCCAACCATTCAGTTATGTTTCTTTTTTCTTCTGTTATTAAAGAACAAGGAAGGAGAAAAAATTACTAAGATGAAATAGTCTGATATGTGTTTGCTTTATGGTCACTGTGGTGAGGACCTTCCTAGAAGTGTGCTTTTAGTTACCCAAGGAAGCCAGCTCAGATAAATACCTACTGCCAAAGTTTTGTTGCAACAAAACAATACAGTGCAGGGTAAGTTTACATTTATAGCAACAACGCTGCTAACTGCTGTTTGCACAGTCCAAAGTGATATAAATAGCTGCCTTTGGTCTAAATAGCAGCACAGGCAGGGGCTGATAGAGAAATGAATCTCTAGAAGTCAAGGATGATAATTAATACTAGGGTTTACCTCCGTTTCAAGGTTTTACTTACAGCCTTGGCTAAAACTAAGTCTTTTCCCAGTGCTTTGTTGTCCATTGCAGCTCCTACATTCTCACCCTTGCTGAGGAGCTTCCTCTATGAAATAATCTTTTTTCTCCACTGTAGCATGGCTTGACTAACTTGCCAGAGACAGCACTATTGACAAAACAGAAATAGTTTTCTCAGTACTTTCTCCTTTCTTAACACCCATATTGTGCTGGCACTTCAGTGCTTCTCAGAGCTGAGAGCCATGGAAAGTAACTCAGTGTGTGAGATCTAAGTGGTGCTGCAGGGCCACAGGATATCACGGCTGCTGAAGTAAGAAAAACCTGCCCAAATGACACCTCTGTGAAATCCCCCTTGTGGGAAATGTGGTCTTGGTGTAGCCGAGGCCACAATGTTTCCTTAGAAACCCAGACCAATCATTCACGGAGATGTGAGCCAGTTCCCGCATTGTAATTAGGTTCCACACCAAGAAGTTTCCTTTGCTGGAGGAACATCTGACAACATCGTATCAGTGAGTCTGTGTGTGATCCCTGCCACAAGCACACCCTAACTCTGCCCAGCGGTGGCGGCAGCAGGGGCCCTGCCATGCCCAGGGCTTTGCCGGCTGGGCGGTGGCTGAGCTCCCTCTGCTAGGACGTGGTTATCTCCCTCCACGGAGGGAAAGCTGGCCTTGACCTCCTCAGCAGTGTTTCATGTCACTGTCTCCATGTCAAGAAAGCTACCGAGTCAGGTACTAGTGGGACCAGAATATTCTAGCTTTGGCTACCTCTGCTGATTTGGTGGATCTCTTTGTTTCACTGGGGACGGAACAAGTATACTTGAGTGGAACAAAGTCTTACTAGCAACAAGGATGCCTACAGATTGGACCTTAGGAATTTCTCAGACTCTGACCTTTAGGTCAGATGCCTAATCCTTTACCATCCCTTTTGAGATGGCTTGTTTGCCTGGGAATGATCCTGGTGAGGAGTTATCCTTGTGAGAACTGCCCGTAAACTTCAGCCAGCTCTAAGTTTTGTTGTGTTTGGACTGCTGCCATGCAAACCTCAAATTCTTGTAAAATTTCTCTGAAATGAATGAACAATACAGTGTGGAAGTTCTCTCCTGCCCCTTTACCTCACACATCCCAGTTAGACTAGAAATGACTTCTAACCTAGTCATGCATGTCAAAGGGAAAATGGGGTGGGAAGAGTTGCCTGTGACAATAATCCTGTCAATTGCTGCCTCATATTTTTGTTAAATGTGACACTGGCAGCAGGTGTGTGCTGAGTTCCCCTCATTGCCCATGATAGTCATGGGGCAGCTCTGGTCCTGGCACAATTAGCAATAGAACATTTTAGGAGGTCTCCCAAACTGGGGACACCTGAAGGGGAGCAGAGAGAGTCACCAGGAGCCCACAGCCAGTGCAAGAGTGGCCAATGGGACCTGAGTGTGGCCAGAGGAGCACTGGTACAGCCCTCACCCACTGCCCTACCTTGTGCTAGACACTGCAATGTAAGGCATGATGTCAAGACAGCTATGAAATCTCAGCAATTTTATAACAAAATTTGAAACATCAATTGAAGGTAAGGTCTAGTTTTCTCAGTATTTATAATGTTTCTCAAGCAGTGCCCATAAAGGAGTAATAGCCTTTGAAACCTGAATAAGTGGTCCCCAGCTTGCCTACAAAACCACGTTTCCTTGAAAAAGGACTGGGAAAATCCAAAGGAAACCAGTGAATCTATTGTAGTAGCCTAATAATGTTTTAGTCAGTGCTTTTACATTTCAGACTGCAAGCTGAAATGTGGATATTTTATTTTCAAATGCTTGGCCAAACCATTCAAACGAGGCTGTATCAGAAGTACGATTGGTTTTTTAACCTTGAAAAGGACATCCTAAAAAGTCGTGGAGAATGAGGAAATCCCCTTACAGTGGATGAGCAGTACAGATGTGACTCATGGTCTAAAGGGCTAACAGGGTCTGGCTGGTGATGTGACTGCTCTGACACACAAAGCCAGGTGAGCAGCACAGGCAGCGTGTGCAGGGAGATGCTGGATGAATGCACGTGCTGCTGTCGATGCCCAGAGCTGCCTGCACTTTACTGGCCTCAGGTTGGGGGCTGCTCATGGCTGGCCACACTCCAGTTCCTCTGGACATTATTCCCTAGTGTCCTTCTGGGGATGTGCTTTGGCTTGAGGTAGCCGTGCTTAAAGACCTTGAGAAGCACAGGCCAGGAGAAGAACAGCAGGTACTTGTCCTTTCCTACAGCTCAAACCTCTGGGGGAGCTACCCTGAAAACTTTGTTCATGACATTACTAAAGACAGCACTTTCTTGATAACACGGGACATTTGATGCATAAAAACATGAAAGATCAAATGCAATTTTAAAAAAAAATCTAATTAGTTATTTGTCCAAAAAATGAATTGATAACATTCATGTTTCTGTTAAATAAGTCAAGCATCTTCAAGATATATCTCTTCAAGTTACCTAGGAGCATTAAACTAATATTAGAAATGAAAAGTCCAAAATGTAGTAGAAGTATTTTACTCTAATTTTCTTTCATGTTTTCAGACTTCTGACATCATCCTGTTGCCTGTTTTTGCATTGTATTAAAGGATGGAAGTCTAGTCATTGATTTTGTTTATTTTATAAACTAAAGCAAACAGAAACGTAAGCATAGCTCTGAAGTATAGTTTCATTTTATTGAGTACTAGTTATTCTTAGAAGAGAAACCTTTTTTTTCCTTCTTGGGATTTATTTTTTTCAGTTTGCAGGTATAAAAATGACAGAAGAATCCAAGATGAAATTTAAAATTAGCTGAAAAAAACCTACAGTCCAAGATGTGTTTAGGTTTTTTAATCTTATCAACAAGGCACAATATTGAAGAACTGAGAAATGACCTTCAGAGGGTTTTTGTGTGTAGTTGAAGGCATAAACAGGAATATGCAGGGAATACCATTTTTTTTCTTTCACATGTGCTGGGTTAGCACTATGAATCTCTGCCTTCTTTTCTTTCAGCCACATAATCAATGAGCTGATAGAAACAGAACGGGTTTATGTAGAAGAACTTCAAAGTATAATAGAGGTAAGAAACTCTTCTGAAATTACTTTTTGGTGCTTAACCTCTAAGTCACCACTGCAGGTGCACATCCTTCATGGGCTGAGCACTCCCACGTCCTGTTTATAACACACAGGCTGTGCTGGCAAGATAGCTCAGCCTTGGAGATGGAGAATGGAAAAGATGTTTTGAACATCATTCCTCAGGGCTTAAAGAAAAAGGCAGCTTCTCTGGCCCGAGAATTTGCAGAATGACAATTTGCATGGTTCTGAAAGTTATGGATGGAGAAAGAGTTAATAATGTCCTTTCAAAATATTACCAGTAGGTCTCAGAAGCAGCACCTTTGTATGTCCATGGGGCCAGACACTAAATTCTGTGAATGTACACTTGGAAAATGACTGAGGAAAAGGAAGGTGCCCCTCCTGCTCTTCTTTATTGCCTCATGTTGTGCTTGAACACAAAAAAAAGCAGCTCATGCTGCAAAAATAATTCTTGAGCTTTTGAAACTGATAGGATACCAGGTTTGTGTGGAGTCTGAGGTCACCAATCTGTGGGAGGACAGAAGCTGAAGAGGGATTAATCATCCTTATATTTGGGTGGGACTTAAAGGACATGTGTTTGATTTTTTTATTGCATTTGTTCCATGGGAGCTGGCAGCTCTGGTAATTGATATATTACTCTTGAGTTTAAAATCAGAATGTTCTTCTCTCAAAGTTATTATTGAAGAAACACAATCTGGTTTTTACAAGAAACAAACAAACAAAAAAAAAATTCAATCCAAATACCACAGTTCAACAAATAAATCCAAACTAACTCTTGTTCAATGAAGCAGGGTAGCAGAAAGATATCTGTCTGTCAGCCTTAGCAGTCTCTATCCCTGCATGACCCAAATGGTTTTTGAATCCTAGACACATAATTTCATATATTTTTTATTGACCTCATTACTTGTCCATTTGTGGTTGAAATGTGTTTGCACAGTAACAGGTTAAAATCTCTGGGGAAAATCAGAAGCATCAGAAATTCATGGGAGCAACGAAGCAGTAGACATGGGAGAAGCTTTGTTTGCTCTGTGGAGAACAAAAGCACATGGACTTGGGGCTTTCTAGTGCCTTGAACACAGTATTTCTTCCCTGGTAGAAACAGGCTAGTTTTATTTTCCACTCTTCTCTGCAGGGGTACGCTTCAGAAATGGACAATCCCAATTTAGTACATCTGATTCCATCTGCACTTCAGAACAAGAAGGAAATTCTTTTTGGGAACCTCCCAGAAATCTACTATTTCCACAACAGGTACATGGAAACTGGTGGTTGTCCTGCATCCTTGGGTGCCACCATCATGCCCAGTCCTTTTCTGTCGGGTGCTTTGTCATGCTTTCATGCTCACATGGACACTGGCAGGAAAATCATCCTCACTCAGTCTCTGTGTGTGTCCTGTAAAACCCATGGGTAGAGAACACCTCAGAGATCACTTATTTCTTTTTTTTTGGGGTCAAGATTTTACCCTTGGTGCATTTACTAGTGATTTCCCCTGGCAGGATCCATTCTGAATGTCTCCTGTGGTCAGTATTTTACCACCTCTCTTAGTACACTGGTAGATGTCACAGGACTGAATCCTGATACTTTTTGTCTGGCAAAACACCTCTGTGAGGAAGTTTTCTTAGTGTTCAGCTTATTTGTCCTGCATTTCTGTTATCAGATCAGGAGATGTTATATATTTGATATACTTTTCTTTTTATCCCTCATATAAGATCACAAACCTTTCCAGAAGCCGTGTCCATACTGTGGACAAGGAAATCCAGAGCCCATAACTACAGAATACAAGTTATGAACAGCATTAACCCTTTTGCAATCGGCTTTCAAAACACAAAGCTTAGGGCAACTTCTTTAAATTCCCTGCTTTTCTTAGCCTTGCTTAAGCAAAACTGGCTGTAATCAAAGTGGGAATTTAGGAATTCTTTTGAATAATAATTGCCTGTAAGATGTAACAAACAGTTGAACAAACTAAAAATAAAAAAATCTCTTTTGCAATTTTTAATATTATGCCAGAGTAGTTAATACATAGTAGAAAAATTATTTTCCAGTTTATGTATTATTTTCAAAGATTGTGTCTTCCATTTGGAGAAAGATACTCCTCTCACTTTGCAAGCCCAACCATTCTTTCCCTAAAGGTTTAGTGCATTGACTGTCACTACAGAAGCCTTTGGACTACATCCCATATTTTCACTGCTTGCTGATTGAGCAACTGCATCTGACAGAGCTTTCCTGTCTTTTCTAGCTGTTCTGAAAAATCCTTGTACCCAAATGGAAAGCAGGTATTTGGGCTACAAACTGGAAACAAATTTCAAAAGCCAGAGGAATCAGATGTAGCAGATGCTTGTGAGCAGAGAAAATATGATGTTTGTGATTTAAGGAATCAGGTGATAGCCACATCCTATTTTTCTAAAATATATATTTCTTGGTGTGTCAGAACTGTTACTTTCCCCATTGAATCCTTATATTACAAAAATGAAGTCCTTAAGCTGGATTTACACATAAAATAACACACAATGTGAGTGGGATTTTATATTACTCTTTGCTCCTTTTTTTTTTCCTCTCAGGATTTTCCTTAAGGAGATAGAAAATTGCATTGAAAACCCTGAGCTTCTTGCCCGATGCTTTTTGAAAAGAGTAAGTATATCCTTTTTCAGGTTTGAATGATTATTTATGGTCTATTCCTACAGTACTTACAGATTTACTCCATCTTTTCACTCTGTTTCCATTTGTGAATGAGGGAAACTCCTCTAAGCAGATATTCCCAAATTAAGCCACAGTTACCAAGCATATATTCTGATATCTGACCCTTTACCTGGTTTACTGACAGGAAGAGATCTGTTACCAGTGTTTTACAAGTATTTTAAGTCCCATTTAAAAAGCCCAATAAAGAAGAGAGATCCAAATGTTTGACATGCTTTTCATATCAGACACATCTGTAGCAGGAGTCTGGTGTAACCCCGACACCACCCTGCAGTAAATAAGCTGAGAATGGTATCGGTGTCTCAGCAGGTTGCTCTGAGTGCAGACAACACATCCTGTTCCTGCTTTATCTTATCTCTCTCTTCTCTGCACCATTCAGGACACTTGGTCCCCTAGAACTGTCCCAGCAGAGTCTGCTGCTGTCCTTGCATGGACCCCACCAGCTCCATGAGACTCTGTGAGGTCGATTCCCTTCACGTCTTCTCAAAACTCAGCAAGTGGGATTCTCCCCTCTGCTGTGAGGTGACTCCCAGTGCCCAAGGGCTGCAGCTCTCTCCTAGAGCTCCCAGCCATGTCCCTCCACCCCCACTCAGCCTGACCATTAGTTCTTTCCTGCAACACAACCAAAAAGTGCTTGTTTATACTGCACTCCTTCAGGGGCCCTACTAATGAAAAAAAAATCTGTTTTGGTGGTTTGCTCCTGCTTTCAGAGTTTGACAAAACTGTGTGAATAGGGCTCTGTGTTTTGCACAGGAAATGGAAGTGGTATGAGAAATGGGAAAATCTGCCCACTGTAGTCAAAGGTACCTCCTGCTACTACTGTACACTACAGGTAGCATTTGCTGCTTTTCCAGAGCACACATTAAATACAGACAGATTTGGATGACCCAGTCAGGGGTGCTGAGCACTGCCACATTACTAAGATTTAATGGTAATTGTGATCATGTGGTACTTGTAAAGGGTATGCTTCCAATTTACAAACAGGTCAGGTTGGAGAGTCATACAAGTGTAAATGTGATTACATGTCCATTGGATTATTTTCTGTTTAACAATGAAGCATTTAGAGCTTGAGTAAATGACACTACTAAGGCATATGTTGTTATCCTAGAATTCAGATGCTGGGCAGGAAAATACTGTGGTGAAATCATTATGCAAAAGAGGATAAGCAGTCTTTGAAGAATGCAGACCTTTGAAACCCAAGAAATGTAAAACAGCCCATGTGTTGCATACATCCCTAAAGAATGCAGCTAAATAAAAATTTGTGGTATAGAATTGTTCCTGTGATTCTGCAGAAGGTTCAAATTCCATATTTAAATATTGTAGCTTATGTCTCTCTGTAAAAACAGTTCATAAGCCAAATTCTCCTCACTATTCTACCAATATGAAAGCAGCTAAAGCAACTAAAGCTGGGGTTCAGGTATGAAGTGAAAGAAAACCAGTCCCCCCATCGCCCTAGCTCATCAGTTTCTGTGGCCTGGTCAAACCACACTAAATCTACCAAATAAGAGGTTAAATCATGCATTTGCTCTCTCCCTATTTCAAATTTCACACTAAGAAAGTACAAGCTTCTCTCTTGAGATGTCTCTGCTCACACAGTAGCACCTTTGATTCAAGAACTTGCCCTTATATTCTGTTTTTAGAAGAACCCACATAAAGTCCAGAAATGTGTTGTTTCTGTTGGACTGCCTTTAGGAGGTACAAACAAAAGTCTGGTTGTGTGTTTGTGTTCCCCATGATTTGGCAGCTTTTTATTCCTTCCTACTGAGCAGTGGCTTCTGGCTGCCCCATGAGTTATGGCTGTGCTTGCTGTGACAGGGGGAAACAGAAGCAGCTGCTGTTCCAAGTGATGCTGAGTTCTGGGAGGAAACTCACACTATTGCAGGTTCTCCTTCTTTGTATGGTGTGAGGACCCTGCCACAACAACAGGCTGGGCCTATGATTAGAAACAGACAGTTTTTTTGGAGAGTTTGAAGAGTTTTACCTGTCTGATCACACTGGGCCTTTTCAGCCCTGATTCCAAGGCTGCTTGAAAGTCTCCTGAGAGCTGCAGTGAGACACTCTGGTGCCAGAGTCACTCCATCCCCTGCCAGTCATTCCTCTGCCATGTCCCCACACACTCTTCCACCTCCACCAATGCCACCTGATCAGCTGTCACCATGAATGTGAACCCTTCATCTCAGGTGATGGGAGAAACAGGTTGTGGAGTCTCTGGCTACTCTCTGGCTTTGTCTCCTGGAAACATGGCAGCAGATTCTGCTAAAAGATGACCTAGAAATGCCTTTCTTGTTCTCCCTCCCACTTTGTCTGACCTCGTTTAGGGCATGATCATCATATGAGCTAAATTACAAGTGAGCCAGCTCAACTTTACCCTTTACCCACATGGCAGCTGTTTTGCCATCACCGAGATGCTTGACCTTACTTACAGCTCTGTGTGGTCAAGGCAGCTTTCACAGCTTTCAAAGACAGGAGGGGTGTGCACTGAATACCTTGCAGAATGGGTCTTCTGGTGCTTTATCAGCAACAGGAGGGACACATGGGCTGATCTGCTGTACAAAGGGCTGTGAAGAAGGAAACCCTACCAAACCAAGGATGGAACCAAAGGTGTGTCAGACTGTTACCAAAATGTTCAAGGTGATGTGTCTAGCAGGAGTGATTCACTGTGGATTACCACTGGTCCCTTATTCATATTGCTAACCTTATAAAAGGGAATAGCTTTAGAGGAGCCAGCAGTTGGGGCATTTGGTCATTCAGGGAGAAAGAAGCATTTAGAAAAGGAATCTACCTGTGAAAGGACAGTAGCAGCTGACCAGAAACCTGTGAGTTGGATTCAAAGGGCTAAATTCTAGACTGATGCAAAAATTGTTCATAAACCAGCAGTCAAAATGATAATTGGAGCTTACAGAGCTCTCAGGGTCCCAATCTGTGTGGAAAGGAAAAGCGTTACAGGAGAGAGGAGCATGGTGTTAAAGTAGCAGAACAAAGCCAGCACCTTTGCATGTGAAAATAGAGATGTGTGGAATATTTAAGACTGGGATTTGAATAATTAGGCAATCAATTATTTCTTGGCTTTTTAAAGTCTGAGCCTAACTCTATTCCTAACACTTGCAAAACTTAGAGCTGTAATTAAATATGTAAGTATCTGCCTGAGCAGGTGTTACTGATCTAGGCAGCAGTAGATTGCACTGAAATAGGGTGGTTCCACTAAGGCAAATTACTGGTAAAATGCTGGTTGTTGTACTTTTTCTTTAAGTTTAAATTGGTTCTTTTCTCTTATTGCTTGTACTTCTCCTGTCGGTTGCTCTCTCTGCTCTTCTTACTCAGTCCAGTTAGGTTTCTGCAGGTCAAGATGAGATTGTAATGCTTGATTATGCTTTTGTTGCTATTTTTAGTTCTGTGGGGTTTACCCCTGCTAACTTCCCTCCAGGGCAACATGTACAAACTGTTCTATTTTTGTGAAGAAAACTCTGCACCTATTTTGAAACAGCACCATTAATACTCCATTGAATTGCAGCAGAAGATGATTTTGTATTGCATAATCCTTGACACAGTGTGGTGTTACACAGCACAGCTCTGATTTCACAGCTGATTCATCAGGGTGATGTCAAGATGGGTCTGTAGAGGAAGACAGCAGCAACACTGAGTTCTTCTGGTAACTGTACAGAAGGAAGTGATTTCTCTGCAGCAGGAGTGTATGGGAACTGCGGGCTGAAAGCACAGAGGAACGATCCAGGAATTGCTGAGACTTATTTTTGGTGTTTTCTTTAATTTGCTGAGGTCACATCCAGCAGGGTAGGTGCAGATGAAGGTGGGAAGCTCCTCGGCACAGCCAGCCCTGGCCAGGAGCCCCATGGCACTGCCTGGTGGCCACCCGGCGGCACAGTCAGCAAGCCCGGGACCTGGCAGGGGAACACCCATCCCTGCATCCACCCACACAGCCCAGGGAGCTCAGAGCACCCCGCGCTGGGCTTCTGTACAGATTGTCTCTGTTTTCACTGAAGTCACTGAGATTTTTGCCGTGGGCCTCAGTGAGAGCACTTGGAGTGTTGTCCAAGCTAAATAAAGTGAATCCACACACTTCTATTTTGGAGAGGACAGAGTTTAAATACATCCCACTGCCTGGCCTGGGACATCAACAAGACAGACTTCCTCCTTCTTGATTTGCCCTTTTACTATTGAAAGCCAACACTATTTTCAAAGTGTGTTGAACTGGTAAACCCTAGTCATCATTAACAATTACAGTCTGTGCCAGTATTGTTAATAAAATTGTTTATAAAGTTTAAATTTCTAGTGTTTCTTTTTTTTTTTTTTTTTTTTTTTTTTTTTTTCCCAAACCATCAATTCACCTCCCTGAAAAAGATATTGGTTTTGCTGTTGGATTATGTGTCTTCCAGTCTGCAGTCTCCTTGCTTGTGTGAAAAGTGAGGAAAAAGAAATCTCACTTTCAGGCATATTTAACTTAATCAGAAGCAAAAAGCAGGTTTGGTGGTTTCAGCTGGTTTTTACATAGAGAGTTATTCCCATGTAAAAATTACTTAATATCTTAGGATGGAAGGTAAGAAAAAGTGTAATTCAAGAAAGACACTCTCTGGATTCTTTTTCCTTCCCTTACCTAAACTCTTCTTTGCTTGCAGAAGGAGGACCTCCAAATATATGAAAAGTACTGTCAGAACAAGCCAAGGTCTGAAGCTCTCTGGAGACAATGTGGAGACAGCATCTTTTTTCAGGTGGAATTTCACTGCAGACTAGCAGTGCAAGACCCTCAAAGCTCATTTTCCTTGTGTATCTCTATTTAGAAACCTAGAGTAATATACAGACTTTTCTGCATGCTTCTTACACTGATGGCACTGCCCAGTGTGTGTCAAGGTGTTCTCTACAGGAGACTGGGTAGGTAGAGCAGTGGGTAGATTTCCTGGACAGGAGCCTGACTCTGCAGGCTATACCCACACCAAACAAGCATTGGCTTCCTTGCAAATCCCAGCTGATTGCAATCTCATCAGCAGGGAATGCCAGATTTCAACACCAAGCTGAACCTAAACATTAGCTCTTGCTTAGATATATTTTCACTGTGGCATAAGTAACCCGGAAATTCCTATGCAGATGGAACAAATTTCTCTCTCAATTAATTCACAGACATATAATCTTCAGATTGTCAAATGATAATGACCTTGGTGACTTGCCTATGTTTCAAGAAACAATTTTATTTTTCTTCTGTGTTGTCTCCTACAGGAATGTCAGCGTAAATTGGACCATAAGCTCTCACTTGATGCTTATCTCTTAAAGCCAGTCCAGAGAATCACCAAGTACCAGCTGCTGCTAAAGGTAAGTTCTCCATGTCAGTGCAAAGAACTCCAATGCACAGCTTGTTTTACTTCCAGAATTGCATATCAGTCAGGACTACCTGGAAATAAATCCTCACTCGGTTCTTCAGCAAACACTCAGCATTTTTTAGTTGTAAAATGGTAGAAAACAGTCTTGTAAAGGGACTTTTATTTTAGATTGGGAACTGCTGTTACTTAGCAGTACTTATACTAAGTAATAGCAGAATACTATTATACGTATAGCTCTCTCTGCATAAAGCAAGACATTTTACTTACTTTTTAAGAAAGTAAGTATTTTATTGCCTTATTTATTGTTTTATTTACCTTTAAACAGAAATTGAACTTGGCTTTTCTGTATCGGTATGTGGTCTTACAATTTGAAAACAGGAACTGATGCCTTAAATCCTGTCTGTAACATCTGTCAATCCTGTCTGTAACATCTGTCCCTGTTTAACAAAACCCTTTCAGCTCTCTGAACTGATAATTTCCCATAGTTGTGACTCAAACCTTTCAGAGGGAGCCACTCCCTTTTGCTGCTTCTTTTTAAAAGACACAGCTAGGAACAAATTGTCTGTAATTTTTTCACTGGGTGAATATGTGAACTTCCCTCTTGATTTGGCTGGAACCACAAGTGGTCCATGCTTGAAATTCTGGTCTGAACTGGGCAACGGAAAATAGATATACACTCAACACATTTTTTTTTTTTTTCGGGTGGTGGCTTAAATTTCTGTCTCCATCTACTCAGTTCTTAAAAATAATATTTACCGACTTTCCCTATGGGAAGGTCATAAAGGTGAATTATATGCTGTTCTCAAGCCTCTGGGCTTAAAGCAGTGTTATGTACTGTCATGAAATTTAGCATTGAAATTTGCAAAGGAGATTTTAGATTACCATTTAACTTGCTAATAGCCACTATGGCACTGCTGAAAATGCACCAGTATGAGCCATGGGAGGACCTGGTTGGTCATTCTTGTGCAGTATTTCTGTGAATTGCTTATTGACTTCATGTAAAACTGTAGAATCCAAATATTGCACATGGATATTGACAAAGATGCAACTTCACCGATTCCAGTAGATTTACATCAGCATAGTCCAAAAATAAATTTGAACTCTATTTCTTGAAACTATTCTGTGAGAAGGGAAAAAGTATCAAGGTCTCCAGGAAAGCAAGAGTAAACCAGATTTTACTTTTAATTTGAAATATGACTGTAAATAAACCCAAGATTAGATCAAGGAGTAAAATTGTCAAGTAAAACAGGTCTCAGCCATTGGGGTTTGAAGCTGGTCAGACCAGTTTCACACTTAGCAACAGCACATTGGCACTGGTATTTACTTTGTCTGGGTTTATGAGATCTGGGAAGATGGTGCACTCCTTCCCTGGCTGCAGGAGCATTTAAAAGTGTAGAAAAATGGAAGCCAGTGAAATATTTGCAACAAACAGTTGCTTAAGAAGCTGCGTGCCTTGAGTGGTGGGCAGACAGGATTTGAATTTTGGGTCACAATTATTGCAACCCTCTGGTTTCAATCAGTTTAGCTAATATGCTCATGCTGATAAAAGCAGCATGCTCACTGTGCAGAGATCCATCCTTATCCTAGAAAACAAAAAGTAAAAAAGGTCCTGTAGGAATGCACCCTGCTTTTACCTTCTAATCCCTGATTACCCAAGCACTTGAGGAGAGACTGCTGCTTTTTGGGGCTTGCAGGAACTACTTTTTTGCGTCCCTATTTTACAGGAACACAAGTGCCTCAGCTTTTGGATTAAAATATTTCCAAACTCAAAATGTGGAATGTTAAACCTGCCAAATTCAGACTAGAAATTAATTCATATTTTTAGCAGTGGTAGTAAGTACCTTGTGGAACTAATTGCAAAAGAAAACGGGAAGTTGTCTAACACCTGAAATGATTATATTGAGTTTCTTTTCTAGCAGATGTGAAGAAAGAAAATAACCTGGATTCTATGACGTGCAAGGGGTTCATTGTAAATATGTCAGAATGGTCCTGCCTCAACTTAAATGAACCCTTTAAACTTGAAAATGTTCAAAAGACCAAAATGTGTGTCCTCAATGACTGCCCCGGTGAATGTCATATTTGGATTTTTTTTGGTGTTTTTTCTTGTTCCTCTTTTGTTTTCCTCTAGTTCTGCCACTTTGTTCATGCAACACAAATTCCAGGGAGGATTGTCTTATGTGGTGTCTTCTGGTAGCAGAAGTTCTCAAGTATTCCCTGTCTCTTTTTTTAATCAGGAAATGCTGAAGTGCAGCAAGAATTCAGAAGGTACTGCTGAACTGGAAGAAGCCCTGGCCACGGTGCTTGATATCATCAAATCAGTAAATGATTCCATGCACCAGATAGCAATCACAGGATATGAGGTAATTGCTGCTGCTGCCCCTACTCTGGTCTGAGCCATCCCATGCTCCTGTCATCACTGACCATGCTGTGCCCGTGGCTGGTACTGTGCTTTACAGAGCCTGTGCCACTTTCCTGAAGGATGTTACTCAGTGGCATATTGTGATGACCAAAAATACATCTCAGCACACCTGTCATGTGGAGCTGGGGTGTCAATGTGGGGACCTAGTGGACAAATGCAGGACTTTTGAGTAATTGCACCCAAAACTCATTTGTAGGTGAGAGGTAAAGTGTGGCAGAGCTAACTTAACAAATTTGCTGAAACTTTGTAACTCCTGTGCAACTCAAGTGTTTTCAAATCTTTTGCACTTAGGGAGAAAAATTTGGCTTTCATTTAAAGTGGGTAATGGAATCCGTGCCAGTGATTGGCAAGCTTGTTATCTGAAATGTGAAATAACAACCACGGTACAAATCAAAGGGCACAAATACATATTTCTGCAGAAGCTCCATTGAAGTCATACGACTTTCAAGAACTAGTGCTGACTACATAAAATAAGCCCTTAAGTGAGAAGTGGAAGTGATTGACACATAAAGAAGAAACAAGCCTGGCAAAATGAGGCCTGAGAATCATGTGGTTGCCCATTTTGAAATAGCTGCAGGGTGAAAATGTCAATAAAGAAACAATACACTGAGTATTGTTCAATGAAATGTTACATCACAGTAACAGGCTTTAATCCAGAAAACCTATTTTGTGCAGAATCTGACTTCCTGAGAATGTGCTGGGGTCTATACAGAAAATGTCTGGGTGGGAAGAGTTTTTCTGTTTTTCAGGATGGGAGTGGCCTCAGGAGTTTTGATTTTTATAGCTCTCTTTTGTGCAAGTGCATCTACTAGCTGAGGATCCCATGCCTGCTGCAAACATGATTTTATAAATAAATTCAGCTGCTTGCTGGTTTAACTGCTTGTCAGAGATCCATTGCTGCACACAGCTGGAGATGCTCCTTTGGACTGTGCATGACATTTGAGATGAGAATGTGAGTTCTGCCTGCAGTAGCTGTACTGGGTTGAAGGTGGAGCAGTGGCCACCTCGTTGTACTGGCAAACACTGACAAGGTGTGGTGGTTGTGGATCAGAGAAACACCACAGGCCATAAATGCAATCTTAGATCTCCTTAACCTGGCAAACTTAAACAAAGCAGCATATACTTAATCCATTCTGGTTGTGGCTAAGTCTGAGTGTCTCAGAGACTCATTTTAGAAAAACTCGGTATATTATTATTGCAGACTTGAACCAGTCAACATGTGCATGGGAAGCTCCTGGATACAGTACACCTTTTACTGCCCCAGTTTCCACTGTTTCTTATCAATTCCCAAAGAGAAAGGTAGCTTTCCACCTCAGTTTAAATGTATGTACTTACAGCAAGTCAGGAAAAAAATTTGTTTCAAAACAGTTCTGTAAAGGGAAGGGAAGAAGACCTTCTCCAAGAAAGGTAATATATTATCCTGAGCAGCAGGGATTTATCCAGATTCCTGTCCATATAAATATTGAGGTCATACTTTTGTCTATTCCTTGCTTTAAAGCGTGAGTAGTTTTGTACTCAGGAACCTTCAACAGAACTTTCCTGTTCCTTTTCAACTTTTATGTTTGAATTTTCCCATCTTTCATAAATGCCAGATAGTAACTCCAAGGATTAGATTTTTGCCTCTGCTTTCTTAGCTGGACTACAAAACATGGCACAGTGGGACATGGCCACTGTTTAGCCCAATGCTGACAGCATTCCTGAGATGGTTTGTTACATGTTTATTAAATGGGGTGAAAGTGTGAAAGAGGATGCACCCAATAATGTCTTCTCCCTGTTCCACCTGTCCCAGGTGCTGTGCTCCGCTGTGGTGCCAAATAAACACCTCCCTTAGACAATGAAACCGTCTTTGCCACACAGCCATGATAGAAAGACTTGCTTGGAAAACCTTTCAGAGAGGGATGTTATTCTAGTAGGAAAGCAGGTTTTGTGACAGCTGATCAATGCTCCCAATTGCATAGGATATTCTGTTTCTTGGACTTGGGCGCATGCAGATTTGAGGAGCTGAACTCTTGTGTAAGAAATTGCTAACACGTAAGTCTCAGGGTGGTTTGGTATGTGTTTTTTTAGGCAAAACCACAAAAAAATAGTAGAATAAAGCTTAGAGAGCAGAAGTTTTAGATGTGTTTCCTACTATCATCCTAATATCTGTGCACAATCTGGCCTGGGTAGTTTGTCCATGAATTATGATGAGAGATTCTTAGAAATTATTGTATGGATCTCTCATCTTCCATAAACATAGGATATTACGTACTGCTCTAACAGGGAATAATTATATTTGAAATAGTGATCAAATCCTCCACTTTAAATAAACTTCCTTTAGGATAAAATATTGCTGTCCACAAGCAGAAATTACCAGAAGCAGTGTCCTCCTATTTGCTGCCTACGCTGAAGAGAGTGCAATGCTTGTGGGCTAATATTCAAAATCCCCTGTGTGATTGCTGCAGACTGCCATCCCTGTCTGTCTCTTTCTCTCTGCAGTGGCAGCCTCCCACTTCACTCACTCTTATCCCAATCCCAGATTCAAGGCTGGAGAGACAGACCTGTCATAAGATTAGAACTGAGCTTCTGGATCTCCGTGCTGTATTGAACAGTGCCTGGAGTGACAGGAGCCTCTCACAACTGTCAGAACTATGTAGAAAATGTGGGAGTTTTTTGTTTTTTAATTTAGCTTTGCATATCAATGTGCTTTTCACAGGCTTGCAGTTTATAGCTATATGCACATATAAATACAAACACCCACAGTCCTGTAAGCACGAAGATCTAACTCAATATATTAGAGATTACAAACTTATCTAAATTGCTGAGGTTTTCTGAATGATTTGGAGAGTCTAATAATACCCTGATATGGAGTGGAAAAGTACCTAATAAAGCACTGATTTTGCAGCTGAATGTGGGGTAGAGGAGGGGGAGTGAGAGAGACAAGAAGTTGTCTTAGTATAAGAAATGAGACATTCCCACTTGGAGCCAATGTCTTCACCTTATAATCAACAGAACATGCAAATGTTGAAAGTAAGTACTTTAATAATGCACATTTTATGGGCTTATTCCCTCAACTTATTATACAAAGCACTCCTAGGAAAACCTGCTGTTAAGATAATTATGATTATCATTACCATTACCATATAGATGCTGCCATGTCTTACATCCATGCGTTATGCCACTCTTAACATGGAACTGTCCTGGTGGCATCCAAGCTAAATATTTAAATTGGTTGTTTTTATCCATTAGTGGTCTTCAGATGACCTTTAATTTAGAAAGGTCTAGTTCCTGCCTAGTTTCACTCTCCCTCAGGTACTTTTATGGCTCCTTGCTGTATTCACTCCCTCTTTGCCCAGGGCTGTGCAGCGTTGCAAGGTTTGCAGATGGCGAGCCAAGAAACTATTGACAAGGCTTGTAAAGACTATTTTGAAACAGGAGGGAATTACATACCTATGTAGCTCTAGGCACTGATCCGTGACTTCAGGCATCTCAGCTCTTTCAAGGTTTTGCCCAGGGATGGAGGAAGCTTGTACAAGAGTGGAAACTGAAACTAGATCTTCCAGAGTCACAGCCTCTCTTTGGGTACTCGACTGCACTGGGTCTTCGTAGTGCCTTGGAGTCAGGAGCCTTGAAACCCAGTTTTAGTCAGGAGAAGCTTCCTCTGAGGTCACTAGAGGGGGCAGCCTGTGTGTCACATCCAAAGAGATCCTGAGATGGATCTTAAATGCTAACTATGAGTGGGGAGATAAACTGGGAGTTATGGACATGGAAACCAGTGAGTTTATGCTTATAGGAAGAAACCACACAGGCTTATCGAGGGGACCTGTGCACTCTCCAGCACAAGTGATGCCTCTGCCTGGAATCTCAAACACCACCAGAGGAATGAGTTGTGCCTGGGACTACCCTGGTTTGAATGTGATATATGCTCTCTCTTTTCGTTGCTTGCTAGGGGGATGTCAGTGAGCTTGGCAAGTTGTTGATGCAGGGTTCCTTCAACGTATGGACTGACCACAAGAAAGGGCACAACAAGGTGAAGGACTTGGCTAGATTCAAACCAATGCAGAGACACCTCTTCCTCTATACAAAGATGCTACTTTTCTGCAAGAAACGGGAGGAGAACACCGATGGCCATGAGAAGACAGCTTCATACAGCTTTAAAAATTCATTAAAGGTAATTAATGCAGTAATGGTGGGGGAGGGAAACAAGTCTGGTGTTCTCACAGTCAAGGATGTATCCATATAGGGATTTGAAGAAGGTGCACATACCTGGAGCTGTCTTGTACCCCTGGGTGAATTACAGCTCCCATTTAGTTTTGGGCTGGAGACAGACTGAGCCATATGTCCTCCAATGCAGAGGTGAACCTTGTTCTTTGCAGCTTGATACAAAGGGGCGCCTTGTGTGTTCTTGCCCAGTATCCATAAAAAGAAGCCAGACTGAATGGACCTGCATCTGTCATAGTTCTGCCTGTGGGCATCCTCCGAGTGCAGTTCTATTGCAAGTTTTGCTATTGACACAGTTGAGCAGATATATTCTATGACAGCTACAGATGAATCAGTGCAGTAGAAGTGCCCTTTTATTTGCAAGAATGAAATTTCCAGAGATGAGTCAGGACATTTTAAGGTGGCAATCACAAGTAGGCCACATTATCCCTCTAAGCACATTGGTGTGACACTTGTGACCTTAGCCAGCTAGCACAGACCATCAAGTGTAAATGATCCAAACTTATTTGAGAGTACTCAGATAGGAATTGTAACAGAACCTGGTTCAAGGCTTGAACCAATTAATACAAACATTTCAAGTTTCTTCCTGTAGAGATAGAAAGAATAACACTGTCTTAATCTTTAAATTAATGCTGATGTGAATGTGAACAAGAGGCATGAGCAAATACAGGAATAAGATGAGAACCTGGTTAGTAGCAGCTGAACTTCAAGATTGTGATTAAGAATTATTCATTTAAGAAATCTAGAATTATTTTCTTCAGGTTTTTTTTGTGTCATCTGGATTTGCAGACTGATCATTAAATCTCACAAAGCCTTCTTCCATCCCTCTTTCTCTCCCACCTCAACAGGTCAGTGAAGGCAAGTGAAAAAACAGTCTTCCTAAAACTGCAAGTTTGTCAAGGTGAACAAGAGCTAGGATGGGGTTGAAAACTGATCCACAGATCAAGCAATAAAAGAGGATAAATTCAAGATCAGACATTAGCTTGGGTTAATTTGGAACATTCTTTTTCCCTTTAGCAATCAAAAAGAATAATGACAAATTAGATATTGAGAAATAACAAGCTCTGAATTTTAATGACTCCCAAAGGTGTCAGAAGTGAATGCAGCCTTTTAAAAATGCTTCTCGGAGGATCAAGTTTAAAGACTATATTTTCCAGATTCTAGCTTCTTCTTTTCTATTTTGGAACAGATGAGCACTGTGGGCATTACAGAAAATGTAAAAGGGGATAATAAGAAGTTTGAGATCTGGTACAATGGCAGAGAAGAAGTCTATATCATTCAGGTAATGACAATCCTTTTTGTTTCCAAGGGCTATACTTCCTTTTAATTGAATTATTTATAAGAATGTTCACTGTCCTGTACACTCCAGAAACAATAGCCATTGAAAGCTTCATTGTTGTGTAGACACTGAAATGGCCAATTTTTTGTGAAAAGGGTCATGATTCTGGCTAAAAGAAGAAAGAAAGTAATGGGGAATTTCTTGGAATGCTGGATAGAAAAGCAAGGACAGGGCCTTAGATTCGTGGTGACTTCTGTTTTGAGGAACATCTACTTTGCTCAAAGCTGGCCACAGTGTTCCAATCCTTGGCAAAACTGAAAGCCAGTGTAGGTCAGGGCAGCCCAGTGACTGGCAGCATGTTTTAACTGGATCTGCTTTGCCTTGTCCTCTTTTGTTCTCAGGCATCTTCTGTTGAGCTGAAAAACACCTGGATTTCAGAGATCCGCAAAGTCCTGACAGGACAGCTGGAAGCATGCAGAGGTAGGGCTCACAGAGCAGCAGCTGGGAGTGTGTCCTTCCCTCTGTAGCTTCTGTCCTTCCCTCTTTGTGTGACAATATGGGGCTGGGACAGGTTACAGTGCCAGCCAGTACCACCAGGGAAGCCAGCAAGGACCAGCTGGGCAGCTGCAGCATTGCTGGGATTTAAAGCCATGTCCTGATCAGAGAAAATTTCTTGGACTTTTATAAATGACACGGATAACTATTCCATTCACAGTTAGTCCAAGGAACATGCTTTTCCTCTGTTTTCCTCTGTCCAGAGGTGGACCTTTTTGATCCACCTGGATCAAAGGTCTCTTTCCACATCCATGACTGCACACAGAAACTGCTTCTTTGTCCTAGTAAATGCTTTGTTTTGTTTGGGCTTTGAGGGTTTTTGTTTTAAATCTAGTCACCTACCTTATGTTCTAAATGTCAGTTGTTCCATCTTTCCATCTTAGTGACGTCCTTGTAAAACGTGGTTAATGACATTTCCCTCACAGGGATGTCACTATGAAGGTGGTTTGTGATGTGTTCAACACCACAAATGATTGAAGCCTCCTAAGTACCTAAGATAATGACACCCTTTTCTATATAAGATATTGAATCCCAGACAGAAAAAATTCAGTCAGGTTATTTCAGACAGTAAAAGAACAAAGTGATGATAGCTATCATAGATGCTATTAGGTTTATTCTCTTAGGACAGAAAACCCCACAGACTTTTCCTGGATCTTGGCATTGCTTCTCACCTTGGTTTGTCATTTCCTGCTTCTCTCATATCCTCATCTCTCTTTAGAGCAAGGGCAGCAAAGCCTCTCCACCCACATCCTTCAAATTCCTAAGCAGACTTTGTCCAAGGTGGAAAGCTTTGTCTGTGCTTTAACTTTAGAGGTCACCTCTATTCTAATTGATTGTTTCACAAAGACAATGAGTTCTTACAACCTCCTTAGGTAGAAGGAAACAATTACGAACATTAGCCTCAGAAACTGAATCCAACCCATAACAGTACACTTATTTACAATGTTTACTAGTCTGGTCTTTTGTTGTCTTCAACTTGTCTTCATCCTTTCTCCTTTTTATTCTGAATTTTACCGTGATTAGTTCATCAGGAACTGATGAGGAAAGATCTCAAGATTCTTGTCAGTGCAGTTTCAGGACTGGATCTAGAGGCTTTCTGCTATGGTTTGTAATATTTGCTTCTGAAGTATAAAAGCTGGTGTTACTTAGGCTACCATGGAAGTGTTGCTAATGGAGAAAATGTGCATATTTAATAGGATAGAGTGCTAGTCCTCCATTTGTGTTTCTAGGCAAAGGAAATTAAGCTTGTATGTTACCCAAATGAGCATTTGTGAAATCTCTATAGCATCCAAGACCTATTAGCTAGAGTTTGCATTTTCCAGAGAAAAATATATGGGAAGCAAGACTGATTGAAGCATTTATATTTTGATGTTCTTTATTGTTTTGTCCTAAGATCACACAATTCTAGAATATTTCAGGTTTCAAGGGACCTCAGGACATCACAGTCCAAAGTCCTGCTCAGAGCAGAGTCAGTTATTGGTCAAACAAGGTTACTCAAGACTTTATTCAGTCTGGTCTTGAGACCATCCAAGGGTGATTTTCATCCTACTCTATGAGTAAAGTCAAGCTTTCTTTTATTGTGAATTCAGGAGAACAGCAGTCAGAGGGTAAAAATTGCATCTCATATGCTATTGCAGCTCCTCCCATTGCCTTTTCCCAAATGATCACATGAATCAAGCCCCTTTTTACAATACTGGTGTCAGGAAGCACATGCTTTGTCCTGTGGTTTTAAAGTTTCTTTTTCTAATGACTCACAAAAGACGAGGCCTTAGTCAAGACTGGATATTTTTACTACTGAGCATTGCAATGAGAGAAGGAAGAGGGATATATTTGTTTGTCTGGCTGTTTTTAAGGACTGCTGTTAGGAGTTGCACAGAGGGTTGGAATGTTGGAAGGAACCAGCTGAGATGAATGAGTGAGGGGCAGAGAAGCTGTTTAAAATATGGGTTACTCGTGTCCAAACACTCGGTGTGTACCCAGCTCCATCAGATATTGCAGTGAGCATGGAATGCTAACAAGGCTTTGGGCAACACCTTAATCCATCAATCCCAAAGAACATGGCTGTCTCTTGCAGGCAAAGGAATTACTGATACAGCTTAAGGGATTTGTGTAAGGCCATGAAGCAGCTGCCAAACTCAGGAGCTACTTCCAACTCCCCACCCAGCATGGGCATTTCTACCCCACCAACAAAGGACTTGAGTTTAATCTTTCAGTGCTGCCCTGTTCTCTTGTCACTTCTCTTTCACTGATAGGAGGCTCATCTTTTTTTTCAGAGTGAAATAGCCCAGGGATCTCCACAATGTCAGAGTGTGAAAGCAGCTCCTTCCATTGTTTCCTCAGTTCTCAGTGTCTGACTTTCCTAGTCCTGAAATCCAGGCTCTGAGCAATTGCCTTGCAATTTTTCTTCACTCAGCATTTACTGGACAAAGTACAGGTCTGTTGCTGCCTTGTGGCTTTGCAAAAAGAGTGAACAAATGGCATATGAATAACATTTTCTGATTACTGTTTGTCCAGCATGCTGAGCAAAAGCATTCTGCAGAGAGATGGGGATATATTCTGCTGTGTAGCTGAGTATGCAAAAGAACTGATGGATCTGTGTTACTAAATCCAGAAAAAGCTGTGAGCCACAAAACTTGTATTCTGGGAAAAAGGCCATTATGACCATTCTCTAGATCCATATCCTGCAGTTAGCTAGGAAGAGATACCGGGGAAAGAGAAGGTAAGAAGGGAAGCAAATTTTTTGTGGTGAAAAATGTGAGTACAAGAGTTGTTTGGTGAGCTAAAAGGTTTCATTAAGATCTTAATATGCCTTTCTCTCCAAGTACAAGCATTCCATTTTGATTGCAGTGGCAGTCAAAATCTCTCCTCTCCCGTTTCTCTCTCCCACCTCCTACATAAACACAGAAGCAACTTACACATTTTGGAGCAACTTCTTTTTACTTTTTCTTCAACAGAAGCAAGTCAACTGCACCAAAGAATCACTGAGAGTGTGTATCATGCACCAATGGATTCCTCCAATGCAAGCAGGTAACCACAGCTGCCTTGACATATCAGGGCCATGTTTTGTCTTGCATTTGTGCTTTTGCAGTACATAAATTCTTAGGTTTTTGTGTTTAGCTTCTTGGGTATGAATTTACTCAATTGTCTTCAAATTCTTTAAAGATATTTAAATACAGATAAAGGTTTCCTCAAGAGAGAAGTAATATCACAATGCAAAATTAATTTCAAATATTAACTCAAGATTAGACAAAAAGTATTGGAACATTTCCAGGATCTTAAATGGAGCTGTCAGTAAAGTTTGTAATGACCCAGCTGCTGGGCAAGTTTCATGTAATTTGTCATGGGATATCACTGCAAAATTTTAGCAGGATCAACCAAACCAGGCAATCCCAGGTAACAGCCAGCCTTTGAGAGTTGTACTACTCAATGCAAGAAATACTAAATGATGTAGTACAATTAATCCTGCACCATATTTTCTCTAGGCTTGGTTAATTTACTTTGTTTAGGGTTCAAGGGTAGAAATCTTTCAGCAGAACCACCTGGGAGATAGGAGAAAATTATTCCAGTAATATATGAAGTGCAATCACAAAAATATTTCAGAAGAATCCAGATGTGTGTCCTTCTTATAAGGCTCTTGAAGTGATATTTTCCAGAGCAGAAATTATAGACAAAATATGTCAACAGAAAATTAAATAACTCCAGGAACAAAGGCCATGTGATCAGCTATTTGTCCTAGAGTGGATTAAACCAAAGGAAAAATGAAGTGTTTGTTGTCCTCAGTCTGCCAACTGTGCCAGAAAACGAGATGTCAGATGCTCCTGCTCCAAATGCTGCGTTGTTATTAGAACAAGAAGAATACAGTGAGTCTTCAGGAAAGAGCAATGCTCTGGGCTGTGAGGAATAGCACAAAGCTCAGGGTGTCCCATTATCTGTAGTATGTGTCCCCAAGAGGAGCAAGGGCAGTGGATTTGCAGTACCAAGCTGGCTTTGCAATAGTTGATGTGAAATGGTGGCTCCAGAGTTCCTCAGAGTGGGGAGCCTTTTCTGCAGCCTGTTCTGGGATGCTGGGTGGAGGCAAGGAGGGGAAGAAAGAGGCTGGACTGCAGTGGCCACCGTGTGGCACAGTCTGTGCTCATGGTTCACTTGGCCAAGCAGTCCCAGTTGTGAGAGGTGCTGGAGGCCAGTGGAGACAGCATTTGTTAAAGAGCAGCCAGCATCATCAGTGCTCTGCCAGCAGACAAGGCTAATTAATCACTGACACGTTATCTAACCAACAAACACCTACTCCTGGGCTTCCCATGTGTGACAGTGACTCTGCTGTTTGTTGGGAATCATCAAAGCTCTGCTGTGACATTGGGGAAGTCTGTTTGCAGGATGCTTTCCCCCCCACCCCCCAAGCTGTATCTGTTCCATGACAAAGACTGTCCCCTTTACTGTTTGCATGCCACCAGCATCACTTGGGACTGCAATTCCAGGAGATAAGACAGGCCTGACTTGTCATTGGAGCTGAGATATTGGGAAAAGGGACACTTAGAGACAGTGTCCTTAATACAGGCAGTTACTGAGTGTTCCTAAGCCCTGTTCAATCTATTTCAATTCTCTCTCTCTCTCTCTCAAATTCTTCCACAAAGTTCACTGTTTAATCCTAAAATGGGATGCCCTGTGGTATCTATTGCTGCTATATCTCTCTCAAGAGATGGCTGCTGCATTTCATTGATAATGAAATGATCCCTTTATATTGTTTTCTAATCTATTTAAATGTATGAAACTTAAATAGTCTATTGTTCTAACTGCTTAACTATCTGCTTTGTTGGAAATGACTGATGCAGTCATACATCCATGTAAAAATATCCTGTGAACATGGATAAACACAAACTCTTGGAATTTGGCTGCAGATGCTGTTTCAGAAAAGCTTGTGTATTTTCTTGGTGTCTTTCTCACAGCTGTAAATCTTTAACTCTGTCAGCTGCATATTTCACAGCTATCCCAGCCTAGCTAGGAAGAAAGAGAGGGAAAATAATAGGAAATGTGAGTGTGCTTTGGATTTGTTCCCATGTGTATTTTGAGCCCCATTTTGTACCTGACATTAGGCTGCAAAATCACATTTTGATTTAGTACAGGAGGTAACAGAGACCTTGCTAAGGTTCCATCAGAAACAGGTCAGAAGTTCAAATGCAAAACAATGAGTCCTGGACTGCCTTATATTTAGAAAAGGTACTTCCAGATCTCTACTATTTAAAATGTTTTTAAGTTTTTAATGATATCTCAGACCTTCCCTTACAGCAGAACAAACCCTGTGAATGTTAAATGTAGCAGTTCATGTGTAAACTCTAAATTTAATTGCTGATACATGTCAATAACAAGCACTTTTTGCCAAAGAGTATTTAAAAGGTGTAGATACAATGATTTGTGTGGTGCAGCTGGCCAAAGATAACAGTCAAACACCCAAATTAAACCACCAGGCATTTGCAAAACAATGAGGATAAGAACCACAAGAAAACCTTGCAGCTTGAATGTCCTACAAACCTGGGACAGGGGGGTCTGTCCCATTACAGACCCAAGGCCAGTACCTGGGCAGGTTTGTCAAGGTGGATCCTGCCATTTGTGATTCATGACCATCCAGTACCCATTTCTCTCCTGGAGACAAATGTATTTGTGCTGCAAAGGATGGAGAATCTGGATTATCTTTGCTTGCCTGGCTTCCCGCTCCAACCTTTCAAATCTGTTACACTTGCAAAAAGAACTTGTGGAGACAACCAGCATGTTTCTCCATTTTCCTCTTCTCAGCTCTCATGAAGCACATCCCTCACTGTGTGGTGTGGAGGGGAGGCAGGATGGGTTTTTTTCCACCAAACATGCCTGCACAGATGCAGGCTTTTATAGCACAGAGAATTTAAAAACCAGCCCTTTGTTCCTTAGGCTTCCATGTCTGAGGGTAAAAAAGAATGCTTAGTGCTCAGTGCTTTATTAAATGTTAACCAGGAATGTTACTATTTTTGTATTTCTTTTGTCCCAAGGTATAGCAGGAAGTCATCAAGCGTATATGAAAACAAATCTGAGACATCAAATGTGGATGCATCTAACAATAAAAACAGGAATTCCAGTCCCAGCGCCAGACAAAAGAGAGGTAGGGGTTCTGACAGTGCTTTTGCTGCCAAAGGGTAATATTTTTATATTTGCACTTATTTCTGGAGTTTGATGAGCATACTTTAAATCTATGTTGTTTTAATCCAACATCAAAAAAACAATGCTACAAAGCTGAATGACTGTACCATGAAAATTTGCGAGCACCAAAAGGCATTACCAGTTCAGGGTTTTTTAAGTCTGAGTTTTGATGCTTTTTGGTGCTCCTTACACAACTTGTGTTGTTTAAAAATAGAACTTAGGGGACAATAGCATATGTGGTTTAACCTTCTGCATCTTGGTGAAGTTGATTTCTAGACATATTTAATTTAATTTTTTTTCTAAAGACTTTGCTCACTGATTTCTTTGCTTTAAGTCAAGGAGAGTGTTCTGCCTCCTCTGTGTATATCAGTTCTCCTCAGGTGTACAGTAAATAAACCCACAGACAGTCACAGAAAGTCCCTCCATTATTTGAGGCCATAAGTACAATAGATCTTCTATACAACAGAAGTTAAAATAAACACTATAAAGAAACTGAATCTCATCTGACAGTAGCAGGAACAGAAAATCTTTTGACAGCAGTTTCTGTTTTAGGCAGTGTTTCTCTTTTAGGCAGTATTTCTTAATGTTGAACAAAGAATTTTCTAGTAATATGAAAACAGAAAATCGTGAAGTCTTAAGAGATTAATGCCCAAATGAGGCGTAAAGTAACAGCCCCTTTATAAACAAAGATAGTAGAAAAGAAAATGGAATATGTCTTTTGGAAAAATAGGCTATTCACCAAAAGATTTTTCATTGCATTAGGTTTTCATGCTGGGAAAAAAAGATTGGGTTCTTCCCTAAAAAACACAATCTTAAAAATTTGTTTCAGTAAAATTTTATTTTTATAACATTTAAACTTTTTTTTTTTTTTAATTAAAAAGGTAGAAAAGCAGCTTTTCCTTTTAAATTTATAAACCCCTTAAAAAAAAAATCCAGGAAGATTACTGATGTTTTCTAACGTCCAGCTTACTCAAGAGTGTGGGAACTGGGATCACATTCCATGCTGATTGTCATTCTTCTGTCCTCTGCTTTCCCATGAGCAGCTCTTCAGGGCTCTGGCTGGGATCCCACTGGCTCAGCCCAGAGCATCCTCATCCTCTGGTGGGTGGCTCTTCCTGCAGGGCCAGGCAGTGAGTCCATTCTGGTTCAGTGATTTGGGTGTCCTGTGCATCCCGACCTGCAAACCTTGCTCTGCAGAGCCAGCAAAATGCTCTCCAGCTGTACGTGTCCCACCAAACTCGAGTTTGTGTCCCTGTGAGGCACCTACAACTGGGGCTCTGCAGGGGCCTGAACTCAAAAATGTCCCAACAGCCGGTACAGAGCCTGGGGCTCTGCCAAAACTGTCTCTTTTGTGCCACCTACTGCCTGTAAAATGCTTCCAACATTGGTGTAGTTAAAGGGAACACAGATTATTTTAAAATATTGGGGAACTTCTGCAGTACAGAAGGGGAGGGTACTATTGACAAGCTATTTCAGTTTCGTTATTGTTATTGATAAGTGCCTGTGGCAGAGTTTTACATGTGAACCAGAGTTTTGTGTGCACCTGACTGGTGGAGTCACTGCCTTGAAATAAAATGGGAGCAAATCCTGCAGGAACCTGTGGGGACCCCTTGTCTGACTGCCCTGCTCAAAGCAGGGTCAGCTGCAGCAAGTTGCTCACGGCCATGTCCATTTGGGTTCTGAACAGCTCCAAGGATGGTGACTCCATAGTTTGCCATGGGGACACTGTCCTAGGTTTAACCCCTTTCACAGTAAAAAGGGTTTTTCACATTTTAAAATGGAATTTCCCATATTTCAATTTGTGCCCATTGTCTCTCTCATCCTTTCACTGGGCTCCACCGAGAAGAATCTGGCTCCATCTTCATTTTAAAAGATCCTCCTGAGCCTTTTCTTCTCCAGGCTGTGCAACCACAGCTCTTTCACTCTCTCCTCACATCAGCTACTGTAATCCCTCCATGATCTTCATGGCCTTTCACTGGATTTACTTGCATGTGCCCACAGCCTGAGGAGCCCAGGACAGGACAGCACTGCAGGAGTGTCTCTCTTGTGCTGAGACAAGGGGAAACATCATCTCCCTGGACCTGCTGGCACAGCTCTGCCTAATGCAGCCCAGGATGCTCTTGGCTTTCTTTGCCACAAGTATGCATTGCAGGCTCTTTCTCAGCCCATTGCCCATCAAGATCTGGTTCTTATTATGTTTGGAAATTGTTTCCAGGGTTATTTGGTAGAATAAGGAATGAAGGAAATGGTTTGAAATAACTCAGGTGGAGACAACATGACTTTAGAGACCAGTGTCTAATGCTTTGCTGGTGCTGAGAAGCTGAGAAATGCAAAGGGGTCCCTCAGTGAAGAGATTTAATTCCACAGTTGAAGAACTAACCCAGGAACCCACCCCTCTGCACATGCACTGCTGGTACTCCCTGTGGGACTCTCTGATAATTAAATGCTATGGATTTTCTTGCCCTAAGAAAACAGAAGGTAAATACATTTTATATACCGGTTTTTGAAATCTCTACAAGCTACAGTATCTGTACAAAGATAGCCTGGCAGTGGGAGCAGCCATGGCAGGGAATGGCCAACACAGACTGCCTGAAAGCCAAAGGCAGCCCCACAGCTGAAGCCTTTGCTCGGGAGCAGATCCTCACGAGATGCACCTGCCTGGCCCAGAGCTGGCACTGGGTAGAAGTGACATAACTCTTCTGTGCTGTTAAAATCTGTTCATCTCACACCCACCTATGCATGCAGGCACCTCGGATCCTGGATTATCTTGGCTGCAAATCAGGAAGTGATGGGATGCGCTTTCCTTTGGAAGCACAGCTTGTCTGTCTGTTGCTTGTCTGTCTGTGGATTCACTGTCTCTTTCTGATCCCTTTGTACTTTTGGTCTTCATTTGTCCCTCTAAAGATTTTCATGTGACAGTGTATGAAATAAAGAGGAGGAAAATCTATTGGTTAAATCCCAAGGCTCAGAACCAGGTACCCAACACATAGTTTTTGTCCTGCTGCTTTGCCATAAACCTTCTGGGTGTTATCTGCCCACACCAAGAAAAGAGCAGATGGAGGATTTGGCAGGAATGCATGGATCTGGGGGTTTGATCCAAGTCCACCTGTTTCCTGCAATGTGAGTAACTGAGTGTCTTTCAAGCCCAGAGCCTCAGGACCTTGATCCTTCTGTGACTGATCTCTGCAGAGGCAGCTGTCAGACAAGCATGGCTGCTTATTCATGCAGGAGCCTGGCATGTGAGCTTTGCTGGCATGGCATCCTTACACCCCAGCAAATCAGGAGATCAATTGCATGACTCTCTGCCAGCTTCAGAGGCTTTAGAAAGGCTTCAGTAGGTAAGGCTGAAGGTGTACCTGCCACAGGACTGTGAGGGCAGACTCTTCAGTGCCAGTGCCAGATTGCAGAAGTGAGACTGCTCTCAACACTCGCATGTCCTGCACTGCAAGGCTTCTTCTCTTATTTCTCCCTACAACTCACTGTTCCAACTGAGGATGTGTTTCCATAACAGAAGGCACTAGCTTGCTGCTAAATTGTGTTTTCCTTTGATGAGAGCTACCTCCCTTCACCTGTTATTATTTGGTTTTGTTTTGTTGTTGTTCTCCATTAAAACTCAGTGAGCCAAACTCAACCCAGGGGCTGTTTGGTTCGGCTGGTTCACTCACCCTGACCTCATGTCACCTTTCTAATTGATTAGCTCTTGCTCAGGCTTGAACTAAATCAAAATTTATTTATTTCTTTTTAGTTGTCATCCAGTGCTAACCTTTCCTTTCCCATAAGCTGAACAGCTGACCCTTCCTTCCTTATTTCTCTTCCCTCTCCCTCTCTCTCCTAGTTGATGCTTCCAGCAGCCTTAACCTTGAGCGCACAGCGCTTGCTAGAAAGCGATTCACATTGCAAGGTCTTTCCAACCGCAGAGCTCCACCCAAAGGTAAAATCACCCATGCAGCATTTGGTCTCAGGCCATCTGTCTCCTGCACTCCCACAATGTTCTCTCCATCCCATGGTGCCATCCATCACCGTTTCCTAAAGTGCTGCTGCATCTCACTCAAATGCTCCTTTCTGGTGCACACGAGCGGCTCCTCTGCTCCAAGACACCGTCACCAAAAATTGCTCCCACAGCAGCATTGGCAAGGCAACCTTTGGGTTGGCTGGTTGGGTCTTTCACTGGTGCACAGTGCAAATAACATTTGTTTCCAGTTTCTCTCAAGGGTCAAAGTGTGAACTAGTGTGGTAAAACTGTTTTAAATGATCAACTGAACTTCTTTCAGCAGCTTACAGGCTTGAAGAAAAAGAGTACCATATCTGTTGTGCTACATGAGATTTTCATGTGTAAAATCACTCATTGGTTGGATGTCTTTGTTTTTTCAAATATTGTTCAGCTGTGGCCTAGTGGGAAACCAGAATTCAGGAGATCTGGGGTTTTATTCCACTTAATTATGTTGTATGACACCGTAAAATGCTGTGGTTTGAGTACTTGTGTATAAATGTTTGGTAGATATCATGAACGGAGAGCATTGCAAGTTCCTGTGATGGCTGTACAAGGAAGAGACTTTAGATGAAAGAAAGAAATGTGAATAGAAATTAAATTGAATGACTACTTACAATCACTTTCTGAAAACATACTGTAATTACTCCCTTTATTGTTTTTGTGTGGCTTTTCTGTAATGATAAATAATATTTCCTCTGTGAGACCAAGGGTTAGTATTCAGTGATGGAGAGGGTGAGCGTCAAAGGAGGAAGAACCAAGATGAAAGCATAAAAGCAGAAATACAGAAGCATTAAATTATAATGTGATAAAGTAGATAAGAATGCACCAAGAGTCAGCACTGCTGTAAGATTCTGGCGACAAGATTAAGGCTGCATGTGGTAGTGAGATTCAAGATGGACAAACAAAGTTCAATGTCTGAATATAAAAATAAGTTTGTTTTAGATCTTGTGACTCAGGAAAATCAGTGACAAAACACAGATTTCAGAAATAATGCTGTAACTTTTGCAAGTTTAGGTCTACAATTTTGTTTGGGGCCTCTTTTACTTTTTTGTCTGAGTTTTCCTTGTCATATGAAATGTCTTGCTTTGTATTCAGTGTTCCAGGCAGCTAAGCACAGCTTGGAAGAGCTCATACCCTCTCAGCTGTAGGTGCTCTGAGTTCAAAGCCTTGCTGGGTCTGGTTACTTGAGATCCTTGTGGAACCTCTAACACAATGTCCTGTTTCATGTTGTGGTGCTGATCTGCTGCTGACCTGCTCCTGGCTGCTGGCAGACAGGCTGGGTGGCTGCAGAGCGTGGTCATTCCTGCAGGCAAAGCCTGTCAGCACTGCATAGGCTGGCTGCTGAGGCAGATTGGAAGCTGGGAGAAGAGAACAGGGAAGGGTCTGCAATCAGCTTGTCCTGCTCCTGAACACTTTGTCTAAAGGTTTTTGTTACTGGCCATGGTGAAGGATGGCGTGTTGAGCTGAGTGTACTTTGGTTCAGACCTGCTGTGTCTGTTCCTGTCCAGAGCACATAAAAAGGAAGGTCTAAACAATATAATACCCCAGCTAACTAGGGTGAAAACAAGATTGGGTATCAACTGGCAGTGGAGCATGCATGCTCAGAGAAATGCTGAACTGCCTGCCTAGGCTGGATATGACAGGCTGGAAAATGTTGCATATAATCACTTTGGTGTTTTGGCCAAAAAAATGCTGATGTCTGGAGAAGAAACTTTAGCATCCTGTGCTCCATCACTGCAGAGATCCCTGGGGCAGACATCCCAGAGCTGGCACCAAAGTGTATCCAAGTCCACACTCAAAGCACCCTGCATCTTCCCACCCTTGGGTTAGCATTAGCCATCCTGGCTTGCAGAGCCAAGTTCATGTTCCTTGGGATGGGCACAACTTCAGCACATATCATGGTGGAATGTGGGGAAGGTGTGTCTTTACTCCTGAGCAGACTTAGCATCCTGAGAAAAGGCAGGATGCTAAATAAGGAAACAAAAAAACCACTACATAGCCTTCACTTTCTCCAAGCTGGTTTGCACTGGTAAAGCTGGAAGCTCAGAGAATGTTTTCAGGCTTTCACACAGTTAAATTTTAGAAATGACAAATGTGAACTCCATTCATGCTTTTTTTTCAGTGTATTTCAGGTCAGTAATCACAGAACAAGTAGTTCAGTGTCTGAAATGATCCAAACTTCATCTGTAGACACACACCCCATTCCAGCCATCATGCTCATTTCTCTGTGTTTTGTGCCTGTACTTGGACACCAGTTGGTTGCTAAAATAATAATTGGCATAAGTCTCTTTTCTGAAGTATTAAAATTGGTGCAATTGGAATTGCTTTGAAAATATGTTCATAACAATACGTTCTGTGCTTTCCCCCTTGTTGAGGGTATTTTGTCCCGTCTGTTTTAGAGGAGCAACCTTTCTTTTCTTTACCCTTTTCCAGCTGCTGCTTTGCTTTGAACATCTTTTACCCTCAGTGCTTATTAACCTCTAACCCTGCCGTGCATTGCATCTGTCTGTTCTCCCAGATCCAGAATCTAAGGACAGAGAAGTTACCCGTCGCTTTTCCCTAGCCTCCTCCATCAGCACCACAGTTAATGCTTCTGCTGTGACCAAAGGTACTGTCATGCTGCTTGCTTAGCTGCCCCTCTCCCTGCCTGCTGCCTGACACGTTCACTGCCAAATGCTGCTCACAGAGTGAGTACCTCAGGCTCAGTTTTTACAAAGGCAGGAGGTTCCAGTAGAAGAAGTCAGTACCAGTGTAACACCTGCAGGGAGGCCAGCCAGGACATTTTGAATGTGTATTGAGATGTGCTGCCAGCACACAGAGTGACTCTTCCCAGTTTCTCCATTGTAGGCTTCAAAAAGTGTTGCTGGTGTCCATGGAAATTGGATTAATTTTTGGCTGATGTGGGGTTAGGTTTCCAACTTCTCCCTGGTTTGGATTACTGATGTTCATTTGAAATTATTTCTCTGTTCCCTTAAAGCTCTTTAAGAATTTTGCTTTCAAGAAGAGAATCTCCTCATTGCATAGCAGATATCAGATATCAAGAAAGCCTGAAATCAAGCCAAAACCAGAAGAGCAATAGATGCCAGTTTTAATTACATTTAGCAATATCACTGTTATGATTAGAAACTATGTTTGCAGGGAGATTTTCCTGTGTGGAAGGGAGCTGGGTGCCGAATGCACTGAACTCCATGCAGTTTGTGTGCCAGCTTATGGAAGCTTTATTTATGTGCTTTATTTAGCTTTAGAAAAGGCACTTTTACAAAATATAAGTTACTGTTCTAATGCCTAGACTTAAACCCAAAAGCAACCATTTGCATTTAGGCAAGTTGATCATGTTGAAAGTCAGTAGCATTGTGGACACATATGCCTACATGTCAGGGATAATTCTGACAACAGAACATATGGTCTTACATGGAATTCTGAATATACAGCCTTTTGGCAGCTCCTGGGATGAACTGGAGGAACTGATTTGCAAGGTTAAGATTTTCAGGGCAATTCACTAATCAAAATAGGAGGAAAAATGGCAGAATTAATTTGTATAAAAATCTCTGCTCTATACTAGTAAGGAAGAAAGTTGCTCAGTATCTGTTGCCTTCTCAGCAGCTGTGAAGGATACGAGCCACATCCTCGGCTGCAATGAGGCTGTCAGGGAATGAGGGCATAGTGGGCAGAGGAAAAATGTGAAAGTCTCACTACCTACAAATGTGTCTTTGACAGCACTTCTAGACCCCATCACTAGAACATCCTCACATGGAAGTGATGGGCATAGCACAGGAGAAGAGGTTATTACAGCTTTTTGCCCTCAGCAACAACTCAGAGATACACGATCAGTTGCTAAGTTATGGGAAGGCTGAGTTATTTCCTAATAGTTATTTTCAAAGCTGGGGAACAGAATGAAGCACATATGTACAAAGAAAATGGGCAACCCAGGGTTGTTCTTTTGTGTGGTTTATCAAAGAGAGCATGTGTGAATTGCAATGAAAGTTAAAATTTGTTACAGTTTCATATCAAAAAGTCCTGTCCTAGAATCCTGTCTGCCAAAAGACTGTTGGTAATCTCATGGGATACTGAGAAAGCTACTTCTGCGATTATTTTCAAAGCTAGAAAGCAGAATCAGTGTTTTTCATTAAGTGTTTTATCTACAGCATCTGCTTTGAGAAAATATTTCAGATGACAAAAGAACCGGAGCTGGGGTTTTGTCTCAGCATCAGCCCAGATGCAGATCTAGCCAGGTGTTGTGGCATCACTTTGAGGCTGGGGCTGCTGCTGTGTCTGATCCTCACTCCTGACAGTCCAGCTGTCCCCACGTGTGCAGTCAGGGCACCGGAGAGGTGCTGCACATGGACCTGTGGCTGGTGACCCCCACTTCTGTGGGTCAGAAGCGTTGGCTTTGTGGGCTGTGCCCTGGCAGCCTCACGGCTGAAGGCTGGGGCTGCGGGTCTGGCTACCTTAGTGCCATCTCCTGGGCAAGAGTGAGAGGGAACATCTGTGAGACCTGAAGGGAAGCAGATCCTTTTGCTGTGATGTCTCAGTGTCTTTTGACAAAAGGGATTTGTTCCCTATCCACTTCACAGAAGTGTTTATCTTCACCACCTAGAATCTAGGGGTTGCTCATTCTTCTGAGTGAAATTAAAAGTGTTAGGTAGTTAGTGTTTTCAGGTGGTAGGAAAGCAAGTTTCTCCTTTAACAGTATTTACAGCCTTGTGACTCTGTAAACTTCACACAGGTCCCCTTGTTCCTGCAGTTAAAGTCAAGAGACATGAGATAAAGAGTGACCCAACTCCCCTGGGGTTTGAAGGTAGGAGTATTTCCATCCTGCATGAAAACCTCGTTTGATATTATTCACTGAATTCACATCTCATCACAGCTGGTGGATGACACTGGAGTCATTGGGGGTTGGGGTTAGTTTATCTGCATAACTGGAATAAAGACAGCTTGCCTGTCCCCTGCATTCATATTACCTAGGCATGGGCCTACATTAAACGCCCAGTTCTCTGCCTGTTTTGGGAAGTAAAGCTCTAGACCCTCAGCTGGATCTAGATTTTCTGCCTCCCTCCATAGGGAGCAGCAGCAGGGAGCCATGAGGCTACTTTTCACCTTCACCTGCAGTCTGGCCACTTGCATCGCTCTTCCCTTGTTAGTGTCTACTCCAAATGAGAGAAGCAGGAGTCATGTGCATGAAGACTACAGGAGAGGCTAGACTGTGCATTAATAGCCATTTCAGGTGCAGTGTTTCATTTCAGACAAGCAGAATTTCCACCAATTTGTTGCAGCAGATTCATAAATTACTGTTTAATAAACAATAGCAAAGAGTTAAATTGGGATGCTGTTCCTCAGCCACTGGAAGATCACCAGCTTCCGTTGTCAGCTTTCCCCTTTGCCTGACCATTTGCCTTAGGGAGACACACAGAGCCAGGTACCTCTGCTGCAGGACAGGCAGGAGAGAGATGTGGGCTGAGGAATCCTTTCATAGCATTGTGCTGTTCTGCACAAAAACTTGGTAGGAAGAGCCAGTGAACAGGTCAGTGATGGAACTGGTGAAATATCAGAGCTATCTCCCATGACACTCCCAGCAGAAGAGGAACAGAGAGGTTGGAAGAAACTGTTCAGAGGCAGTAGAAGTAGTTTTGCTGTTTGCAGAATATTTCCTTTTGCCTGTGACCCCTGGCACTATGTTTAGAACCATCCTGGCACCCAGCACCAGAGTTTCCCAAAGTGTGGGGTTTATGCCTTGCTTTCCTCACTGACAGATGGCCTGATCTCAGCATCCCCTGTGGCTGCAGAGGCAGGGGGGATTTCAAGGTGTAAGAACTATCTGCAGCACAGAGCTGACTTGCTCCTCACGGGTTAGAAAGAAGGTGCTGCTGCACAGCATCCCTCACCAGATGGAGTGTCTTTAAGTAGGAAACAATGAACATTATCATCGCTTTACCAGAAGATATTGCTGATATTGCCAGGGCTCTGACTGAGCTAATAACACAAGGGATTCCCCCCCAAAATTCTGTTGCATTCATCAAGAGTGAAATCATTAATTTCTGGTCTCTCTGGTCCCCTTTTGCTTATGTACGGATTAGGATCAAAACCATAAATTATCACCAACAAAATGATTTGAAATGCTGCAAGGAAAATACGTTAAAAATGAGCAAGGAAGCTGTAATGAAATAGAACACTGCACTGTTCATTCAGCAATTGTCTTCCTTAATTAACATCAATACTTCTCTTTGATTCATTTCACTGTTCTCTATCCTTCTCAGACTTACAGTTTTTCTGTGGAATGCTGCTGTCCTTTCACTCATTTGTGCTGGTCATGTGTCTCCTCTTTTATAACTATTGGACCCCAGTCCACCTGTTTGTTAAAGAGACTGTCAGTTGCAGAGGTGATGCAGGAATTCACTTTGTACTGGTTGTCTGGTCACTATTTCACCTTGAAGACACAAATTGTACTTCCTGTCACAGATGCTTTTGAGAACACCATTTTGGCCCAGACTAAATGTAATGCCGGTTCCACCATGAGATCCGTACCTAGATCTGCTTCACAGACAGGTAAACAAAATTAAAGTATTTGTGAACTCAATTTGAGAGTGCCAACTAAATTTATGACAATGTTTACTCTCTTTATTATACAGAGAGTTTTCTTATTTGGTGAATATTATTTCCCATCAAAACAATGAAAGAACAAGCTTGGATCACTAGCTTAGAAACAATGCCCCAGATTATGGTTTTCTGAGGTCAGGCTGAGAATAATTCTTTTAATTGAAAGCAGAGAGCTCAGAATTTGATCTGTCTTATTTCATAAGAATTAAGCATGAGAAAAAAGCTGTTTCCTAGTCTTTGAAATTAGAATAGGGATTTGTATGGAAGAGGGAGACTGATGCACATATTTGTAAGGAATTCTTGTTGGTGAGGTTTCTAAGTGACAATGGCAAAAGACTGTGGAAGCTTTGTCTAATGAGGTAGAGGGATATATTTTTCTCTTGGTGTTTGTAGTCCAGCCTGTGAACTTGAACTAAAATTGCAGTAGCATTTGAAGTTAATTAGAATCAGTGTATTCTGTTATGTTTAGACCTTTGCCAGTATTTCTGGTGTGAATAAACTGGTACAGGACAGTGTCACTTCAGAGGCTGGTTTGCACCTTGAAAAGTACAGATGACCAGACCATACCTGTGGGGAGACAGCTGGGGATGCAGCTCAGCTGGAAGAAGCTCCCTGTGTCCCTTGGGTTGCAGTTGTTGGAGCAGAGAGTTCCTGGGCTGCAGAGCTGCATGACCATGTGTTGCACCAACCAGTGCTTATAGCAGGGAGGATGTGCATGGGGAGGGATTAAACAAACCAATTAGTAAACCTATTTCTCCCAGATCAGGTCACTTTTCTGTTTACTGCCTGAACTGCCTGGCTTGGGTTTTTCACTGTCTCAGGCCAGGTTTTGGTGTGGGTTGAGAATGCTGGGATGTGCATAATCCCACTGTGTGAGCATCTGTCTCTATGCCTTGTAGTCAGAGCTTTGCCTTGTTGAGAGCAATGGCCCACAGGATGTAAAGAACTTGGTTCAGCATCTGCTCAGCCCAAGTCCCTGTGAATCAGCTAATGCCCAGCAGGTACATTAATTAGAAAGGCACGTGGTAAATTGCTTGACTCCATTCAGTTTGTACCTGTCAGGGCTGCAGAATCGCTTGGTAGATGCAAGGTCTGTTTCCTCTGAGCTGAATGTAGTCATCCTCATCCCCATCAGAAAAGGGACAGGCATCAAGTGCAGAAAAGTGCAGATGATGCTTGCCATCTGCACAAAAGAGCCTGAGCTACTTTTGCACCATGGGAGCCTCAGGCAGACAGGTCTTATAAGGCTAAGCCTCAATTTCCCTCAGGAAATGAGGATGTGCCTATGGACATGCCTTTTTAGGTGAAGAGAGACTGGCTGTTGAGCTTAGGCTGGAATTCTCTCACTGAGTCCATTCCTCTGGGTTGGGGTGGCACTGGTGAAAATCATGCAGTAACACAGACAACAGCACAAATACAACTGAGATCTCTCCTCACCCCCTGGTTGTCTTTGTGCCTTGCTGTTTACTCTGTTCCTTCCCTGCACTTGCAGCCTGCTCCAGGGTATAGTCTTGTAAATGGCTCAGGTGGAAATATCACCTTGGGGTGAGATGGAGATAAGAAGTCAACCAAAATTCCATGGCTTTGTACTTACTTAAACACGTGGAGGTAAGCTGGAAACTGAATGATCATGGCCTTCTGAAAGTCATGTCAGCACAAGTTATCATTTGCTCTGCAGGAAGATTCCTGGTCCTTGTTTTTTGTACCTCCTGAGCTGAAGGGATTGAGCAATGCTGAGCACTGGAAGTATCCATGGGTATAAACACTGCAGCCACACACGCTGCTCTCACACCAGGGACAGCGAGTGGTACAGGCTTTTAGAGACAGAATAATGGCTGTGACATAATTTTTATGGCAAAACCATGAAATAAGCTATAAAAAAGTACCAGCAATTTGGTAAGTGGAAGAGTGGGAAGTGAAGCTGTGACATTTATTTTACAAGGACTCATTCTCAAAGAGGCTGATGTCTGATATCTAACTCTTTCTGCTTTATCTCTTTTGAAAAGGTTGGCCCAGCAGACAAATGCCTTCTCTAGACACATTTGAAGATTTTGAAGCCATCCCTTCCAGCATGGATGAACTCTCCAACTCTTCTGATTTGGAGGAAGAAACCAACCCTAACAATGTAATTGCTTTTTAAAATTACACTGCCCTTTCCCAGCACAACTTCCTCCTCTTTAAGGATCACAATGTAACCTACAAAGTTTGGGTTCATCCCAGCCTTAAATCCGTGGATGTGTGGGAATAGAGAAGATGGAAATTTGATCTGGGGTGTTGGAAGATTATTACAATACTTCTATTCATCAGGATGAGGATCATAAAAAGTCACCCATACTTGTAGCTGTCACTTTGCCTGCTACAGAAGTGAGGGAAAACTCTGTATCTTTAAAAAAGCAATTTCAGACTTTTCCAGATAACTTCACCTGGTGTCACAAACCCAATTTTTATATCAGAATAATGGCTGGTGGCTTAAGCCTGAAGTCTAAATGCAGAGAACAGGTCTATCCAAATTTTGAATAATATTTAATGTGGGCATGATAAAACACAATTGCCTACAGAAGAAATCTCTGCCAGCTTGAAATGCCTCATTCAGTATGTAACTAAAATATCTTTCACAGTGTTCTTTCATCCATAGTAATTGTATTTTTGGTGCCTTGTTTCATTCATTTTAGGGGGGCAATCTCTTCCGTGTCGAAGGCAGTTTTGACAGCTGTTTCCCAGATTCCCTTACTCTTGAGGATGGAGATTTAGTGCAGTTTGTGCAAGAAGGAGAGAATGGTCAATGGTGAGTATGGCAGAGAGACAGAATTGGACAGGTAGAACAGCCATAACCTCCTGGAAAATATTCAGAATAATGTCAAAGTCTCTTCAAAATCAATCCAAATCCACTCACCCTATTGATCACAACATGAAAGAGGCAGTGGGAGACATGAACACACAAAGCAGCTTTGGTTAATTCCACCTGGGTGGCTTTGATCCCAAATGCTTGTGACATGAGTTTTAAGGGGACTAGTTTGTGTAAAGGAAATGGATGGGAATAGTCGGGCTTTTGACACCAGAAGGACATTTGTCAAAGGCAGCACCCTCCTGTAGGATACACCAATAAAATTCCCACACCTTCCACTGAGAGCACTTTTAGTCCCAAAAGTTTAAATATGTGATTGACAGAGAGGAGTGAGTCTGGCCTCCTGAGCTCACATATGTTTTGGTATATTCATTTTCTCTTGCTGCCAAGTAAGTGTTAGGAGCAGATCTGCCTGGACATCTGAAATGTCCCTTCACAGGCAGTTTGGAAGGAGAAGTGGTGTCCCTCAGGAGTCTGTGCTGGGGCCAGTTCTGTTCAATATTTTTATTGACGACATGGATGAGGGTATTGAGCCTTTCATTAGTAAATTTGCAGACACTAAGCTGGGAGCATGTATCGATCTATTGAAAGGGAGAAGGGCTCTGCAGAGAGACTTGGAATGGTTGGATGCATGAGCAGAGTCCAGTAGGATGAAGTTTAATAAGTCCAAGTGCTAAGTCCTGCATTTTGGCCACAACAACCCCCTGCAGCTTTATTGGCTGGGGTCTNCAGGGGTGACCTTATCACTCTCTACAACTCCCTGAAGGGTGGTTGTAGTCAGGTGGGGGTTGGTATCTTTCTCCAGACAGCAACTGACAGAAGGACAGAGGACACAGTCTTAAGCTGCACCAAGGGAAATAGAGGTTGGATGTTAGGAAAAAGTTTTTTATGGAAACAGTGATAAATTACCGGAATGGCTGTCCGAGGAGGTGGTGGAGTCACCATCCCAGGATATGTTTAAAAAAATACTGGATGTGGCACTGGGTGCCAGGGTTTAGTTGAGGTGTTAGGGCCTGGGTTGGACTTGATGATCTTGAAGGTCTCTTCCAACCTGGGGATTCTGTGATTCTGTATGGATACTGTAGGACTGCCCTGGGTCCTCTGCCTTCTTCCTTAGTTTAGGAAATAATAGCCCAACACGCACCTCTAAGAAACACAACCCAGGGAAAGGCAGTGTAGGAAAATTCAATGACTGTTCTCTGAGTTTCAGGTTAGTGAAGAAACTGGTCTCTGAGAAAAGCGACTGGGTTCCCTCCAGTATATTGCAGCCAGCAGAGGGGGACAGTAACAACATAATTAAGAGCAGCAATGCAGGTAAGAGAGAAAATGTGTTACTGGTTTGTTTTTTCTCCATACTGAAAAAGGATGCAATAGTAAAAAATGTGATAAAAAGTGCACTTTCTGTATTAAATTACTCACCTGAGTGCATGTCTGTGCTGCAGTCTCAGCTGACATGGCTAAGCTAACCTGAAATTTGGTGCTTGAGTGTCAGAGCTAGTCAGGCCACAGCAGCTTTCCTTGTCCTGGCTGAATTGTTTTCCCCCTTCTGAGCAGAACTTGAATCTCCCATCCAACTTCTAGGGCTATCAGTACTCAGGCTGGCTGCTTTACAGCGAGCCCAAGTGTGTCATACACAGGGTGTGCCTGCAGGACAGCTTTGATGCTGGCATGGATAGACTTTGGATGCAGACCAGCATCAGGGATGTGCTTCTGGCCTAGGTTTGAAAACATTAAAGTTTCATGAACCATTGCTGCCTTCATCATATTTCACAGCTGGCTCCAAAAGCTGCAGGAAGGGCTGCTTTGGCAAGATTTCAGCCAAGTCAGCACTTAAAGTCATCCGTTCTTGCTTTGGTTCTGATCTAACACCCAAACAGGTTTCACTGGAAAAGCTGAATCTGAGCAACTCTGCAGATCAAAGGTTTACAATTCTAGACTAATATCTGTCCATCCTTAAATATAATTTACCAAAATGTGTCCTGCTTTTCTTCTGGTAGCAGAAGAAAGCAAAATCTGGCGCAGCCATTCCCTGGGGATCTGAGATGGAGAGCTACCAGCACTTTATTCTGAGTTATTGATCTCTTTTGATTTTTTTGGTCAGTTTGTTAAAGTGGAGGAAATCCTTTTTGAACCTCAGGATTCTTTGCTGTGGTGTAAAGGAAGTTTGGTAGTTGCTGCTCCTTCACCTCCACAGCAGGTCAGTCTCTCCTCACCAGCCCAACAATGGCTCTCATTTCACTGGCATGTCCCGTGCTTCAAAAGAAAAACAAAGCCAGGCACACATTACAGTTACACACCAAAAGAGCCTCTCTTGCCATTTGTGAAGGAATTAGGAGAGCAGTAGAATTGTGATTTTATGTTTTATCTTATTTCAGGCTTTTAACAAAGAACCTCAAGACTGTAGATGGAAAATCCTGTAGACATATTGTAGTGACAATGCCCATGTCCTCCTTTTCAGACACGTACAACGATTCCTGCAGCACAGCCTCAGTAGAGTCAGACACGAAGGAAAGTGAGGTGGCCAAAAGCTTCTCAGCAGAACAGAGGGCTGGCAGCTGAACAGCAGGACCAGCCTTCCTCAGGACCCCGTCCACCTCTCTTTATCTTGGGTGGACACTGGATCAAAGTTGCCTTTCTCACAAGCTCTGAGGTTCATAATTCACTAAAATTTTATCAACAGGAATAGATGAGAACTGTGCTGTCCACCTGGTAAGCTGGGAAAAACAAACTTGAAAGGAGCATTAAACATACAGAAAACATCAAACCTACCTTAAGTATTAGAGGAGAAAAATACTTCTCGCATTGATTATCAAACTGTTTCAGAAGATGTGGCCTAAATTAGGTCGACAGCAGAGCTGAAGAGTTTCTATGCACGCACCTTTGGGCAACTTTGCTTGAGCACCACATCACTGCAGAGGGGCACCTGGTGGTTACGATTCCTTGCTCCACCCTGGGGTCACCTGGAGGTTTTTCCATTTGCTTGCCTCTGGCTGTGCCTTCCCTGTCCTCCTTAATTCCAGCTGATACATCATCACAAATGTGCCCTTTTTGCTGTCAGTCAACACCAAAAACACCCCACTTGAGGGTGGCTGTGGAAAGGAGACTCTGGCTGGGCCCATCAGAGAGGCTCCGTGCAGCAGCGACGTGACTCCTCTGCGGTGGCCGGGGAAGGCCCTGCTGCACACAGCATTCCACACCTGGCAGCTCCTGGCTCGGAGCTGCAGGGCTGAGCAGGGAAGTAAAGAAGTGTAACAGCTACTGTGACAACACTTTGAACTCTTTTTACAGTCTAAGTCATTCCTCTGCCCCCTCTACAGTCTTTGGTTGCTGGATCACAACCCTTTGCATTTGGTGCCGAGAATTCAGTTGAATGCCATTTACTGTCACATGTTTGAGTAGACTGCATGCTTTCCTTGTGTGCTGGGCTATGCATAGATACATTTCACCCCCCATTTGGAATATACTTAAGCATTGCAAATAGGCAGGGAGCATTAGATGCTCCAGTGAGTGGATAAAGTGTTGTTGTTAAATACTTCTTTCCAGGACGTTTGATGAAAGGACTGTACCAAATCTCTGCCACATAAGGATGTAATGTATAATATAAAGTGATTACAGATGTTAATGATTCCTACACAAGCCATTAGCTCATTTGGAGCAGCTGTTAAGGCATGAAGGCATTTTGATGGTAATTGGGTCTTAGGTCCCACAAAAGCTGCTAGTACTTTACTAAAGATAAATATTGACTAAGCATTGCAAACAGGCAAGGATCAGTCTGGTAAAAACAAGCCCAGAAGAAGCTCAAGAGTGAGTGAGTGGCTTTCACTCTTAGGGATGTTTTGTTTAACCCTCAGACTAGTGGTGCTTTATGTAAATAACAAAGGGCACTAAAAGCACTAGAAATGGAGCTGAAGCAAAACCAAAACCCACTCTTTACTAATTGAGCCTCTGAGCAAAGCAGTAGGTGTGTGTATCACTTCTGCTCTCACCTTCGCAGGGACTTGAATGTTTTCCTTTGTGTCTCAGTGGAGGCTGGCATTGCAGGTACCTTAGTGTGTGAGTCAGGATAGCTGTGGAGCAGCTAGATAGTCCTGTTTGAGAAAAAGCCTTGGAGTAGGTAAAGGCTTAGTCAGATTTTTTTTGTTTTGCCTATGAAGACTTATTGCTTGATTATAAGTTGCACTGTGGTGATTGATTCCCATGGCTCTTCTAACTCTCCATATCTAAACTCTGTTATTTTTGACATTTTCTGTTCATGACTTTCTGGAAGCTATTTTTGTCCTACAGAGGTAGGAGCTTGCCTGTTTGTGTTGGTCATTTACCTCAAAAATGACATTTAGGCTCTTGGGAACATGAATCCTCTTGGTCTACTGTGGTTATCAGCATCTTGCAGGAAGAATTGATTTCTTTCAGTCCCCTAAGGAAATATGCAGTGATTTTTTTCCTTATAGTGCAATTACTTTATTCTCTCTCTAAAATGAGTTCATTCTGGTTTCTCTATTACTTTCAGTAATTTTTGCACAGGAACAATGCTGCTGTCTACCCCTATCGTAAGTACAGGAGACGGAAGGGCTAGGGAGCCTTGATTGCACATTAGTGAGTAGAGTAAGCTTTTGTGTGTGGGAGAGAGAGATGGGGAAGGGTTACCCTGGATGTATGAAACTGCCAAAATGAAGATTTGTGACATTGCTGATGGATGGAAAGACAAAAAACCTGCACTTCAGAGTTTTATTTTTGAGGAATCTCATTCTGATTGTGAAATGGCAACAGGAAGTCTCTGAACTGAAGAAGCCAGGTATTGTCAGTCCATTTCCTACCTCTGCAATAGCAGGGTGACAGTGTGCTGGTCCTACATCCCCTGGTGACCCGACACCTTCCTGTAAAATGGGAGCTATATAGTTTCCCACTAAATGCTAAATTTTACCACTTATACAAAAATTAGGGACCCTCCAGGAAGAAAACAAAGCATTCAACCCCATATGCCCCGCTGTGCCCTCCAAGAGTCCCACTGGTGGCATCCCATGGAGCAGTCTAGAGCTGGAGCAGGGAATGGGGTTACTGAAGAAAAGGATCCTCTCCCAGCTCCAGACCATTGGTTATGGCAACTGCAAAGGTAGGGGCTGGATTATTGCATTCTCCTCCCTACTTTGCTTTTGAAAACTCTTTTTTTTTTTTCCCCAAAAAATCTCATGTTTTATCCTGCTGGACCAAAGTCTGAGTGTGTCCTGCTCCGTGGATGCCCTGGGGATGACAGATCCCTCTATCCTGTGGCTGTGCTAGTGGCACAGCACTCTGGTCTTTGGGAGCTGACTGTGCCACAGCTCCTCGGGCACACCGAGCCTGAGCAGGGAGCTCACAACCATTAACTGTGTCTTTAACCTTCCTGCAGTGCCATGTGCCTGTTTCTGCCTCCACATTCCCAACCCAGGGCACAGGGCAGCCCTAGCAGGGTCTCTGGGCAGTGACAGAGCCACTGCAGGGCTGGCTTTGGGAAAGAATGAGTTCAGTGACAGACCAGGCTAATGACAAGTCCTAGAGCAGCCCACAAAGGAGGAACCTTCTGGCTTTGCTGATGAGACAAAATGGGGTTTGATGACTTTTTGATTTTTTTAAATAGTATGCAGGATAGTCTTTTAATTAGTCAAGCAATTAGTATTTCTGTCTAGCAAGGTGATAATTAAGGGAATGACTCTTCATGTACAGTCTAGAAGATGATTTGGTAAAGTCCAGCAGGACTAATGTGTACGGTAGGGTATGGGTATTCTGTCTATAGGTCTTTGACACCATCCTTTTCAGGTAGAAGGACCTAAAAAATCACAGTTTTCAAATAAGGATTTCATTTCAGTGTTGTTTGGAGATGATATAGTGACCATTTAGAAGTCATTTAAAAGTAATGGTTGTGACTAAGTTTTGGCAGTAGAAGACACCAGATCCCAGGTAAATCTCTGCTGCAGCAGCCCTTGCTGCTGGCCCCGTGCCTGGCTGTGCTCCCTGGGCCTGGGCTGGTCCCACCTGCCCTGCAGGCTGAGGGTTTGCCTGGGCTCTCCTCTCTCTGCTCTGCTGCTCTTCTGGGAAACTTCAGAAACTTCCCATCCTCAAAACTGCCCTCAGAACTGCTCACTCAGGTGTGGGTGGGCTGCAGTCCCTCCTTACTGGCACCAGTGGTGAACAGAGACGGGCAGTTGTGGGACACACAAGTCTTGCTTTTAGTAAACCAGGCTAAAACAGAATCAGGCCTGATTCTCTCCTCTCACCTCAAACCCCACCAGGTGGAGAACCAGACCTGTCTTGAACAGAAACAGCTGCAGCCAAACCACATCTGAGCTCTGGCTTTTCTCGCCAGCGACAGCAAAGCTCTGTGTTATGAGCTCTGTTATGTGTCTTATGTTCTGGTTGTGTGTGTGATGAGAAGCCATTTTATTATCTACGATTTTCTTAGAGTCTTGATATTTCAAACAGGATTGGGTATGAGAAAGGCCATGTGCTTCCTTTCCAAAAATACTCAAAGACTTCAAATATATATATATATGATTAGAAATATATAAGAATAATAAGAAAAAAGATCCAAAATGTGTATTTCTTCTTGCAGCTGGACTGAAATAGCTGCTAAGATTTCCTCTCTCCAGCTGAGAATTGGTACAGTTTGTTTTTCTTACATGATTTCCATGGTGTTGATAATGATGTATTTGTATATTGTGACTGATGAGAGATAATCAGACAGGGAAAGAGCACAGAACTACCTGTTCTTTTTTCCAGTCAAGACAGAATGTATGAATTTATTACAAGGAAAAAAAGTGTGCAAATGAACTTCCTGTAATTAGGCCATTCTGACCTGTGTAGAACCACACTTTGTTTGAAATTTATAAAAATTATAACTAGTACAAAATCCTGGGGTTGATGTCTCTATATGAAGCAACAAGTAAAATGAGATTTTTTTTTTCTATTTGAAATAAATGAATTATCAGTAAATGGACATTATCACAGCTGAAAAAATCCACACATTTGCCCAATATAAGTTTAATTTGTCCAACACTCATGTCAAAAGGCAGAGTAGGGTTTTTTTTCCCTTTACTCATCACCCTTTGTCATGTTCTGAATCGCCAGCACTCTTAGAAAGGGGAAAGGTTCACAAGACAGCTCAGAGGAAGTCGTAGATGACTTTATAATAATTACTCCTGAGATATCTGCATGCCTTTGGTGTTCATTAATAGTGTTCATTAGGGAGTACTAATTGACCTGACCCAAGTATAAGCTGTGGATCATGTAGAAAGGCAAGCAGGTAAAAATGAGAATGTAGAAACACGGTGCAAATCAAGCAAGATAAACTGGACCTGATTTCATGCAGTATCCAGATTTCTGGGGGCAAACTTCACCTCATCAGACTTTCCAAGTCACTGGTGTCACCATATTCCTGCAGTGAGTATTGGCATGAGAAAAAGAAGAATTAGGAACATGCCAGATGCCAGCATGGGGGTTACTCTGTTCCCTGCCCCAAGCAGCCCCTGGCAAATGGCCAGGGCAGGGAATGCACCAGGCGATGCTCTCCTGCTGCACATCACACACAGCTCCTGCCCAGCTGGGGAGCTCTGCAGAGCCCTGTGTGTGACAGGAGTGCTGGCATGCAGCTCTAACAGTGATCCCCCAGCTGGGGAGCTGTGCAGAGCCCTGTGTGTGACAGGGGTGCTGGCATGCAGCCCTGTGTGTGACCTCCCTG